>JAMPIV010006617.1:0-198500 GCA_024509875.1 Oreohelix idahoensis
CATGCTAAAACATCATTATTAGCATTCTACGACATGCATATAAAGCAATCCTACGACATGCAGAGGTCTAACTAACCCAACCATATTAAGCGATTGCCAACGGAACATCGCTAAACATCAATAATTTAGCATTCTAACTACGCATGCTAAACATCATAGTTTAGCAATCTACGACTGCTAAACATTCAAATTACATTCTACGACATGTCTAAACCAGCTCATATTACAATCTATCGACATGGCTTAAATAAATCATATTAGCATTCTATTCTACTACCATTGCCTGAGTTGCTCATTGAATCATAATTTTTTTCTTCCTCTTCAGAAGACTCCCGGGAAAATGCTCTGGGCTAGGATTTCAAATATTTAAACTTAAATTTATCGCAAGAAAATCCAAACTGAGAAGCACAACCGACATAGAACCTATGAACTCTAATAGTCCAATTACCGTTTCATTTCATCATTTTTAGAGTTGGAGGATTTTGGTTTCAGGTTTTACGGACAAATCATCATTGACACACAGAACGAAAAACGTCCATCAGTGCTCCCCCGATCTCCTGTCTTTAGGGGATCACAAAAGAGAGGAAATTCTCATCACAGTGCACAAACAAGCTCACGTAGCAACCTGGTCAAGTGAAATCCGCAATGAGTTGTATACAGAAATACCACACATAATATAGTAATCATAGTGCTGGATATTTGTGTGAGGGGTAGGTTTTTCTAATTTATTATAAAAAAAACTTTACCAGGGCACAGTGGACGTATCAGTTCAGATCTACTAAAGAGACAAAGGTGGTAGGCAAGACTTGTTCTTATTTCTTCAACTTCTTTCTTCTTTGATCCTTAGCCACCGATTGTCAAAGCAGTCAGTGGTCATCACGTCTGCCGGGGTCTTGTAGGTGCAGCAAAAAAACTGCTTCCAATTTTCCTCGGTCGGCGGGCTATCCTTCGTGCAGTGCTCCAGCTCTGGTTCATTCTTTGAAATCTCGACCTCAAACAGTTCTCCGCCATGTTGTTTTTGGTCGGCCTTTCACTTTCGCTTTCCTTCAGGGGTCCATAGGCATAGCTGTTCTTGTGATGGTATCAGGGGTCTAGTTCTGAGGACGTTTCCAACACCCAATTCCAGCATCTGTCAGCTATGATGGTGGTGCAATGTCCTCTTGGTTGCTCCGAGTGAGCAGTTCTTGGTTGGTGGTGGTATTCTGCCAAAGATATGAAGAATTTTCCTTAAATCAGATTATGTGGAAAGAGGACAATTTTGACAGTTCCTTCTCTGTTACTCTCCAGCAATCCTCGCACTACAGACAAGCACAGAATGTACACAGCTCTCATATAATCTTAATCTTAACTTGAGTATCTGTAAAATGTGTATACACACGCACGCACAAACACACATAACACAGAAATAGAAGTAGAACGAACTAATTAATATCTCTACTTATAAAGCTTGCACCGTGTAGTGCCCGCGGGCCTCAGGGCAGAGCAAGACAGAATAGTTGTCATGCTTCTCCAGGTATCGTGTAAGATGCGACTATGTAGTCTAAAAAGCTTGGTTGTATAAAGCTGGTAACTTTATGATGTAAATAAATTGGTTACACAAAAACAACCTCTGCAGTTGCACGTGAGTGAATTTTAATTGTAGATTGGACAAGTTGAGTTTGTGATTCCAGAAAGACCAGCCATGATGATACGAGCAAGTAACCCGCCAAAGCATCAACGCGGGGGTGGGGGAACATTTATGGGGTTCTCTTTGTCCTGCATGCTCTGATGACATCAACTAATTATCCTGTGGTTATGTCATTCCTTTATATTCAGTTTAAACCTCGTTGTATCTTTGTAGTCAAACTTATCACGACTTAATTATTTTAATTTTGATCATTAATCAGTGATCCATGGAAAAATTGAAACGCTTGCGTGCTTTTTTAATGGGTGCTAATCTTAGCTTTCTGGGTGTAATGCGCGACTTTCCCATATTTTCCCGAAAAACTGACGGGATTTTTTATTGTTCGTTACGGGACGATTCTTTGAAAATTAGTATAAAGGGAATGATAAATTATACAAGTGAAAACATTTCCAATCCAACCTTTCCTGAATTATACGTAAACTAATACTGTATTAATGATAAGTATTTTATTTATGAGAGAAAGAGAATTGTGCACTATGGGTATATTTATATAAATTCACACGCGTACACACACATATGTAATATAGACGCAAAACACGCACGTTTATATCTATATATATATATATATATATAAATATATATCTATATATATATATATATATATATATATAATATATATATATATATATTATATTATATATATATATATATATTATATATATATACATATGAGTTTCTGTATTTCTGTTGTTTGTATGTTTACTCGTCAAACTAATCTATGCCAGATCTGTTTTTCTTGAGGAGAGAAAATACAATCATGTTACATTTATGTTAAATAGAAGAAGTTACATAAGTAGTTGTTATTTCTGGGACTTATATGCTCACTCGCATATGGCATATATGTACGGCTATTAAAAACAGGTATGACGACGTCCTATATCAATTCGGGGGGTGTTGGGAAGTCAGGTATTGGTAGTACCTCTGGTGAAGGAGCTGTCATGCCCTTTTCAGGGCAGCTCAGCCACCTTTGGTCCAAACCTGGCATCCAGCTCTCACCTGTGGCTCCTCGTAGCTGTCAGCATGCGACAGCGGCCACCCCCGGGCAACGGCTTTGACAGGCCGGCTAAACTAGGTGTGGGTAGCCTAATGGTTATAAACCCTCAGTGGGTTAGGGTCTGCCCACCCATGCATGCGAAGGGACTGGATTCGATAGACTGCGCGGAAGAAACCACCTGTTGGTTCAACGGGCATGACGGCGATTACCAGCAACGCGCTGTGGTGCGTAAGGAGCACGGCGAGGCACGTAGAAAGCCCTGGTCATCCACTGCACCTGACTTCATCTCCAGTCGTCTTGACTTGTCTTGCCACTGGATTGAGATGGACCCAGGCGAGAGAGTGAGGTCGACGAATTGCGCAACTCTTCCTCACTTTAATCCAAATCACCGCGCAAGTCACTCTTTCATCCATTCATCCATTCATCCATCCACTCACAACAAGTCCTGTGGCGATGGGCGAGCGGCGAAGCGGCAGGCGTGGGTACGCTGGCAGTCGTAGTTGCAGACCTACACACAGGCGGCTCAGGCCATATGGTCGTCTTCCACTGATCGGAGCAGCAGTGGGATTCGGCAGCCCCCTGAGTGACTGAGCAGCCCTCTTTAGGAAAGCACTTTGCTCACCTCCATGGCATGAGGAAGGGGCTAGAAAAGGTGCCCTAAACATTGCCTGCTCCACCATTACCTAACCAGCTTACCGCGGTTGGTGGGTACCCTACTTCGGCGGGCGACATATAAGAAAAAGAAAGGACAGATTTTTCCCCCTCATTCTAGGCGCATGGAATGTGCGCACTCTCCTTGACAAAGACTTTAAAGCAAACAGACCTGAGAGACGAACTGCCCTGATTGGGAGAGAACTGGCCAGGTACAACATTGACATAGCAGCACTGAGTGAAACTCGACTTGCAGGTGAGGGCCAACTTTGCGAAAAGGGTGCAGGTTATACATTCTTTTGGAGCGGAAGAGGAACTGAAGAAAGACGAGAAGCAGGGGTTGGATTTGCAATCAAAACAGCAATTGTCAGCAAGTTAGCGGGGCCCCCAAAGGGAATAAATGACCGACTGATGACGGTCAAGATCCCCCTGTTCTATGGAGAGAAAACATGCCACCATCATTAGCGCGTATGCACCAACTATGACAAACCAGGATGACGTCAAAGATAAGTTTTACGAAGAACTACATGCAGTCATTGCATCAGTTCCTAAAGCAGATAAGCTCATCATTCTTGGTGACTTTAATGCAAGAGTAGGCTCAGATAACATCTCCTGGAATGGCACTATTGGAAGGTACGGCGTGGGTCGCTGTAACAGCAATGGACTTCTTCTCCTCCAGACTTGCGCAGAACATGACCTCCTTGTCACCAACACCATTTTTCGACTTCCTACCCGCAACAGGACCTCCTGGATGCACCCTCGCTCAAAGCATTGGCACTTAATTGACTATGTAATTGTTAGGAAGAAGGACAGGCAAGATGTCCGGGTGACCAAGTCCATGTGTGGTGCCGAATGTTGGATGATCATCGCCTCATTGTATCTAAACTTAAAATTCGTATCCAACCAGCCAGGCGCCCTCAGGGGAAGAAAACTCAAAAGAGGCTGGATGTCACCAAACTAAAGAAGACAAAAATCAAACAGTCATTTACTGACACCTTAGAAGACCGTCTCAAATCTATCTCGCTAGACGGCCAAAGTGTGGAAACAAATTGGGCAGCCCTAAGTGAGCAGATCTACAACACTGCTACAGAGGTCCTGGGTCCTTCCATCAAGAAACAAAATGACTGGTTTGATGAGAACTCAGATGATATAAAGCAGATGTTGGCTGAGAAACACCATCTCCATAAAGCATATTTAAATGATCCAAAATCTACATCCAAGAAAGACGCTTTCAACAACATGCGTAGAATCGTCCAACATAAACTACGCCAGATGCGGGATTCATGGCTGAGTAATAAAGCAGATGAGCTCCAAGGCTTTGCTGACAGCCATGACTTGAAAAAATTTTTACCTTGCACTCAAAGCGGTCTATGGTCCAACATCATCAGGATCATTTCCCCTCCTTAATGCAGATGGAAAAACACTAATTACAGACAAGGAAAAAATGCTCCAACGCTGGGCTGAACATTTTAATAATATCTTGAACCAGCCATCATCTATTAACGACGAAGCCATCATCCGCCTGCCCCAAATTCCTATAAATGAAGCATTAGATGATGTACCAACTCTGGAGGAAACTAAGAAAGCGATTCGTCAACTGTCTAGTGGAAAGGCCCCTGGCTCCGATTCAATTCCTGTTGAGGTTTATAAAGATGGCGGTGCAGTTCTGATAGAGAAACTTCATATGATCTTCCAGCAAATGTGGCAGAGTGAAACCATCCCACACGATCTCAAAGATGCGTCAATTATACATCTATATAAACGTAAAGGTAATCGCCAAGACTGTAACAATCATCGAGGCATCTCTCTTTTATCAATCGCTGGGAAGATATTCGCCAGAATCCTTTTGAATCGCCTTACGGCTCATCTTGACAAAGGTCTTTTACCTGAAAGTCAGTGTGGATTCCGGAAAGAACGTGGAACCACAGATATGGTGTTCGCTGCAAGACAGCTACAAGAAAAATGCCAAGAACAGCACTGTGACCTGTACACAGCTTTCATCGACTTGACAAAGGCGTTCGACACGGTCAGTAGAGAGGGTCTATGGAAGATCATGGCAAAATCGGCTGCCCAAAGAAATTTATCACAATAGTGCAGCAACTGCATGATGGAATGCAGGCTAGAGTTCAGGAAAACGGTGAGCTATCAGAGCCTTTCCCCGTCTCAAATGGAGTTAAACAAGGGTGCGTACTTGCACCGACTCTGTTCAGTATCATGTTTTCTGCTATGCTGACTGATGCTTTTAGAGACGGGGACACAGGAATCGACATTAGTTATCGTATTGATGAAAAATTGTTTAACCTTAGGAGGCTTCAAGCAAAAACCAAGGTCAAATCACACACCATCAGAGATCTTCTGTTTGCTGATGATTGTGCCCTCAATGCTGGCTCAGAGGCTGATCTGCAGCATAGTGTGGATAGATTCTCCGAAGCCTGCGCCAACTTTGGGCTTACCATCAACACGAAGAAAACAGAAATCATGTACCAACCAGCTCCTGGCACAGTTTTATACTGAGCCAATCATCAAGGTTAATGGTGAGAAACTGAATGTTGTGAACAGATTTCACATACCTTGGTAGCACACTATCCCCAGAACATTGTCATTGATGATGAGGTGAACACCAGGATCTCCAAAGCCCAGCAGCACATTTGGCAGACTATACACCAACGTTTGGCATCGAAGTGGCATTAGTCTACAGACAAAGCTGAAGGTTGTACAGAGCTGCGGTGCTTCCAGTGCTGCTATATGCATGTGAAACATGGACTGTATACAGGCGCCACGTAAAGAAGCTAAACCACTTCCATACAGTCTGTCTCAGGAAGATAATGAACATCAAATGGCAAGACAAGATCCCGGATACCGCCGTTCTTGACAGAGCTGGTATCCCTAGTATTGATACTATTCTGATGCAGTCACAAATTCTCTGGGCAGGTCATGTAGTCCGCATGCCAGACCATCGACTGCCAAAGATACTCTTTTATGGTGAGATGCAGAAGGGTAAACGCTCCCATGGTGGCCAAAAGAAGCGCTTCAAAGACACGTTAAAAGACGTCATTGAAAAACCTTTGACCATAAACCCAGACACATGGGAAACTGCTTGCTCAAGATCCGAAAACCTGCTTGGCACACATCTCTTCGTAAAGGTGCAGCGGCATGCGAATCATCCAGAAGAGCAGCAGCGGAACAGCGGAGACAAGCTAGAAAGGACCGTGAAATAAAACCTTCACATGAAGCAAACATTCCCTGCCCACACTGTCCGAGGATCTTTCCAGGGCCCGCATCGGGGCTTCATCAGTTCACCTTCGTACCTCTTAGACTAACTAACCATATTCCTAAATAATTGGGATGAACAGAGTGGTCTTCATCACCCGTGATGTGGCACGAACACAACAACATATCTCAAACTGATTAATGATAGTACTTTATAACTTAATAAATTTATACCAATATGTTAAATCTAAACTATCATTTACAAGAATAGTACATTTAAAACTAATTTTCGCCTTTGCCCTTGTGGAGGCTCAGAACAGACCACAAATTCCATATTTCTGTGAGTCAACAAACTTCCAAATCTCCCTACTTAGTGTTAGTATATAATAAACACTGAGCATCATATTATATATAATTCATACATAACAATTATAACATGTAAATTTACATGTAAAAAATCAAAGACATTACTGAATATAACCGCATCCTACAATACCCTAAAATCTAACATCGCAATGTCCACCTCGCAATTAATTTCTACCCGTAGCGAAAAGGTCCATGAAAAGCTAACAGGCTTTGGATTCGTAACTTTTTATCACTTACTCTGCAGTAAACTTGTCTGATATTCCACTGGTCCAGAATCAGTATAAATAGTAAATCTTCGACATATTTAAATAAACCCCAAATATACACTTGATGGACCTAGGACCTTAAGAATACCAATATTTTTCTAGATAGTCATTCACAAACGAACGACTATAAATCACACAATCTGACCAGTGTATCCGTCTACCAATACTTGCATAATATGTGACGTATCACCTATTAGTGGTAACCTGCTGTTCATCAGTAAATGTAATCTAAGCCAAATATAGCCCCAAAATTTTCATAAGGATAACTCCTCAATCTCACATCCCTATCTACATATATTCCCTATTATTACAATGAACTAAAAAGATATATTGCTTTAATATTACAAACCCTTTTAGTTTTTCAGTACACTATGTTACAGACCGACCACAATACTTAATCATCACTAATCTGCTCGATTTACCTCCATAGTAATCCAATAGAATAATCCATATACTACCCTTAGATGAAAAATCAATTAATAAACACATTATCAAGGGGGGTTATGCAGGATTCCCTGTAATAGAGATAGATGTTAACACCCTCAATGCTGGTTAGAATCCGTCATTTAATGTCGTCATGATTATATCAACACTAAGAAATTGGTATGTGTAACACACGGCTTTACACCATAAATATATGGCTTGACGACATAAAGTGTCTAAACATACAGATAGTGTCCAATACGTTATGTTATACAGATAGTCTAAAAATTAACCTTAGTAATTAGTACAGTTATGGAATTATGTATGCGCTTTTGAAACTCAATGAGAATCTTTGACTCGCATAAAAGTCCCGTTACCCCCCTCCCATTAGTCATTCATGACATAGATAGTAAACAGGGTTAATAACTCTATTAATAGAGTACTTTCTCAAGAACATGAATCCTTGCACCCCTAAACCCCCCCCCCAAAATCTAACCATGTCTTTTGTCGATATAGTTTTCCTTCTCTGCTAAATCACCTTATTTATCCCCAGATTAAAACTCAGAATAGAACATTGTTAAGTTTTAGAACCTACAGATTGCTATGAACCTTTAATAGAGAATACATCCTCAGTAGCAATAATCCAACTCACTAGCTTGAAAGCCTGCATCAGGGACCAGCCCATTCCACAGATAAATGTATCACGGTAGGATCCGCACTCCCAATCTAAAACCCGACTAGCGGTGGTCCTAAAACATTCATTTCACACCATATGTCCTTTTTACAAACTGTTATGGACTCATATTTGTTAATTCGTTTAATTACCATAATTCCCTTCCGCCCGTGGGTACCACCTCGGGTATTCATAAAAAAATCGTACAACTCTGCCCCAGCACTACGTTGTGAGAAATTAAATGTGAAGTGCGATATCATGTGCTGTGATCTTTATTACAGTACACTAACATAGCTTTAAACCACAAGCCTTTTCAGTGATATATGGAAACGATAGCAAGAACAGGAACAACATTGTTAGAAATTCAAAAGACAAACCAAACTATTAACACCTTTGATAAATTGTTACACTTAAAATTTACATTGTGCATAACAAGAAACTGAACACACTACTTTAAGTGTTCCATGAACCGAACATTCATCTACAAATAACTCTGGCTCATATATAAACCAATCTTCTTATTATAATATTAGCTATTAGTGTCTAACATTTTATTTTATAAACTCGGTAGTTATGTCAATTTTAATTTTATTAAAAACCAACCCTTTGAAATACTTAATTAACCCATCTGGTTTGTATAGGTCACCAACATTGGCCTACAAACACTAAAAAGGTTTCATCTTGTTAAATGTCCTTGTAAAACCCTAATATTAATAAAATTTTTAATGTATTAAAATAATAATTATATTCTAAATTTAAGGGAAAACATTAGATAATTATATTGGTACCCAAATAATAATGAAATCTACCTTCCCCTGATATAACCCAATTCTAAAATAACAATACAAAAAAAATAAAAATGAAATCATATAAAACATATCAAACTTACGAATAAAGACCCCGGATATTATAACCAATGTTAACAGGACGTTATCCACCTGCCTAGAAAATATTTAATCAGAACCATCATATTCGCTATTTAAATATACATTATAACATGTCCTTCCAAGCCTAATCTGGACCCCTGTAATTAATGTTCAATAAATGAAAACCCAAAATCACAGCAAAAACTTTGTCCTTCCCGTGGAAAATAACACCAGATTAACCAAACAATCAACGGTTGCCCACTCCCCTCCAAAATACAATGCACCTATGCAAAGAGGTTGGTGCCCTCATTATCCTGAGAAAGACAGGTGATCAACTCTACCTAGGAACAGTTCCAGATGACTGAGAAAGTAGTCAATGATCCACTAAAAAATCATATAACACAAGATAATGAAAGTTTAACTGATTGATGATCAAATGTCTCATATTCCAAGAGATTTTCAACAAAAGCAATTATTGATGTAAAAGTCCGGTTACAAAATCAGTTCGACCAAAAACATGTACTTTACATAATAACAAATCTTTACATCCTTGGGGTACCAAATAAATGAAAAAATTTAAACATATCAAATTGGTGGGAACATAATAATAATATCCAACTAGCCTCAGGTTAATATATTCTTCACACCGAATTTTTTTCAACATTAATATCAATGTTTCCTTGTATGGTATGTTATAATCTACAAGTAAGAAAATCAATAGCCCTGGAGAGTTAATTCAATATATTTAAAACAATAATATATCAGTTACCAAAATTCAGAATTCGTGTCCATAAGTTGCATCACAACTTAACTTCCATTTGCAAAAAGTTTTGATAATCAAAGCACTATTTCAAATTGAAAAAGCCTAAATAGTATTACATGGCATAACCGGCTAAAACAGCCACACTCAATCTTAACAGTATGCTAGTGTTTAAAGTGTGGTCAAACAATTATAGATACTCTTTAAATTAGCCAAACCCCCCTAGATCAATTACTATAACGAATTTTATCAATACAACATATTAACATTCAGGGTTATGCACAAAGACCTTCGACTGAAACTATCAACATCATTATTTTGAAAAACAATCTCAGCAAATAAATGCTATTAGCCTATTAGATCACCTGTATTTAAACCTAACCTATTTCAGAACTTTCTTAAAATATTCAATACATTAGACCCCCTACTTATAAAAAATCTTAATTCACCTTTCTTTTTTAACTATACAAATATATGAGTTATTCCCAATGTTTCCTTTCAATAGCAAACAAACCAGATACTACAAAATAAAGCATTTACAATCACAACTGTAACAGTAAAACATTTGTACATTAACAATATTGAAATAATTATCCTTTCAATATTGATAATATCCCACAAAACTAAAAAATAATGAAAACTCATTAATAAATTACCGGATAAAACAAAGCACTACGCATTTTAAACCATTAACGGCCCAAAAAAAAAAACATAAATAACTCCCTAAACATACCAACAAAAACTCTCACGCTAATGAAACCAAATCCATAATCACATAATTAAAACCCAAACCAAAAAACTTGTCCCAAACAAAAAATAATAAAATTTTCTAACTTACCCCAAACTACAACAAAAATACCAAAAAAAACAAATCAAAAATACCCAGAAAAACATCACCCCCCTCACTTCCATAAAAAATAAAAAATATTTCATTAAAACATAACTACCCAATTTCCTAAAACGTAAATACGACCTGGTCACCAGTACATCATCGACTAAGCTACTGCATACATATAAAAGAAATCATAACTACAAATACAATCGACCCCATAATAATTCCCCCCATTTAAATAAACTACAAATTGTTAAAACATTATAAAAATATATAATACACAAAACAATCACTCACCCCCTACCCCCCCAAAATAACCCCCACCCCCAACCCCCCCCCTTTACCCCCCCCAACCCCCCACCCCCTAAACCCCCCCCAAACCCCTATCAAACCAACCCACTACAACACCCCCCCCAAAAAAACCCACCCCAAACATACCCCCCCCCCAACACCAACCACCCCCCAAAAAAAAAAAACCAAAACCACAAAAAAAATAACCACAAAAAACCCCCCAACCCCCCCCAACCAAAAAAAACCCCCCACCAAAAAACCCCCAAAACCCCACCCCACCAATCACCACCCAAAAAACCAAACCAAAACCCCCCACCCAAACCACCACCAAAAACCCCAACCCAAAAAAACCCCCCCCCCCCCCCCAAAAAATCAACACCAAACCCCCAACCCCCCCCCCCCACAAACCCCCCCCCCCCTCAAAAAAAAAAAAAAAACCTCCCCCCCCCCCCCCTCCCCCCCGCCCCCCCCTCACCCCCCCCCCCACCCCCACCCCCCCCAACCCCCCCCAAACCCCCCACAAACCCCCCCAAAAAACAACAAAAACCCCCACCAAACCCCCCACCCCCCCCAACCCCCCCCCAAACCCCCCCCCCCCCCCCCCCCCACAAAACCCCCCCACCCCCCCCCCCAACACCTAACAACAACCCAAAACCCCCCCCCCCCCCCCAAACCCCCCCCCCCCCAACCCCCCCCCCAACCCCCCCCCCCCCAAACCCCCAAAAAACCCCCCAAAACCAAAATTTAAACACCCCCCCCCCCCCCCCCCCACCCCCCCCCCCCCCCCCCCCCCCCCCCCCCCCCCCCCCCCCCCAAAACACACCCCCACCCCCCCCCCCCCGCCCCCCCCAAACCCCCCCCCACCCCCACCCCCCCACCCCCACAAACCCCCCCCCACCCCCCCCCACCCCCCCCCCCCCCCCCCCCCCCCCCCCCCACCCCACCCCCACCCCACCCCCCCCAACCCCCAACCCCCCACCCCCCAACCCCAACCCCAAAACAAATACCCCCCAACCCCCCCCCCCAACCCCCCCCCCCCCCCCCACCCCCCCCCCAAACCCCCCCCAACCCCCCCACAACCCCCCCCCCCAACCCCCCAAACCCCCCCCCCCCCCACCCCCCCCACCCCCCCCCCAACCCCAAAAATCCAAACACACCCCACCTACCCCCCCCCAACCCCCCCAAACCCCCCCCCCCCCCCACCACCCCCCCCCCACCCCCCCCCCCCAAACCCCCCCCCCCCCCCCCCCACCCCACCCCCCCCCCCCACCCCCCCCCCCCCCCCCCCCCCCCCCCCCCCCCCCCCCCCCCCCCCCCCCCCCCCCCCCCCCCCCCCCCCACCCCCCCCCCCCCCCCCCCCCCCCCCCCCCCCCCCCCCCCCCCAACCCCCCCCCCCCCCCCCCCCCCCCCCCCCCCCCCCCCCCCCCAAAACCCCCCCCCCCCCCCCCCCCCCCCCCCCCCCCCCCCCCCACCCCCAAACCCCCCCCCAACAACCCACCCCCCCCCCCCCCCCCCCCCCCCCACCCCCCCCCAACCCCCCCCCCCCAACCCCCCCCCAACCCCCCCCCCCCCCCCCCCCCCCCCCCCCACCCCAACCCCACCCACCACCCCAACCCCCCCCCCCCCCCCCCCCAACCCCCCCCCCCTCACCCCACACCCACCAAACCCCCCCCAAACCCCCCACCCCCCCCACCTAACCCACAATACCCCCAAACCCCCCCCAACCCACCCCATCCCCAACCCTACCCAAACCCCCCAAACAACACCCCCCAAAACCCCCTCCCCCCCACCACCCCCCCCCAAAACCCCCCACAAAAAACCCCCCCCAAACCCCCCCTCCAAAATAAACCAAACCCCACACCCCCCCACCCCCCCCCCCCCCCCCCCCCCCCCCCCCACAAACCCACCCCCACCCCCCCACCCAACCCCCCCCCCCCCCCCCCCCCCCCCCCCCCCCACCCAACAAAATACCAAAACCACATCAAAACCCTCCCCCAAAAACCCCCCCCCCCCCCACCCACACCCCAAAAACCCCCCCCCCATACTCATAACCCCCCCCCCAAAACTCCCCCCTATAAACCACTCCCCCATTAAACCCCCCCCCCCTCCCCCCCCAACCCCCCCCCCCCCCCCCAACCCCCACCCCCCCCCAACTATTATCTCACACTCCCCCATCCAACCCCCTACAAACCCCCCACAATCCACCCACATCCCAAAAACCAACCAACTCAATCAAAATTAAAACACTTATTTAACTAAAATCCCTTATAAAATAAATCAACCCCATCCAACACAATCCCAACACTATCATCAAAACTCCTAAATATAAAAACAACCTAATCACAACCCACTCCAAAAAAATACTCCCCCCCAACAAAAAACCACCAACACAATCCCACAATAATGCCAATCAATACCCACCCAACTCTTGCACACTACTCAAAAACCCCACAACATTCTGCAACAATATTCATTTTAAACCACAATAATACACCTCCAACCCACCCTATCCCCCACATTATCTTAAAATCTACCAATACATGAAACCAATATAAGTGGGGTCCCGTTACTCCCAAAAACCCCAAACCTTCAATAAATCCATCTGTACAAATACCCACAAAACCACTCAAATAAATCATCAATCCACTCCCCTCTCCTATCTAATCTCACCTCAAAATCTTCAATCCCCCAAATACCACAAATAATTACCCTACACCATATCCCACTCCATTCCCTAACAACTACCTTAATAAATCACCCATAATAAAATCCTAACTCCGGCTAACCTACTTCCTATAATCCCTTCTACCCCACCCCTCCTCCCCAATCATCCAACCCCACAACATATATGACCCCCACCGGCCCCCACACGAAATCCCATCAAAATCCCCCCACACTAACAACCCACTTCCACTATACCAAGTGACCCCCATTCCAAACCGCATATTTACCCCCCATTTACCCTCCCACAATCCCAAATCAACCCACCAAACTTCCCTTATTAAATCTTATAAATCACCTTTATCCAATATCTCCACCAATTCCCAATCCAAAACCATCACCTCCTACCACATTACCAAAATTTATCGTCACAAAAAAAAAACCTACAAAACCTTCCAACACAAAACAAATCTCCACACCTCCCCTCTCATCACCCTCCTCCCCTCGTTTCTACCCACCCCATTCCCCAACCACTGCACTCCTATACCCCAAACACAACTAACATATCATAACACCCCCCCTCAAACCAATAAACTTCCCATACCCGATTAAACAAATTAAAAACACTCCACTTCATTCAACACTTACCCATTAAATAAACCCAAACAAACAATCTATCCCCAAATCAATCCAAAGTCCTCCCCCATGTCCCATTCATAGCCCCTTGGACCACATCCCTTATCCTTAAAAACCATAAAAACATACTTTCAACCCACTATAAAGGGCTCACATCACTTTACTTCTTATCAAACTCCCACAACCAACCCCAAAATTCTACCTTCAATCTCTTCTCAATCCTACATACTACCATCAAACCTACCGTACACCCAAAACTATAACTCCCACATTCTCAACTACAATAACCCAAATCAAAATTCACATCTACACCACTCCTCCCAACTAAAACTTATTACAAAAATAAAAACACCTCCTACTAAACTCCCCCCCTCAACAAATCTCGTAACTAACCATCAACCTACTCATCTCCATTTTACAACTCTCCCTCTCCTTACTAATTATCAATAAAAATAAGCTACTGGTGTACAACCTATCCCTCATCAAACATAATCTCTCCCCTACCATTCACCCATTCACCTATCCCCTCCTTCACTCCTACCCTCCCCTCCTAATCATTCATCACTTCCCAACTAAAAAACCCCCGTCCTCCCATAACCAAATCACTAACTCCATCCTTCAACCCTCTTAACCCCAATCATCACCCTGGACTCCCCTACATCCTTCCAAAAATTCAGACCGACTCCACAATAAACTTACCCCTCTCCACAACACAAACTCCATCACCCAATTAAAACACCTTCCATATGCCGCACTTTCATTCCTAACCACACATATAATAAAATTACCACCCCCTATCCTTCCTCCATCTCCTATCACACACTATTTCACTTCCTCACCTCCAAATCACCACAATATCTCCCTCCATCCTAGGACCTTTCCACTTAACCATTAAACCTACTCACTACTAATACCACTCATCCCAACATAAAAAATCACAACCCAACCACACCATACCACATACCTAAACACCCCTAACACAAACGCCATTCCCCTCCCCTCACCACCACAACATAACCACAACTTCAACACGTTATCCCACTCACCACTAAACAAGTACCAACATACAACATTACCTTCCACATACTTATTTTACGCCAAACTTAACCAACCCAACAAACTTTCCAAAACACATCCATTAACCAATACCCCCAAACCCAAACAAATACCAACCACCCTTTTTCCATCAATTCCCCCAACTCCCTCCCAAAACTGAGCACAGCACTAAAAAAAACAAAAACAAATCTTAATACATCCAATGATTTACACAATTTCAATAACTTTCTAATCCCTCTCCCTTCTTACAACAACCAAATATAATCACTATATTTTCTATCGACTCACAATACTCCTACATAAAACTTCCATTACTCTCAATTAAACCTACATACACCAACCTCTCAATTTAAATAATCATTTGTTCCACTTAACCCTCTCCCGTTACATCACCTACAAAAATACTACACAAAACCCTCCCAATCTCAATAAAACCATATCCTCCCTATAATTATCAAATCTTCCAATCCATTCCACGTTTCATAATACCACCTATCATCAACCTTTTCACTATAACAAAACAACCCCTTACCTCTACACCAAAACTCTACTTTATAACAAACCATTTACAACTACCATCAACCCAAACCTACAAATACCAATAACTTAAATATAAACACCAAATATCTTATACTCTTAAATTCCTCTCTCCCCCCTTTTCACACACACCTCATACCAATAATTATCTTCAATACTTATTTACCACCTTCTCAATACCTACTCATAAACCTTCCCACTCAATTTCTCCTGTTTCTTTACATTCAATACCAACCACTAAACCACCAAAATAAATTCTCCAACACCCAATCCTCCATATCACCATTCCAAACCTAAATCTCAATACATACAAATTTTAATCTATACATAAATAACAAAAACTTCTAATTACACTAATTAATATTCATAACAAATAACCAACTACCTTTCATACCTCACACTTCCAAAAAATAACTTAAATTCAATTAAAATATTTAAAACTACTTTTCATCAAAAAATCACCACATAACCTCATTTTTCCACTCATTATCTTACACCCTCTATAAACCAAAACCCCCAAAAAAATCTTCAACTCACATTCAATCCCCCCTAATCTTATATACATTTACTGCCAAACAAATCATACCTCTCTCCACATCCCTCACCCAAACAAACCTATGTACTCATACTTTCAATAACTTCCCCTTCCCCCCCCTGTTTCCCCCACTCCTTCTCCATGACAATCCCCCCTTCCTAACGTCCCCATCCCCTACCCCCATCATTTCCTCCCCATACCATCACCTACTCAAACAATACTTCCCCCACCACTTCCCCCCCCTCCACTTTCAACCCAAACCCTTCCCTTCCTTCCCCTATTTATACCCCCCCCCCCCTACATTACGTCCTACCTGGTATTCCTTTCACCCCCATTTTCGCTTATCACTTCTATACCAACTTTCTTTCTTTCATCTAACACAACTTTCCAGTTTCAAGATTCCTCCTACACACCACATTCCATTCACCATCCACACCCAAACCCAATCCATCCCTTTTTTCCACTAACAACAACCATCCACCCCCCCACTACCCCCCCCTTCATCCCACCACTACAACACCCCCAAACCTTAATCCTTTACTCCCACTACGAAATCCCCCCCTCTCTTCCACCCATACCTATAACCTATTCCCCATCCCCACATCACCCCCCCCCCCCCTCACCCCCCCATCTCCCTACTATCAACACCCAATATCACTCCATCCTACTCCCAATCATAACTTCCCCACAAAATTATCACACCCCCCCCCAAATAAAATCCTATAACCACACACCACCACCAACTACAAAACCCTACCCCTAACTCCCATTACTATCTCCCCAAATCAATACCACTTTCCCCAATTCACACTCCCCTCTAATCCCAACATCCTATAACAACATATATCTTCATCCACAAAATACACCACCCCCAACCATTCATCCACTCCATAACCCCATCTCTACACCCCCCCACTTCTTCCCTTCACAACCAAATACACACCAATATATTAATCCACTATCACTTACATCTACCAAAATCTTACTTAATACTCCTAACACCTCCCTAACAAAAACATCCTACCCCCATAACAACAACCCCTACTCTAAAAAAATTACCAAATACCTAACATAAAAATTCAACCTCTCCCCTCCACTAATCCCACTTCAACAACTAACCCTCTAAATAATCATTAAAATCGATCACAACTTACAATCTACAAACCCTTACAATACACCTCATACCAACACAACACCATCAACACCCCATACCACCCAATAAATCACTCCTCAATTCAATACCACTCAACCTCATTAAACACAATCTCCTATATTATCCTCCTACAACACACCATACCTCTTCTAGATAAATAACCTAGACAATCACCTTAAAAAATAAATTAAAAATAAACCTAAACCAATAAAACCTAACTACCTCAAATTTTACTCACCCTCCCTTATTACACCCACTAATCTCCTAAACCCAAAATAAAAATTACTCACTCTCCACCATCCACACACCCTCCATAAAACCTCATCCTATCATTATCTCTATATTAATTCACCCCCTTACTTAAATCTCCTTACACAATACCACTAACCATCCCACCAATACTCCCCACACTCCCATCATCTCTCTATACCACCTTATCTAAAAAAAAATACCCCTTAGATTTTAAGCCACATAACAAAAACAAACAATCATTTCTTAAACCACCCCTCCCCCATTCATATAAAACCCACAGATTACAATTCGACACACCCTACCTGCACCTCATACAACCTCTCCCACCCCCTAATTCCACAAAATCAACACTACCTAAATATCACCTATAAACCAATCACATATCCATTTCACATCTCAAAAATTAAATTATGCCTACTCCTCACCATACATCCCCACAAACTCACATCAACCAATATCTCTCCTAATAACCCCACAAAAAATATTAAACACAACTATACTCTCCTCAAACCCCACACATTTTCAATCCCAACAAAAACCACACAATGTATTTCAATGCACACACTGACCCTGTGTAATTAACAGAACAAACTCACCTCAACTACGAATATCGCTATTCTAGTAACGTGTTGTCTTCTCAGACGTCCAACCAAAACCAACCAGTAAATTCTATCCTCAACCTTAACTATTTAATGTGTTATAGCGAACTTCATCATAATGTCTCCAACGTTCAATTAAACCCAACACAACCCCCCCCCCACCCCCCCCCCCCCACCCCAAAACACAAAATACTAAGATAGTAGAGTAGGCCCCAAAAGAAAATAATTTGTGACAACATGATGAGACATAATAGTGATAGATCTGAGTCGCCCTGGATATCAGATACCTCTCTCTCTCACTCCCGCGCGCTCACACACAACATCCTAGGTAGTATACAACCAATGAGCAGCAACCACATTATTTTGTTCTTTATGATTTGTCAGATCTGAGCGCTCAGAATATCTAGATAGTAATGATTGTCGCTGACTTCATCGAGTGCAGTATGAGCCCCCTGCAGATCTGCTGCCAATGGTAGTCCTGCGATCCATCGACTCATGAAAGATAGTGACTGCACCATGCTAACCCATGCTTAGACGATGCACAGCTCAACACCATAATTATGAGACGTGAGATATAATTCTAAAAGCGGCCACATCACTCTAATTATTCGAATGCCCTTTTCTGATCACTCTACAACGCGGTCGCAAATACGGAATAAATCGACGCCACCAAAGTACTAAAGTACCCTAACCATGCGATAAATCAACAGGCATCCACTCCACACCTTCCCATAGCTGTTCAAGAACCCAAAAACCAGATCTCTAAGCAAGGCACACCGAACGCTGACCGACCACCCGACCCCCAACTCGCTATGAACGGTAAGCCCCACGTTCCGAATCCGTCACCTCACTGTGTTCTGTCCATCACGCGAATCCACAACTCTTCTGAGAGAGGTTTGCGCCTACATACCATCTACAATCCTCACTTCGAAACCTCTCCTACATCACTTACGCCCAATTACCCCGAGAATAACATGACCTACCAAGTACAAAACAATATTACGATCCCTGTGCCCCCCAACAATATATCCCTCCAATGACTATCATGTAAAATCGCCCCCCCACACCCTCACACGACCAGAGGCCCACCAATCACCTCAACCTCACCAGATCGAAAGCTACCCGTAACTAAGGACCCGTGTTCACCTGAATCGTAAAAATGTTAAAATTTTACTCTGCACAGCAGTTGATTCCACCTACGAGCGCACGACCTCAAAAAGTCACCTTCCAATCCGTCATCTATGTTGACCCAACACATGATCGTGTACTATCCTCTTAATCCCCACATGTCCGATTCCGCTCTGTAGACAACTATTTTGCATCTCTCTCTAGCTCCATATCGGGAATGATAACCAAGGAATTACTAAGATCTTCGAATTAACAAACTGACGCGACCAGTAATCGTCAAAGAGATCCCGCACATCCCATGACAGCACCACTACTACGTAGACAACCAAAGCTAAGACGCCTCCACGAGACGCCTACTCCAGTTAGACATCGAAACCAAGCATAACCACTTCTACTTCAAACTGATTACCTTAGCTACTCTTATACGATTAACCTCTCGGATCTCACCCTTATCCTCTATACGCAGCAATCCTGATACGAAGATAATATCTATCTTTCTATAATGATCCAAGGATACTTACATCTTGCCAACATTTTACATGAAACGAGTCCACCCGCCCCAGGCGCCATTACATTAGTGAATATCTGTGTGCAGATAATCAAATACTCACATCATATCATCACCTATACATTTCAGTGTATACAATAAGTTTCGGAAGTTACTTAGGTCGCAACGATACCGTGCTTCGGTAGTTCCCTAATATATCAGGTAATGAATAATGCTCATTTGCCTTGAGTTGACTAATGTGTCAGTATGATAGTAGAACTTACCAAGCACCCAGAACGACAGCCCAATCTGCTGATGTGGATAGCTGATACAACATTTATACCACCTAAGGACTCACGTGAATCCTACGAGGGCCACAACCAGATCCAAACCCAACTCATTAGAACCCGTCCCGAGACAGTCATCAAATGCAAACCCGGTATGTAGCGTAACTGTAGACTCTTAATAACATGTAATCAAGTTTTTCAATCTTAAAATGTAAACCTCCCCCCCCCCTCACTGAACATTCACTCTAACTAATCTAGTTCATCTAATAAGTATTGCCCCTAACTACCCCTGCCCAACCCCGCCCCCACCCCACAACCCATTGGACACCCCCCCACAACCCCCCCCCACAGTACAACATAAACCCTACCCACGCCCCTCAGACTCGGCTTATTAGTACTGCCCCCCCCGCGAAGCAATCCCGATGTCCAGATTCCGTATATGACAGTAGTAAGCAGCCGTGAGCCTACACCACTATGTATTCCTCTAGGCCACGTAAGGTGCGCCTCCGCCCGACACGGGTCACCAACCTCACTCAATGAAAATGGCGATACACCGAGTTCGATGCATCGTAATGGGCACCCCCACTCCACCACTCCCCCCCCATTCTTGTAGCACACACCCCAATGCCACCATCAGAAATAAACATACACTGCAAGCAGACTTTGATGCCCCCCCCCAGTCGCCTCGTGACGACCTTTAAACCCCCCCACCCCCCTCTGACAGACGGCAAACCTCCAAACCCTATAAAAGACCAATCGGCCCTGGCGGCCATAATCAACGCAGCCGACAGCAGTAAGAACTACTGTAGGCTTTTTGACCGGCACACCAGGTGTTCCTGTTCCTCTGAGTGCAGGGATACGCTTTTTGGACAGGCCCGCACCCACCGTAACTGCATCGTACGTACGTGTGAAGAATCACTGGGTGCATCAATACCATCAGCACAACCCAACCCCCTCCCACACGAGTCATCCCTGCAGCCGCACCCCTGCAACCCAGCCTCACATCGCAGGAAAGATTGCGTTGCTGGGACGACCGATAGCCGAGTCAACCTCCTATGGGGCCCCAAACATCCCATAACCTCACACTGGATATCCTGCCAAAAAGAGCACCACCCAAACGTGCCTCCAACATAACACACACTACGAGATCATAGCATACCCCACCCTTCCCTCATAACCTCCAACGGTCTGGGGTAGTGATAAAAAACCGGCGACCTGTTCCACCAACCTCGCTTCAAACCCTATTCGAAACTCATACCGCTTACGCCACAAACGTGCAAATGGTACCCAGCCCCCACTGGGTGCGATGTATTGCTCAGAAATCATACCATCAGCCATATCTTTCTGCAGGAGTTCGCACCTGCATTGGGCGCCCTGACGCGTTCATGGAAAATCTACGAGCACTTTAGCATGACTCGCCCCACGATGAAGCCGGTACTAGTACTCCCTGTTCGGATCGTTACAGACTAAATAAGCTTTACCACAACACTTAATCAAGCCATAATTAACCCTGGGTAAGACGTATCATGAAGCACCCCCCCCCCACTCCTGATCAATCTCCACACAGGCTTTACTCATTCACTCAAGCCCAATGTACATAATGATTGTCACACATCACCCCCCACCTCCTCGACTACATGAAGACACGTAACACATCACTCAAACAAAGCGACTCTCCACACACTAACACATATCACCAATATCAACCCTCCAGATAGAACTCATCGTCAACTTGATATACTCAGACACACATCATTTGCACACCCCTGATGTATATCATCACTGATCCCTCATTTATTCCTGCTAGAGGACGACCAGAAATATACCCCGCTCTTCTCTCAGACTCCCCTTACACCACACACTCCAGTCGACATGTTATCATCAATGACCATTAATTACTCCTCCCCCAAACCCAACAAACTCTCACACATACCCTGCCTGTCCTCCACCGCAATCCCCCCCCCCCCAAAACACCCCAAACCACACCCCCCCTAATCCCCAACAACCCACCACCCCACACACACATATATATAACCACCCAACGTTCTCCTAAACACTCATGCCCCTTCACACCACCATAACATCGCCCAGCTCACCCACAGAAAACAAATCCTTATTCTGAGCTCAGTAACTATGTCACACTCGAGAGTGTCTACCTGCCTCATTCCCCCAGGCCATATAGTGACACCTATCTGAATACAACACAGACATCCCTATCATCATACCATAATCCCCACTCTTTTGATACTCGCTGAGCTCACCTCATCTCACAATCCTCTTCCCTGAACGCCCCGGTAGCATACCCTCGGCACCACACCACAAATAACGATGGCCATGCCGTCAGACTGAACCATATCATAGATGACGCGGATGGCGCATCCGCATGTCTGGTTTTGTTGTAATTGGGTGTGCAGATGTATGTATCAGTCAAATGCACAACCTGTGACATTGTTCAGTGTGGTGAGTGGGGTTGTGTAGGGGGACATGGCGTTGTTTTACCCACCCAGCCCCGTGGCACACCACCACGTGTACGTCTAGGGTATCAATCACTACGACGGTACGTAGTAAAGTGCAAATGATTATACTTGAGGACAGACATAGGCCGTGATGTACTGTTTTTCCACGCTCCATTAATTATATGAGTCGTAAACTGTGTGCCACAGTGACAACAATGGCTGCTTACGGCGGGGGCGAATATCGTGTAGGCTATACATCACACTCCAGGGATCACACCTGTCCCCATTATCCACAGTGCACTAACAATAGCAATACCAGGCATAAATGGACACGGTAGACTCGCACCAGCCACATTACAATGTCGACGTCATCGCCACGGCCCAGCGAGTTAGATACATCGCTTCATAGATCGCTGTGAAGACTGTCTTAGCTCCTCGCGTCGCAAATCAACTACTTCTTTTTATCTCCCCATACCTTTAGCCAATATACACTTAAGCCTGCGCTGCCATCTAACCTGATCTCACTCCTGACGGATCTGCCTTCACAACACTCACCTGTAACCATCACACGCAACAACTTCCAGCCACAGACAGCTACACGTCTGCCTGAAGTAATGACCCCCTACTAATGTCGCTGCATAAACACTTCAGACACTTCGACTAGTCCATCTGCCAATACCTAATTCTGCGCGCTCGTAGAGTCAGCAAACCCCCCAATAGTATACATAGAGCTGTAGACCCGCTGACAGACACAACAAGACTAGCAGTAATTACTCCATTTGTCCACCCCTTGGCCGAACTGCATCCATACCCGCCCATGCCACCGCACACATAACAGGGGCGACATGTAGTAGCTGGGAAATTAACATCCGCGTTACGAGACGACTTTCTGATAGCTCCAGGATTCCTGAATCACGCAGTAAATCTCGTTCAGCGACCAGTACCAAAAATCGTGATTAGCAGCCTTACTATGATCATTGAAGTCAATTTACCTTGCCTTTCATGTGAGAATAAACACAGAAATATTCACGCCCTCCGACCCGGCCATAGTGGGGAAACTCACTCAGACGCGTATTAATCTTCGAATAAACGTGAAATATTCCATTAGAGGAGGACTACACAACCTCTGACAGAACATAAAAATAGGTCGGTAGATCCCCTCATTCCAAAGAGGATCATCTTTCGCCATTCCATGCTCATACACAGTGGTGGGCGGAAAAACACCGCATCGCTCCAAGAAGCAACGACCAAGGTCATTGCGCAGGTCCAGCGCAATAATAAAATGATGTTGCGAGAATTTATCACGCAACAGTGTGTAAGTTGTGAAGTAGTACTATGAGGTAATACTGGCTATTTCAAGCTAGGTTGTTGTTTGTCATCATGACTTCAAGTGTTTGTTTCTGGTGGAAATAATATTGGAAAGGTTCACAGTTTCTTTTTATTTGAAACAAATAAATGTCCCTCTTGATTTTATGTAAAGTCACTTTTAGAGGGGGGTATACACAAGACTGAGCTGCTCTGGCCAACGTAATCTTAACTTCTGTGTGGGCGGCAGGAAACAGTCTCCTATGCTCGCTTGCTTCACAGTTTTCTTGAGAAACAACACTGGTCGATATCTTGACCAAGGAGTATGCTATCAGCCTCTGGATTCAGCAAAACTCAGACCAGGTGCTGCTTTAATACTTTAGTACCACGGTCCCTGAAACAAGAAGGTTGTACCTCCTACTTCAGAACTAATTTATAATCTATTTCCACACTGAAGCACAATACATAACAAACACCGAGTTCAGCGCGGTAGGCCAACTGTTAGCTTCTCATGAACAATATACACCAGTATTCCTCTCCCTAATGGTTACAACGCCTCTGCAATTCCAGCATTAATTCCTTCTATTCAATAAGATAGGTGTCATAGTACTATTTGGCAATCCCATGCAGTTATACTCCTCTCCGACAAGTTTTTTCTCATGATAGAGCAATATCTAGGCTTTGCCTCATGTTTGTTACTGAACCACACACATACAGACATAAATTTATCAATTCACATTCAATTTTCATCTAAAAGATATCAAATATGTCTAGCTTACCACAATTCACGGAAATATTAAACAAATACGTTGACTGGCGATGAGTTATGGCACAATTCCGATCTGCCTCTGTCCCAGGCTTTTATTAGAAAAATATGAGCTGGATCTCAACGCACTTGCTTTTACAAATTGGATTTTCAAAAAGTGGCACTGAACTGACGCTCCTAATTGACTATATTAAATGGTCTAGCCAATGAGACCATGTTTACAAAAGCTTTTGAAAAAAAAGTACCCTTCCTATCGTTGCCATTAACAACCAAAAATAGTATTTGCCATCGACTAATCATGTTTCGCCTTACATATTATTCTAGCCAATCAAATCGGATTTAACGTGGTGGCCTCATTTCCTCTAAAGCAGTGTCCAAACACGCCATTATGAGCAAATATGATCCTGTGTTGTCAGACAACACCACTATAATATTTTGGCTATAATTTGTTAATTATTAGACCATTTGCTTAACACCTAACATATTCTTTGTCAGCAAGACCTAAGGCACCCAAATATATAAGTTTAATGGAGCTAAGTGGCAGCGTTCAAAATATGTATTTTCTTCTACCACCCGCTCACTTCTATACGATGGGGTGTCTTCTGTACTGTCAGGCTAATGTCAGGATTTCAGACGTAAAACAGTATTGTGTCATGTTTCCTAATAAGCATTAACCATGTTTTTTTAAAACCTAACCTCGTATTGGTAGTGTTTTTTTATTTTTTTTTTTTTTTTTGTCCCTGTTTATTTGAAGAAAAAAAACAAGTCTGCATGCCTTTCGCGTGGGGTAGCATTAATGGAATATTAATCTAGGTCATTACGCAGTGTGTCTATCTCAAGGTTTTCTAAGAAACACAGTACCCGTTTTATTTTTCGAAACGCGTGTATTTGATGCAGTAGGCTTTACTAGCAAACGTGAAAGCGTTACAATTATGCAGACGAAGTAGAAAAAGGGGATTTCTTGTTTAGCTAGTATGACGTTCTATAACACAGGCGTACGCTATTGTGACCGCACTGCTCTTTTACCATTCTTCTTTCCTTTGATTGAATTAATTCGTTAGGCTTTACATTTACTTTCTAATTTAGATATGTGGATTTAGAATGTCTCACGACACATATCAATCTTTGTCATTTCTTTACAATGCCCCTTTTATTGCTGTTGTGAGACCCTCAAAGGTTATCTTCTTTCTCTTCGTCGTTTACACTCAAATAACCACATCTATCTCTCTTGCTATAAAGCTAGAAGTTCATCTCAGGCTTCTCTCGTCACTGTACAGTTTCTCTTTCATCCTGCTGGAGATAGCAACGCTGCCACTCTGCTCTTCTTATAGAGCCGACAGTCTTTTTGTTTGTCCTCTTCGTCTGTCCAATTTTTTCAGTTTGCTGAACAGATGGTATTTGTGTCTGCTATGGTCGATCGATTCTTAGTCTGAAAATTATTACGTGATCTCTTCTTGGTTATGTGTATAATTGCTCTGCGGTATAGAACTCTAGGTGTTCCTTATGCCACTATTCTTTAAAGTGTTTTTGTGGTATTATTGATTTGATCTCTTCATTTGTTGCCCAGTCTTCAGTTTGGATTTTTCTTCCTTCTTCGTTTTGAATATCCCCACACAAAATAATTTACTGGAGTTAAATCAGTATATCTCGCTGGTCATTCGATTGGACCCTGTCTTCCAATTCACCAATTAGAGAATTTTTTTCATCAACAAAATTTCTGACAATAAGGGAATAATAGACTCAAAAACAAACAAAGAAATTAGACAAACAGACATGGCGTACTTGAAATGTTACGGTATCCTGCAAAACGTGAAAAAAACATTTTTTAGGATAATGTACCACTCATTTTTTTCACACATAATACTTTGACAGGGTATGTGATTTTGGTTTTACATTTAAAGCCATACTTTTGGTTTATAACGTTGGTGGCTGTGACAAAATATGTTCGTTCTCTTTGTCTGGTCTTCATTCCTCTGCAGCAGTGTTACTCGACCATTTCTTATACTTGCTAATTCTTCTTTTGTTTATTGTTTACGCTTTCATCATTCACGGTTAGCTTATCATATCTTGTCCTACTTCGTCACTCACCATCCCGGTTTTACCTGACCGCTCGACGTGTTTGTTACATTACGGCGACATTCGTATTCTCAGCACCAGATAGATGAGTGAAAGATAAACTGGGGTTGCCTTTGCACAAGATGGCATAGGGTGAAAAACCAGACGTTGTCGGCGAAGGTAGATAACAATCTTTGATGCGGGGACACGAATTGCAGATAATCACCCCTAACCGTGTTGTTTCATTTGTCCAATACTGATAAAAGTTCGCAAACATAATGTGCCCAAATATACGGCCGATTTCAATGGGATGTCGGAAGAGATCATTCTTCTTAAAGATTAAGGCACGGAAAGTGAGGTAACACTTCCGGCAGATTGAATTTGTCGTAATAATCATCTACAAGAAAGCAACATCTTGGAAGATATTATCAGTGATAGATCTGTGTTGTAGTGAGTTGTTAAACATGATAAGTAACAACGGAAGTGACAAGAACAAATATGATCATGGAGGTTGAAACTACCATGTAAATGCAATATCTTATTATGTCATATAGTAATGTTTTACATGAGATGAAAAAGTGCGGCATAAACCCCTACCAATATCAGCCGTCTTGATGATGGTTGGTTTGGCATAAAAATGCTAAGATAGACTGCTCCTGATTGGATTACTCCTCAACGAAGCAACATGGCTATGTGGGCGAAAATTTCGCTTATAACATACTGCTTTGTAAAACTACTTCACTGACTTCCAATTTTGTCAAGGAGAGATTAAAGACAGCCAAAATAGGAGCTTGTAACCCGGACACCCTATAGGACCGGCCACAGGACTAGGAGTAGCTGCTAATATTAGAGAGCTTAAAACGCCCATAATAATACTGAAAGTCCAAGCCTTAGGACCCTCATCAAGTGAAAATATTAGAAGGACTCAATATACTATAACTTCATTTTTCTGAGGAATTACTGCATTTTAAACTAGTTGCACTAAATTACGGCCATTTTATGCATAAAGCCTATGTATTACTTAGCCCGATATGGGGTAAGTTGTAATATGTACATCATTTTATATTTTTTGATATGCATAATTTGCTTGTGGATCTATAGTTGCATTTGAGGCTGGCAACCTCACCACTACAAATAACTTGAAACATAAACCAGCACTGCAAGAGCTGGTGACTGCTTTGTGTGGGTTTCTTCACACGGAACCAACAGCAGGGCTGGCCCCAGGCTCCATAGAGAGCAGGGAGTGAATGATGACATCATGGTGTATATATTTATTATACCAACACTTTAATAATTTGTATATGTACTTTATATATATATATATATATATATATATATATATATATATATATATATATATATATATATATATATATATATATATATATATATATATATATATATATATATATATATATATATATATATATATATATATATATATATATATATATATATATATATGGTCGCCTTCCGCTGTCCAAAAGCATTTTCATCCGACTCGCTGGGTCTAAAATTAATGCGCAGTGAGGGCAAAAATTTTTGAGGAAGATGAAGTGGTGGATGGAAGTGGAGGGGCGTCTGATGTTCATATCAGGAGACCAATACGTAAAATACTTAAAAAGAGGCATCTGTTTCCTCTTAATGTGTGATAAAAATTGCCAGCAGGTGACGCTAGACACCAGCATCAGACGGGTCTTGAAGATGCTTCACAACCTTAGTAGTTACCCCAGCCTTACTGCATGGGTCGTGCTACGGCCACCAGATTTGACTATTGAAGAGAAGGAACAATCCAAGACACCTGTGGGAACCAACAGTGACTTAATTTGACCTCAACAGACCCTACACCGGCAGCCAAGTACCATAACAGAGCAGCTAATGGACACTTACAATTTTGTTTTCTAAACAATATCCACCTACAATTTAGATCGTCCAATGAGAAAAATATCAGTGCTTCATTTTTTATAAATACCTTTATTTATTTTACCTTGTTAACCCATAAGTGATTATTAAACCTGTTTATTTGTAACTATAAGTATATTGTTGGATTAATCACTACTGGGTGAATTGTATGTCTGCACGAGTATGACTTTTTGTTGTTTTTAAATACATAACCATATACAGCTATTAGCCTAATAGTTGCTGAATCACCTTCAGCTGGGGGGATCACAAAATATGAGTCAATATTATCTCACAGAACGGGCGGGAGAATAATAAGTTCATGACATCTTAGATGATCTTAGTTGTTATGCTTGCTTTTCATTAAAATAACATGTGAGACTCCATAAAGTCGAACCATCATTCTTCTATTTATATCTCTGCCAAGCGTAGTCTTGAGCGAAGCTTGATACCTTTCAAGACCCTCGTGTTTATGCTTTACGTCTGGCCATTGTTGGACCACTATTGCAGAGTATGGGAGACATACCGTTACAGTGGCCATAACAAGGCTTGAGAAAGGCGTGCGACTCGCCGAACCTGTGGTCGGGCTCTCATTACGTACCCGAAATATTGCTGAATAACATAATAATGTTCTACACAATATATTATTTTATATTTTTTAGCATTCAGGTAGTACAAAAAAATGGTAATTGGAGGGTCCGATACCAGTGACACTCATTTTTAAGAGAACATTTAAATTATTTTCTTACATTTATATATATATATATATATATATATATATATATATATATATATATATATATATATATATATATATATATATATATATATATATATATATATATATATATATATATATATATATATATATATATATATATATATATATATATATATATATATATATATATATATGTGTATATATATATATGTGTGTGTGTGTGTGTGTGTGTGTGTGTGTGTGTGTGTGTGTGTGTGTGTGCGCGCGCGCGCGCGCGCGTGCGTGCGTATGTACGTACGTACGTACGTATGTATGTATGTATATATATAAGGGGATTGACATAAGTCTTGGGCCTGACCATGAAGGACATGTCACAGAGAGCTGAAATTTTGTATAGTGTTTATTCCTTTTCAATATAGCCACCGTCTGAATTGACACACTTCTGCCATCTCTGCTTGACCTTGAAAAGACCTTGGGAGTAGAACAGCCTATTTTTCAAACTAAACCAGTCATCACATGCCAGTATAACCTCTTCATCGCTGTCAAAATGATTTCCTTTTAGCTGTTTTTTTAAGATTTGGGAATAGAAAAAAGTCTGATGGAGCCAAATCTGGAGAATATGGTGGGTGTGGAAGAATTTCAATATTCAAATCGTTGGCTGCTAGCTGCACAAGCCGTTCTTTGTGAGAGGGTGCGTTGTCTTGAGAAGCAAAGGAAGATTTTGAGTGCGCGTTGTCCCTCGTTTCCTGGTCACAACCTTTCTTAGTTTGGTGAGAAGATATGCATAGTACTGTCCATTAACTGTGTTGCCACGAGGCAGATAATCTTTCAAAATGACACCTTTGCCGTCCCAAAGAACAGTCAGCATCACTTTTCCTGCAGATTTCTGAGCTCTCGGCTTGACAGGTGTTGGGGAGCCCGGCGTTTTCCATTGCATGCTGGCAATTTTGGATTCGGGGTCATAATGGTGTACCCGAGTCTCATCTACTGTCACCATGGTCTCCAAAAAATTTTTTGACTGACACTTTTTGAGCAACTGTTGACAGCATTTTACCCTCGTTTGCTTCTGTTCACGTGTCAACAGTCGCGGAACCCAGCGTGCACACACTTTTCTCATGTTCAGTCTGTTGTGTAAAATTCTATAAACTGTTCTTTAATTTAGTTTTACTCTACTAGCTATCTCCACAATTGTCATTTTTCGATCCAGGTCAATGATTTTCTTTACTCTTGTTGCATTTTCATCGTTGCACTCTGAGGCTGGTCTACCAGATCTTGGCAGATCAGCAACATTTGAGCGGCCGCACTTAAACTGTTGACACCAGTTTTTTACCGAAGTATATGAAGGACAAGAATCACGAAACACTGTTTCCATCTCCCTGTGTATTTCTGTAGGTGTTTTTCCCTGAAACATCAGAAATTTTATCACAGCTCTGGCCTCCTTCTTTTCCATTGTTTTATCAAATCTTTGGAGCAGCAGATCCGGTCAATAGGGTACATTGCGCCGTGCATCGTAGCGGAAAAACCCATTGAAGAAACAAACGCATACTTCACACATTTAGTGCAAATATGATGAACTTTAAATGTGCCAAGTTTCATCTTTCTCCTATGACTCCTTCATGGTCAGGCCCAAGACTTATATATATATATACTGTTCAAAAAAAGAAACGCATAGCTATCCGAGGGCGCGTTTTTATGAGTTTGTAAGTAAAATTTGGTGCTAGGGTATATAAAAACCAGCCTCAAATGTTCTTTACAGTGTCAAATGCACGTGTTGATCTGAATTGCGTTCGTTGTTGTAATCGTTACAACGCAGTGGTCAATAGTGTTTATGACGCAATTTTTGACCACAGCTCATGTTGCGCGGACGTGAAAGCAACACAATTCGGGGTGAACACTATTCACTGACTACGCAACTGAAACCCTATAAAAGGATAAAGCTACACACAAAAAATTCAGTTCATTTTCAAGCAGACATTTATGGCGTCTCTATCGATAAATTTAAGGAACATTGCTATTGGCCGACTGCATGCAGAAGAAAGTCAAAGTCAGGTTGCTAGGCATCTAAACGTGCATCAGAGTACCATCAGTCGACTTTGGCACCGGTTCCAAGCCACTGGCGCAGTTGAAGACCGGCATCGCAGTGGACGATCCAGAGTGACAACAGCAGCGGAGGATCGCTTTATTCGGCTTCGTCACCTCAGAGACAGGTTTACAACAGCTTCCTCAACTGCCCAGTCATTGCCTGCAGGACGTCATGTGTCTGATCAAACTGTCCGGAATAGACTGCATGACGCTGGACTTTGGGCACAACGACCTCACCGAGGACCTGTCCTTACGCGGCGCCGCCATCGCCAAAATCGACTTTTTTGGGCCAGCCAGCATCGTCCCTGGGCAGCTGACAATCAATGGAGACGTGTCTGGTTTAGTGACGAATCTTTCTTTTTGTTGCAGCGTCATGATAGACGGTGTAGGGTCTACCGTAGGCGAAATGAACGTTTTGCCCAAAATTGCGTTGATGAAGCTCCGCCGCACGGTGGTGGAGGTGCAATGGTGTGGGGAATGATCAGTTACAACGGAAGGAGTCAATTGGTGCACTTTGAAAGAGACTTGAATGCACAACGATAATTCAATGAAATTTTTCGACCCCAAGTCCTTCCACTTTTGGCTGCCCAAAGGTCTGTGTTTCAACAGGACAACGCCAGACCCCATTGTGCACGGTTGACCACGCAGTTCCTGACTGCCAACAACATTCTCACCCTTCCCTGGTCATCCCTGTCTCCAGACATGAGTCGATTGAGCACCTGTGGGATGAGCTGCATAGACGTGTTTGTCGCCGAGACGTTGCTCCAGCCAATCGTCGTGATCTGTTCCAGGCACTCCAGGAAGAGTGGGCAGTCATCCCACAGGCCCACATCAGACGTCTGATCGCATCCATGCCCAGGAGATGCCAGTCGCTGATCGATGCAAGATGAGGCAACACACCATACTAACGGGAAAGCCCGTATGCCAAAAAACTCTCGTGACCCAGATGCACAACAACTGTCAATTTATTGGTTGAACCCTAAGGTATTCTTGTGTGCAATTCGAACAATTAACTCTTTAAATTAAAAAAGTTATTGAATGTCAAAATTATGGCTATGTGTGTGCCTTCAGTAGCTATGCGTTTCTTTTTTTTGAACAGTATATATATAAACATTTTTTTTTTGGCTAAAATATATAGATGGCTCTTTCCAAAATTTCCCCGAGTATTGCGGTTCCAAAAAGGTAGCTCAGTTGGCCGCCACTGACAAGGAACTTCAACTGGGCAACATTTTTTGTTCTTTGTGTGTTATTCGTTAGTTCCGTCATTTTACTCTGTTTACATTTTTTTATTTATTGTTATTTTAATAAAAAAAATTTTTCTACGAGCGCACTATTTAATTTTTTGTTCTATTTTATTTACTAACAATTAGGTAATGATTTCCGCGTCCAAAAAGCTGAAACAGTACATTAAAAATACAATGTATCAGATTCCTGGTTGCAGAAATCAGTTCCATCTTTGATCTACACAACAGAACAAGATTTAGTGAAAAACCTGAAGAAAAAAAAAAACCTGTAATATTATTATGCACGAGAGGTCTGTTAGCATAAGTTTAATGAGAGGTGTTAGAGACTTCACCATTCTAGGTCCCGCTTTATTATGAGGTGGGGTGACCACTTCCCTTACTCGCTGCCTTTTGCCTGTCCTAAGTCAAGAGTAGGGTCAGGTACCCATTTACAGCTTCACAGACTGGAGCGTAACTGGAGCTTCGAATCCGGAACCAGGTAACTTCGCACTGACAGAAATGTGACCTAATAGCTTAGCCAATCGGACGCTCGCTAAATAGCTACAAAGAGATAACTCTGGACTGGTTAACCTGTATTAAATTTTCTGTTAATGAACTTGCCAAATCGCTTTCAGACAGAAACATACCAAAAATCATAAAAGGATGCTTCTTCGGACACTTTCGGACCTCAACGAATATGTTTAAGTAAAGCAGTGGCCAGCCTGAAATAGTTGATATCTCTATAGAGTTTGTCCAGCAATGGTATTGCTGATGGTCCAGTATGCTTTCTCTGTCCCTCCTACGTTGGACACTATTACAACAGATGTTCTTTAGTGGCCCTGTTATCGGTGTCAGTTATATTCATCAGTACTTCCTATCTTTAGATTGTTGTATAGACTGTGTATCTCAATCTTTAGATTGTTGTATAGACTGTGTATCTCAATCTTTGTGGCCTGTGTGGAGTCTGAAGATTTGACCAGTTGTTCTTTATACTCAGCTGGTCAATTATCATCATCATTTTCCTTTACTCTCCCTACGGAGCATGGAACCGCCACTTCAGCTGGCCCCCGTGTATGAAACCTTTCACGTGCACTTGGTTCCTGATTTATTTGACATAATGTGGTTGCCAGCCTCATGAACAACCTCATATTAATCGCCTTCTACGACATGCCTAAGAATTCAGTATTCTTATTCTTTCTTAGACTCGATCCCTGTGAACTATACGAGCTTGTAATATGCCTTATATTTTAGTTACCAGGATGCTGTGCTTCCAACTTTTTCTTGGATATGCTCGTGATGAGTCTCTTGGCCTCTTCATAATTTATGCTGTATCAAGCTGAGCTGGTTTTACGCCTTCCTTGGCCACTATGTAAACCTCCTCGTTGCCAGGAATGTTGGTATGAGATGTGATCCATTATAACACAACTTTTAAAAATCGATTACATAGTTTGTAAAGTACTGCTCTTAGGTATGAATATTTATATAACTTACATCACAGCCTACTCTTAGATACAAATATTTATAGAACTTACACCACAGCCTACTCTTAGGTACAAATATTAATTTAGCTTACATCAAAGCCTACTCTTAGGTACAAATATTTATATAACTTACATCTCAGCCTACTTTTAGGGACAAATATTTATATAACTTACATCACAGCCTGCTCTTAGGTACATATATTTATATAACTTACATCACAGCCTACTCTTAAGTACAAATATCTATATAGCTTACATCACAGCCTACTCTTAGGTACAAATATTTATATAACTTACACCACAGCCTACTCTTAAGTACAAATATTTATATAGCTTACATCACAGCCTACTCTTAGGTACAAATATTTATATAACTTACATCACAGCCTACTCTTAGGTACATATATTTATATAACTTACATCACAGCCTACTCTTAAGTACAAATATTTATAGAACTTACACCACAGCCTACTCTTAGGTACAAATATTTATATAACTTACATCACAGCCTACTCTTAGGGACAAATATTTATATAACTTACATCACAGCCTACATTTAGGTACAAATATTTATATAACTTACATCACAGCCTATTCCTAGATACAAATATTTATATAACTTACATCACAGCATACTCTTAGATGCAAATATTTTATAACTTACATCACAGCCTACTCTTAGGTACAAATATTTATATAACTTACATCACAACCTACTCTTAGGTATGAATATTTATATAACTTACATCACAGGCTATTCTTAGGTACAAATATTTATATAACTTACATCACAGCCTACTCGTGGGTATAAATATTTACGAGTATATAACTTACATCACAGACTACTCATAGGTACACATTTTTATACAACTTACATCACAACCTACTCTTAGGTACAAATATTTATATAACTTACATCACAGCCTACTCTTAGGTACAAATATTTATATAACTTACATCACAGCCTACTCTTAGGTACAAATATTTATATAACTTACATCACAGCCTACTCTAAGGTATGAATATTTATATAACTTACATCACAGCCTACTCTTAGGTTTGAATATTTATATAACTTACATCACAGTCTACTCTTAGGTACAAATATTTATATAACTTACATCACAGCCTACTCTTAGGTACAAATATTTATATAACTTACATCACTGCCTACTCTTAGGTACAAATATTTATATAACTTACATCACAGACTACTCTTATGTATGAGTATTTATATAACTTATATCACTGCCTACTCTTCTTCTTCTTTGATCCTTAGCCGCAGACTGTCAAAGCAGTCAGTGGCCATCACGCCTGGTGGCGTCTTGTAGGGCAGCAACAAACTGCTTCCACTTTGTTCGGTCGGCGGCCATCCTTCGTACAGTGCCCCAACTCTGGTTCATTCTTTGCATCTCAGCCTCCACAGTTCTCCATCAAGTTGTTTTTGGTTGACCTCTCTTTCGCTTTCCTTCGGGGGTCCATAGCTTAGCTGTTCTTGTAATGGCGTCAGGGTCCCTTCTGAGGACGTGGCCAACCCAACTCCAGCGTGTGCCAGCCATTGTTATTGTTAATCAGAATCGACGTCATTGCACTCCGGGCAAACCCATAGGTGCTCAGTCTCCCGCAGCAAATGTCGAAGGGTATGAATGCTAATTGTTCCTGTTGCGCACTGGTTGTATACACGGCGGATGCGTCCTCTCATACGTCCATCCCTGCTGGTCTTACGTTTGATGCCGAATTCCAGCAGTCTTAGCCTTGATGATTCATCGATTGCAATGTCATTCTCTAATAGACGAACATGAATCGCCCTCAGTATTTCTTCCTTATCCATGGCCAGTGTACCATCTATGGGTGCTCTTGAAGCTAGTCTGTCAGCTCTTTCATTGTCGCGTACCCCGGCATGACCAGGACAGTAGATCCATATCAGTTCTTGAAGATTCGATGCTTCTATGGAGGTTTTCCATTCATGTCAAAGCCAACCATTTTGGACCTTTCGAAGCATGGATTGTGAGTCTGATACAATAACCGCCTTTGTTAATATAGTCTCAGACAGCCATCCTTAGGCAGCAGTAACTGCCTCTACCTTCATTCTCGTGCTGGAGGTTGTTATCATGTAAGCCCCGCTATGTTCAGCGACGGTCATGCCCTTTACTCTAGCAGAGAAGCCCCACCCTGATTTATTACCACAGATTACTGACCCATCAGTGTACACAATGGCATCATCATCCCCAGAATTGGCATTTATAAGCTGATCAACTTCCAGCTCTGCTCTCCCATTGGACTAAGTTCTGCATTCTCTACCAAAGCTGATGATGACTTGCTGGTAGTTCATCCAGCTCTCATCTGACTTACTCCACTCTTCTCCCTTGAATATACTTTCAACTGGTGTCACCTGTCTAATAGTCTCCTCCGCCTGCGCCATCCATGACAACCATGAGTATGCCCAGGCCATACTCCTTTACAGACAAGACCAGCTGATGATACAAGAGAAACAGTAGTCTCTGCTCCAGGTGCGCTGCAGCCATTGTTTTCAAGGCTGCCAGACCTATTTTGCACTTCTGTATGATGTGCCAGCTATGACGGTGTCCATGTCCTCTTGGTTACTCCGAATAAGTAGTTGTTGGTTGGTGATGGTATTCGACCAAAAGATTCGGTGAATTTTCCTTAGGCACATTGTGTGGAAAGAGGAGAGTTTCGACATTTCCTTCTGTTACTCTCCAGCATTCCGCACCATAGAGAAGCACAGAAACTACACAGCTCTCATATAATCTTCATTTGGTGTTTGTGCTGTACTGGGAAAACTTCCAGATGTTGTTGAGAATAGCAAAGGCTGTTCTCGCGTTATTCATTCTGTTGTTGATGTCCTTGCTTGCTCCGCCGTCTGGTATTACAATGCATCCCAAGTATGTAAATGTGCCTGTCTGTTCTAGCTTCTGGTTCCCTTATTGTTATTGGCTCAGGATTGCCCACATTGAGTGTCATGACCTTTGTCTTCTTCATTGATGTTCAGACCCACCTGCTGGCTATACTTATTCAGTCTTTCGGTATATCTTGGATGTGTTGGTGTGAATGTGCGAGTAGTGCAATGTCACCTGCATATTCCAGGTCTTCCAGTGTAGAAAATGTTGTCCATCAAATTCCTCTTGGACTGCCTTCTGTTGTCTGGCGCATCACCCAGTCTATGACTGTCAAAAAATAAGTTGTTGATAAGGCGCATCCCTGTCGTACTCATTCTTCGCCTCAAAAGTTAGGTTGCTCAACCCAACACTGTATGTCAAGTTAGGTTGCTCAACCCCAACACTGTATGTCAAGTTAGAATACAGGTTTTTTATAATGGAAACAATGCAGCTAGGAATTCCATAAGCATTCAGTATTTTTCATAGGCTGTCCCTGTGTATGCTCTCAAAAGCCTTTTCAAAATCAACAAAGTTAGTGTTTAGCTGTCTCTGACATTCTGAGCACTGCTCTATAAGGTTCATAAGGGTGAATATATGATCTGCACATCTTCTGTTCTTTCTGAATCCAACTTGTTCTTTCCTCAGTTTATGATCTACTGCTTTTGAAATTCTCAGGACAATTATCATGTCTAGTATTTTACTGGGAACTGAGAGGAGAGTAATTCCTCTCCAGTTGTTGGAGTCTGAAAGTTCGCCCTTCTTGGGCAATTTGACAATTATTCCTTTACTCCACTCCGTTGGTGTTGTCTCTGTTTTCCAGACTTGTGCAAATAGTGATTCTAATAGTTCTGCTGCTAGTTCAGGGTCTGCCTTGAATAACTCAGCATTTAAATTGTCGTGACCAGGTGCTTTTCTATTCTTTAACCCTTTGATAGCTGTGATGATTTCTTCTCTTCCTGGAATGTCTGTATTTACGTCTAGGTCACTTTACGGCTCAGGAACATTCAGCTGCGTCTCTGGAGGTTCCATATTCAGTGTTTCTCTGAAGTGCTCTGCCCATCTTGTTTCCTGCCCCTGTGCTGTGGTGATGAAACTTTCTTGCTTGTCTCTTCTAACGTTATATTGTTTGCACATCGTTTTCCGCTGATAGTTTTAGTTATTTTATAAAGTGTGCTTTGTTCATTTCTGAGTGCTGCCTCTTCTTACTGCCTTGCAAGGTCATCCAGAAATTTCCTTTCGTTGGCACCGGTTTGACGTTTTACTTCTTTGTGAACATTCAACTCTTAGGTAACTTCTTTGATCCATAGCCGCCGACTGTCAAAGCAGTCAGTAGCCATCACGCTTGGTGGCATCATGTAGGGATACCTTTGAAAACCCTCATCTTTGTACTCAGAGTTTGGCCATTATTAGACCACTACTGTAGAGCAAGGGGGACAACTCTCGACACTCTCACAAATATATGCTTGCCGATTCAACACATCAATTTATTGAAACGAGACCTTTCGTTCACGCTTATGTAGGCCTTTACTCAACATAAACCCGCCACTTCTACCAAAATGACTAAGTGGTTATATATATCTGAGGCTGGCAACCTCAACATACGAAAATAGTATATTCATAAACCACTGCAGCAAGCGCTGGTGATTTCTTCTGGCTAATCGTGCGGACAACCGACAGCAGAGGTGACCCCAGACTCCAAATGGAGCAGTGATGACCGATGATTACTTCACATGTGCCTAAAGTGTATCATATTTTGTGAGATGTATGCACTTTGTTAATTTTTACCGCAGACAACTCATTATTCGCTCAGTCCAGTGTGACGGTATGGTATTGCCTCCCCTGCTTTGCAGTAGTGGTCCAACAGTGGCCAAAATATTCAAGAGTATCTCATATGGGCTTCAAAGGTGTATACCTTCGCACACGATTACTCTTGGCAGATATGTAGATAGAAGGGTAATGAACTTCTATCACAAAGGAGTGTTCACACGATATTCAGATAAGCGAAAACATTACTGCATTTGGCTGAGCACGTTTATTCTAGAATCTGCCGACAACTTTTGTGAAGGATTAAGCAATGTTTTATGTTAGCTCGTTTAACTCATTCGAATTCTTATTATTCTGGTATAGCTCAGTTTAGAGTGTGTGTAGTAAATTGACTGAGATAAACATGCAGTAACTTTAAAATAATTAAAGCGAAGTTAAATTTGTAAGATTACAAATAACAAAATTTAATAATCACTTAAGTTTTAACAGTTTGAAAATAATTGAATAGTTTAGAAAAAAAGTTTTATCATTGATTTATAGTAGAACTTGTTTGAACTAAGGCTTTCCTTTAGCACAAACACACACACATACGTGTGTATATCTTCTTCATGTTCTGTGCTATTTTCCCCATTATAACACATGTCCATAACATCACGTAGTTGTGTATTAGCGAATATACTAAACGCAGTCATTTACTCAAAGATGTATAAATATTTAAATGTTTCTACATATAATTCTCTCATTCACGAAGCCCTAAACAGCAATAGCTCAAGAATGCGCGACTCCCAAGCAAGCCTTTTCCGCTCAAAGCCAAAGCATTTCGAATTCCTGATGGCAAACAATAGCCGTGCATTTGTTTATCTTACCATCAAGAACCGCCATGAGCGTCGCTACGATTCTGTGCCAATGTGTGTGTGCATGTGCGCGATTTGTGTGGAAACTTCACACGTGCATTACGTTAAGCTGGAGCCGGGAATGTGACAAGTAAATACAACAGCAAATATTTGCTCAAATAAATCGCTTATTAGCACTCACGAGACACACAACTTTGATGAGGATTGAGAAAGCGAAAACTATATCAATACTCACTATATTTTTCCCCTTTCCTCTCCTTTTCTGAGTGTGCTGTCTGTTTTTATAATGGTAAAATGTATTATATGAAAAACATTTTTCTGAGCAATGCAAAACAAAAAGAAAATCTGATCGTCTGATGTGACCCTCATGGTACTACCTGTCAAAAAATAAAAAAACCTCCTATATAAGAAAGCCAAGCTGACCCACGCTATAATATCAAATGATGCACGCTAACATACGCTATTCTATCAAACACTGCGCGCTGACGCAAACTATTCTATCAAATAATGCAAGGTATCACGCTTTTCTGTCAAACAGTACACGCTGACTCACGCTATTCTACCAAACAATGCACGCTGACTCATGCTATTCTAGCACATTATGCAAACGGACTCCCGTTATTCTATCGACCACTGCACACTAACTCCTGCTGTTCTATCAAACAATGAACGCTAACTCACACTATTCTAGCAAGCAGGAGTCATGAACTACTGCAGCGGTGATTTCTGCTGCAGTCTGTTTGTTTGATGAGTTACCTGCCCCATGCACGGCTTCATATTAGTCGCCTTTTACGTCATGCCTGAGAAAACAGTAGTCCTATTATTTCTGTGTCTACTCGAAGACCCTACAGAACTATAGGAAACAAACCTAGGACAGACTTGTGCAAATTGAGCCTGGACTAGTCCGAAGCTTCATTCAATAACCTTTCGTATCCTGTTGCGCCGAGACCTTCAACTAATAGACAGCTAGCTTTCCTGTCCTGTGCCATCGGTTCAAGCTCTTTCTATGTCTCATTTGTACCTTTCATGTCTGTTTTACTGCTCGAAAAGAGCCTAGTGTAGTCCGGAGCTTTCCTAAAAAAACAACAACTGTCATTCATTCATTACCTTTCACTTCCTTTTGGGGGGGGGGGGGGGGGGGTATAGTGGCAAAGAGGTACGGCGTCTGCATCTAATTATAAAGACACCGGGTTCGCTTCCAGCTTCCAGTACATGTAATGTAATTGATGGACATTTGTTCAGAACCAATGGTTCCTAAGGATATCATACTCCCCCTTATCTCCTGGTTAGTGAGATCGGATACCTAACCTACTCGGATAATGGCGAACAAATAGAAGGTCCCGTGTGCAAGTTGCCCACGTTAACAATCCCTCAGCAGTTGGAAATCTAGTGATCTCGTAAAGAGTAGGTCATACGGCCATTGACCTTGCAAAATTAAAATATTAGGCAACATACCCATCACAAAAATATTTATAGAACGTGTGATTCCTATATACACATACTGAGATCCTCGACGGTGCTACGGAGTTCGTGCACTGTACTGAGATTCTCCTTGTGTGATCCAAGGGAGGAGATTGGAGCACTCATGGAGTTGTCCGTGTGCAATGAAGATAGTCCTTAAAACCAAACCAGTCCTTGCAGAGCCAAGCTTTTCTGTCCTTTCGCCATCCGCTCATGGTTTTTGGTGTGCCTTCTCTCTCTATATACTGTATATATATGCTTGCGATAACTTACCGATTGTATCCCAATATTCAGCTGTGATCGAGAATGTACTAATGCCATTTAATAATAGTAGTCTCCCCTTCACTCATAACTGGCCTATGCGCCCTTGACCTTGACGTTAAAGCCCTCGGGTGTTGTTTTTTTCTGGTGTTCCTTTCGGCGTATTCTCTTCTCTTCTGCTTGTTGTGAGAGCGTCTTTTCGCCCAATCTGAGGTGGCATCGTAGGGAGCATCGCCATTTAATATTGATGTTTCATATAAACAATGTGAAATAATTATTGTATTTTTCGAGCCCGTACTTTTCTGAAAGTCAGAACAATATACAAGCTGAGGCAAAGCAGAATCGTAGACAGTAAATTAATATGAAACAAATATAAAGGTATGTTATCAGGCACTCGTAGGAAATAAAGAAGTAGAACACTAGACAACAGAAAAACAACAGACATGAGTGGCTTACCCAGGATTTGAACCCTGGACCTTCCGTGCGACAACCCCGCCTAGCCATGCAAGCTAATCACACTATCCTCCCTGCCATCTACGCAAGTTCTTTCGTTCGCTGGTATTCGTCAGACAAGAGTTTCAACCCTATACCTCCTGGAGACGAGAGATCAGAGAGGCGGGGCACTTTAGCCAAGGCCGCTAAGGGTCTTACTTCTTTAGACTGTTGTTTGTGTACTGTTGACGAACATTTAAAAGTGGTAATTTCTATATGTCTGTCTAACAATTGTTTGTTTGTTTTTTTTGTTTGTTTGTTTTTTTCTATTTATTTAACGTATAAGCACAATTGTGATTGTCCCTATTTACATTGATTTGACAAATGTGATGCCACTTTCTCATGTCGACAGTTGTTCATATTATTTGGAATTGAAAACAATATATATCCTAATTATAACCCATCAGAGGTTGAACGGGATGTTTTTTTTCATTAATTTAATCTACATATTACATATTTTATTGTTTGATAGAATAGAACGAGACATTGCATTTCTTGGTTAATAGCGTTGAGTCAGCGTGCAATAAAAAAAATTACCCTTCCACACTGCATCAATTACTGTCCGATACTCTTTTAATTACTGTTGTCACAGATTGCCTCCCCTGCTTTGCAGTAGTGGTCCACCAGTGGCCAAAAATTAAGAATATCTAAAATAGGTCGTCAAAGGTGTCTATCTTCGCACAAGATTACTCTTGGCAGAGTTATAGATAGAAGGGTAATGACGCTTCTATCCTAAGGGCGTTTCATAAGATATTTCCGAAGTCAAGAACAATGCAGCATTGGCTGAGCAATTGTTAACTTATATCGGTCCGTCGCCTTTATGAAGAATTAAGCAATGTTTTTAGCCCTTACAAAACCCCAACTGGTGTAAATCCAGCTAAATTCTTTTATAATTATTGGCTTAATATATGTAAATATATCTCATACGTTTGCTTTCATACTTCTAATAACTGAATAAGCCATTATTGTTTAGTTTTAAAATAACATGTAACAGGTTTAATAGTCAGTTAATTTTAACAAGTTAAAATAAGGATAAAATGATGGTGAATTTTACATAAAAGTCCTCATCGACACTTGATAGGGGAGTTATAAAAGTCCGTTTGCTGATGCCTTTTTTTTTACAAGAACTTAACTCTAGATGAGTCCTGACGCCGTGGTTTCCGTCACTTCTTTTTGGTGATGAGTGCACTTCTCCACATAGCTCGTCGAATGTAGGCGGTCAGTGTTGATGCTCTTCTCTCACACTAGCGGCGTAGTAACGTTAGTACTTCAAACCATCTGATAGCTTGTAACCATGAACTTTTGGAAAACATAGAAAGGACAAATGCTTCTGCTAAGTACACTGAGTTGGAAGCTTAACAGGCGCATTGTCTCGCTGTCCACCAACCAGTGTTAATCTCTCAGAAGAATTAAATTCTTGAGTACACAGCGTAGCTCAAGGAAGATGATTAAAAATCACCAGTACTCTTCTGAGTATTAAACTGGGAAAATGTGTCTGGACATCGCGAAAAATTGGCGAGCCTGAATTACAATTAACAAAGTACATAGATCTCACAAAATGATACTATACACTTCAGGCACATGTGATGTAATCATCACTCATTACTGCTTCATTCGGAGTCTGATGTCACCTCTGCTGTCGGTTTTCCGCACGACTAGCAAGAAACAATCACCGGCGCTTACTGTAGTGGTTCATGAATATATTATTTTCATATGTTGAGGTTTCCAGCCTCATATATATATATATATATATATATATATATATATATATATATATATATATATATATATATATATATATATATATATATATATATATATATATATATATATACACCCTGGGCCCATATCAGTAAGGAATCGGCAGCTGGTACGGACGGATGCCTTCGCATACCTGGGAGGCATAGTGACACCAGACGGTGGGGCGGGCGGAGACATCAACGTCAGAATGAATAAGGCAAGAGCAGCCTTCTTTGGCCTAAATAACATCTGGGGGTCCTCCCAATACAGCACAAGCACAGAATTAAGATTATACCAGAGTTGCGTGCTTTCTGTGCTTCTCTGTGGTGCGGAGTGCTGGGGGGTCACAGAGAGGGAAATGTCAAAGTTGTCCTCTTTTCACACAGCATTCCTAAGAAAGATTCGCCGAATCTTTTGGCCGAGTGCCATCACCGGCCAAGATCTGCTTGCTCGTAGCAAGCAAGAGGACATGCATACCATCGTGGCTGGCGGACGCTGGAGCTGGGTTGGTCATGTCCTCAGAGGAGACCCCGATGCCATCGCAGGAACAGCTATGCTTTGGATCCCTGGGGGAAAGCGAAAGAGAGGCCGACCAGAGACAGCTTGGCGGAGGACTGTGGAGGCTGAGATGCAAAGAATGAACCAGAGTTGGGGCACTGTGCGAGGGATGGCCACCGACCGTGCAAGGTGGAATCAATTTGTTGTTGCCCTACAAGACGCCACTAGGCGTGATGGCCACTGACTGCTTTGACGGTCGGTGGTTAAGGATCGAAGAAGAATATATATATATATATATATATATATATATATATATATATATATATATATATATATATATATATATATATATATATATATATATATATATATATATATATATATATATATATATATATATATATATATATATATATCCACTTAGCAAGAAACAGGTCAAATTCACATTTGTAAAATAAATGTTACACTTACCCCAATTGGATTATATAATCTCCTCGTATTGTTTAGAATGGACGCAAGCAATTTAGGTTATTTAGGAAATTTTTAATTCCTCTTATAACGGGTGTCCTGCGAATCACTTGGTCTGGAAATATTATGTATTCCTCTTATGACGGGTGATCTGATTCCTTAGGAGTCCAGTTTTGTATTTATAAAGGCGGGCTTACTTTTTTAAGGTTTAAAGTTTACCAAATACGTCGATCTGTCCTGGTCCTTTTAAGTTTCCAGTCTTTGTATTTATAAAGGCGGGCTTACTTTTTTAAGGTTTAACGTTTCCCAAATACTTCGACCTGTCACTTATGATATAGGAATTCTTAGTCCGATCCTTTTCTCTCTGGCATCTGTGAGTTGCTAGTTTTAAGTTGCGATGCAGTCTGATCTGAGACTCCAATTTCACTATATTATATCTCTCATTCTCAGTTCAAATCCCAGTTGTTCTTCCGCCGAATTTCCTAATGAGATTCATTGTCTTTTCCTGCTTCTCAGATCAAACTAATGGTTAGCTCTTTAGCACTGGGTTGGGGTGTTTTAATTCAAAATATCCCCCACGTGTTTTAAAATATTAAATTTAATATTTCAACGCGTGACCTTTTTATAATAAGCCATAATATTTCCGCCGGTATCTTTATGCAACACTCACCGACAAATATGTGAACTAATTCTGCCCAGATGCTACCTTTCGCTGATATCGTGTTCCCAGACAAATTATCTGTACCAATTACACAGGGATGGTCCCATGAAAGCTATTATCTCATATCACTAGTGATATCGTGCCTCCGTCAGACGAATCCCTCAGACAGACAATACGGTATTCTATTAATCGCTCGTACGAGACCATATTGTGTCAAACGAGGATCGTCTTTGTCAAAGGTTGCTAGACCGACTCAACGAGATAAACGTAATACCGCTGGTCGGTGTAATTAACTTCGATAATACCACAGTTCACCTGGCGGAACGTAAATACGTCTGGGAGTGGTCGTAGCAAAAAGAATGTAGGGCAAAAATTATGCCAAATAATAGGACGATGAAAAAAAAGAAAGAAATGAAGTGATACTGCCGGAGTGGATGAGAGTTATAACAATGCACGACTGATTTCGTCACAACTGTCATACACTCCATAATTACTTTCCTACGCTCTATTAATTACTGTGCTACACGACCGGGTGACCCAGGATCAATCCCGGGCCAGGACATTTGAAGATTTTTTGTCGACCGGGATTTGGACTGGATTAACTCGAGCCCTGGCGAGGACATTTGATGTAGTGTCGTCGACCAGCTCTAATGGGTACCTCCGAAATCGGCGTGTATCTGCCTGAATGGCGAGGGACACCTGTCTCTGTGCAAGAAAAAAGGGATATGTAAAATCAGTCTCAGATTAGACATACTAACCTGAGATTTCGCCTCGAGTAATAGCGGGCGTACCGATAAAAAAATAATAATAATTAATTATTGGCTTATATTTTATTAATTACTGCTCTTCACGCTATTACATATTATCCTAGACTCCATTATTTTCTGTCCTACACTCAATCCTTACTGTCCTACACTCCTTTCCTTACTGCCCCACACTCCATTCCTTCCTGTCCTACACTACATTCCTTTCTGCCCCACACTCTATTCTTACCTGTCCTACACTCCATTCCTTCCTGTCCTACGCTGCATTCCTTTCTGTCCTACGCTTCATTCCTTCCAGTCCTACGCTCCATTCCTTTCTCTTCTACACACCCTTCCTCCTTGTCCTTCTCTTCGTTTTCTTCCTGTCTTACACTCCATTCTTTCCTGTCCTACAATCCATTCCTTCTTACCCTATACTTCATTTCTTCCTGTCCTACACACCATTCCGTCCTGCCTTATATGTCACGAAGTGGATTTAAGGTTAGAGCTTTTCCGAGTATATAGACAAGACACTGGTATGAGAAAGTCTGAGAAGATAGTTTTTGTATGAGAAATGACAGTGACTGTGGAAAGATGAGACTTATAACTTCGAGGGTGAGAACCTAGATTGACTCTCCCTCGCCACTCGCGACTAGTTAAGAGCTAAAGACTCACCACCTCTGACTACCATAAAGGAGATAAGGTTTCACTAAAAGTCCACAGACACAACTATACAGACAAGCATATACGTACAGTATAGTTATAGAGAAACTGATCCAGTGTACATTTTATAGTTTTATTTAACAACAACATCAATAACACAGCAAAATAAATAACGTGCTAGGTTGCACAAACCTGAAACAGAACCAAAACAATTAAAATGACAGACAAAATGTAAACCCACAATGTCACCCTCCCCTTCAACCTACAGGGAAGAAAGTTAAGGATTAAACAAAAGAATCTACTCGGTGGGGTCTCTAACTTAAGAGCCACCACTCCTACCTATCCTAGTATTATTATTAAATCTAACGCACCGTCCGGCTGCAGACGTAACTAAATGTCTCCACCAATATGAATGTACTATATAATGTCTTACACCGCTAATCACAAGACCTGATCCACTACCGGGCTCCTTCCGTGCTAACTCAGAAGCTGTCCTCTACGTCTATCTAGCTCTCTACTTTGCTTCTGCTCAGTGTCTCTCTGACACTACCGTCTTCTGAGTGGCGTCTCCGTTACGCGCCTCTTCTCGTTAGCGTTCGGAAAGGAATGATTTCCCTTTCTCCTCTCCAAAACTACAGATGCTGATGACTTTGGTAGTAGTAACTATGGACTTGACTCGGGATGTAAATGCTTCACTGCGGATGAACCTTCTTTCTAGTGCCCAGTTACTCCCCTTCGGGTTTAGGCACCACGGCTTTATTATGTCTGGGTTTAAACAACAACACCAGGCAACGCGCCTTTTTCGGTGTGTTAATACGAGCTAAGAGCTCCGGATTTTAAGAAATCCGTTTCCGCTGAAGAAATGTGCTTCACTGCCTGAGAACGTCTCTTTTTTTTCCTTCACCTCTGGCAATGGCTCTAGCCTATTCTCCCGAGAAATCAAATCACCGTAATAAGTTGTAGGGGCAGGTTACATCCTCCCTTTGTGCCGTGAAAATGCTGTAAAACGAAAAAATAACAACAAATATACAACACGTCAAAGATATTCTCATACCTAACACATAAATACCTTAAATTCCACTACTCCCTTCTCTCCCCTAAATTAATACCTCTCCCTTGCACAAGCTAAGCACAGCGAAAAACAAATATTTCCGCCCAATGGTCAGACTACCATACACTTCCCTCCTCTTTCCTCTACCCCGCTTCAACGCTGTCTGTTAGGTAAACCCCAGACACGGCTGACCTAAATCTTTTGTGCCGTCTGGCCCTTCAGCCGTCACAACATTCACTGAGGGAATTTCCCTGTACTGATTAATTCCCCGGCCCTACTTCTGATAAAAGAAGGACCCGGGAGGGTTTTATCAATTAACACCATTATATATATATATATATATACCATCTAGGAATTATTAAATCCCCTCTCGACCCTTTGGCTTTTGACTACAAGAGGTTATCAATTAAACACCAGTAGTAAATACACAAATTCCTGCACTCTCTCAGTAATATTACTTACATCCCTTACACCCAGTGTCTTCCGACTACGTTACAAAAAATAGCACACTAGTAAAATACACAACTTACGCTCACGTACATATATACACTACAAATTATCATAAATCAAAGATGCGAGTTTTCTACAGACCTTCTATTAGATAGTACAGAGCACCAGTTATCTTAGCATTTATCCTCACACAGTTAACATCTCAAAACCGCTACACACTCCTAGATACTGCTACGTATCATAGAAAAACAAATTATATGCACAACTTACATTTTTATTATTTCTATAAGATAGCGATTAGTGGCACTTCTGTTTAATAAAATAAAATTAACTCCCAGAAGAAAACTTTACTTTAACATGCTAAGATCTATTATGAAACGAACTATCAACGACGCTAAATTAAGATGTACACATACCCAATTACCTAATATCTCTAGCTTGAGCAAGCGATACGGCTTAGATTCACGGCTGATTTTCTGGAGACGAAGAGACCGCTAAAGACTTAGACTCGGTTATTTATAATAGAAAAAACTGATGCAACCTCCACGCTATGAGTCATCGCGTGGCGTCTCTCTCTCTCTCTCTCTAGAACCGCTTTCTGCCGACCTACTGACCCCAGCCAATGATATCGCAAACAACTCATGTTATTCTGCTCCCGCGCGAAAAGAATTACATAACGTTAGATCATACTACTGAGCGTGCACGTACATGAATAAATTCATTGGATACAGCGCTGACCTGGGTCGTGCTTCTGCCCCCGTCCCCCCTGATTTAAACGTAGTAAGTACGGGTTTCGGAATTTCTCCTAACGTCTGGAGAATTTACCCAGCCTAATAATATGAACTCACGCCTAATGAAATAAAAATGAACGCTATTACTTACAGGGAAAGAAGACTGGTGCGAATTAAAATTAAAACCCACAGTAATTCCTCATAAAAATCGAAAATAATTTCCTAGAGGAAAAGAATGGGGCCCGTTGAAAATAGAATCACAGTACTCCATCACATTATACTCCATTCCTTCCTAACCTACACTCTTTTCCTTCCTGTCCTACACCCCATTTCTTCCTGTCCTACACTCCATTCCTTCCTGTCCTACGCTACATTCTTTGCTGTCCTACACCCCATTCCTTCCTGTCCTACACACCATTACTTCCTGTCTTATGCTCCATTCCTTCTTGTCCTACGCTCCATTCCTTCTTGTCCTACACTGTAGTCATTACTACCTTACACTCCATTCCTTCCCGTCCTTCGCTCCATTCCTTCTTGTCCTACACTCTATTCATTACTGCAGTACACTTCATTCCTTCCTGTCCTACACTCCATTCCTTACTGCTCTACACTCCATTCCTTACTGCCCTACACTCCATTCCTTACTGCCTTACACCCCATTCCTTCCTATACTACACCCCATTCCTTCCTATCCTACACCCCTTTCCTTCCTATCCTACACCCCATTCCTTCCTATCCTATACTCCATTCCTTCCTGTCCTACACTCATTTCCTTACTGTTTATACTTTATCACTTGCTGTCCGACATCCACTACTTACAGTTCTACATGCCATTACTTACTGTCTATACTTTACATCATCTTAGCAACATGTTGTGTGTGTGAGAGGTAGAACACTAGACAACAGAAAAACAACAGACATGAGTGGCTTACCCAGGATTTGAACCCTGGACCTTCCGTGCGACAACGCCGCCTAGCTATGCAGGCGAATCACACTATCCTCCCTGCCATCTACGCATCACCAAAAAATGATGGTTCTAGGGGGGTTGTGGCACGGAAGGTCCAGGGTTCAAATCCTGGGTAAACCACTCATGTCTGTTGTTTTTCTGTTGTCTAGTGTTCTGCTTCTTTATTTCCTACGAGTGCCTGATAACATACCTTTATGTTTGTCTCATACTAATTTACTGTTTACAGGCCTCGGGTTTCCCTTCCTTGTGTGTTATAAATGTGTGTGTGAGAGAGTTTTTTTCGTTTATGTAAGCTCTATTCGTGTTTCACATTAGTCTTCACACATTGCTGGGTAAGGAAACAGCTTTTGCTTCATTCCGATCATAAAAATAGAAACATATACAGGTTAGCAGGTTACGCAAGGAACAACATCATGAAGTTTAGAAGGTAGCACAAAGCGTCGAATAGATACTTCCTTGTTGACGAAAGTGCACTGGAACTAATGTGTATTTCCTAAAGCTGTGGCCGAATATGGGAAAAATCATTACAATCTCTGAATGAAGATAACAAGTATGCTGTTCTAGAATGTGTGAAAATATCCTAGATCGACTTCGGTTCTAAGTTTAGAAATGCATGCGAAAGCAAATGCCCAGTTCCGGAATGTATGAAAGTACACAACATCATCCAGTTCTTGAATGTTATAAAGTTAGATTCACAGAAAGAAAGTACAATTCCTAGAAGTGAAAGTTTGTTGAAACAATAACTCGAGATAGCTATGACAACTGGAAACCAAAGTTTCCATTCACGGGCTTTCCTTCATGGAACAAAACACACGGAAGTCACATAATAAATACAGATGAAGAGAAGAAGGGTCTATTGAGCTAATAAATAGAAGAAAAGATGCAAAAGCAATTTGAAAAATTTAACACGAAAAGAAATCAGGGATTGGAAAAACAGATTTACTAGACCACCATGTCTTTTATATTTGGATATGCGCCCTAATATAACCGACAGATCCTTTTTAATTTAAAAAATGAAAATGGAAATCAAAATGTAGTTTCTAATTGTAGAAAAGCAAACAGTCTTCATAGTACACTCTCAGGCGTACACGCTCAGATGTACACTCTCAGACGTCAACTTGAATATTCTCAGTGGTCAGCTTGAGGCTATTTCTATCTCCATAGAGTTTTTCCAGGAATGGTACCTTACTGGCGACATTTTGTGTTTCCAGTAACACTGTAAGACTGTTGGAATATGGCATCAAGCGTAAGACTAGCAGAGATGGACATATGAGAAGATGCATCCATCGTGTATACAACCAGTGAGATACAGGAACAATTAGCATTCACACTCTTCGACATATACTGAGGGAGACTGAGCACCTATGGGTTTGCCCGGAGGGCAGGGATGTCGATTCTTTTCAACAATAACAAGAACGCGAAACAGCGATATGAAAACAATGGTTTAAAGCTTTAACAAAGCAATACTTCAAGCCGCCACTGAATCCATTCCCAGAGGGGCGAGAAAGAATTACAAACCTTACTGGACTGAAGAACTCTAAAAGTTTGAAGATGAAGTAACCGAGGCCAGAAACACAGCAGAGAGAGAGAGAACAAACAACTGGGGCTAACATCATATTCAAAGCCACCACTGCAAAATACCGAAATGCATGCATTAAACGAATGAGCGATCATCGTACAAGAACATGCACAAGAAAAAATGCGCACTTCTTGAATATATGAAAGTTATTTAGAACATGCACGTTCTAGAATCTATAAATGTCGCCTAAAACGTGCAGTTCCAGAATATATGACATTGTTTAGCACGCACAGTTCAAGAATAAAAACATTTCTTCTCGAACATGAAGTTCTAAAATATACGACATTTTCTAGAACATGCAGGTCAAGAATATATCAAACTCGTCTAGAACGTACAGTTCCAGAATATATGAAAGAAAGCTGAAATAAATATGCAGTTGAATCAGTTTGTGAATGTAAGATGGTGCTCTAGAAAGAATGTGCAATTTTGGATGGTGAAAATTACTCTCCACTGAAGATAGTTTAGATGGCGCCAACTCGTTTCGTCTCCTGTCACAAAAAGATTTATCGTATTTGTAAAGTTTTGACGTGAGCTAGATTCTCGAGAGATTATAGTTTGTTCTTAGAAACACTCATGTCAATGAGGATCTGGCACGCAATACGTACTTTCTTTGATTTGTTATTAGTCACGTTTAAAGTGCCCCGTGTATTCCCGGGGGAGAAGGGGGGGGGGGGGGGTCTGAAAACAGAAAGAAAGATTAGTGCCACTGCTTCCTCAGGCGTGTCGTGTAAGACAACTAATATGAGGGTGAGCATGCGCCTGGCAACATCATCATGTAGAAACAAATTTCTACATAAACTACTGCTACAAGAGCAAGTTAATGATTTATGCAGGCTTCCTGCAAGGAGACTAGCCGCAGTGATGCCTGCATGCTCCATAAGGATTACAAAGAAAAATGTTGATGATAATGATAATGATGATGACATTTAAAGTGTTTGCTGACAGCGCGTGCCACCGGCAACTGAACTCTCTTAGTTAAATTAACTGCCAACATGTTTATATTGCCAGTTGTGTTTTTTCCTCTTTCAGTGGCGTACCAATTTTTCCTAGACCAGGGACTTCCACTGCTGCTACTTTAAAATTATGTGTCATAACCTTTTTCCGGCAGACTAATCTTTCTTGTTGCAGTTTAAGCAGAGAACAATCTTCCTGCGCTGCCATCTAAACCGTGACAAATAATGTTCAACAAATTAATTTTCAAACCGGCATCTTAATCCTTTTGACCAAACCGTCTCAGAAGCACGCTATTTCTGTCCAGGTTACCTCGCTATAAACTTGTTAGCAGGAAATGACACCAATGTCCTATAATTGTTTCAATATTTTTTCCACTTTTTGTTTGGTGAAGAATGCAGAACAAGCGTTGGAAATCTTTTTAGCCGCCTCTGGACATGTGCTGCTCGGGCAAATACCCCACGTGCTCCGCCCCTAACTCCGAATACTCCAGGGGTTAATTTGCAATCGCGTAAGACAACAGAAAACCTACCACTGTTTTTAATGAATGTCCCGAGGGTTATTTACAGCAAATTTTATTTCTCTCAATCGTTGTGACTTCTCTAAAATCTTAACGATTTCTTCCCATCCATCTTTTTTTGTTCCTGACGGTCTCTAAGACATAGATCATTTGTTTTTGACATGAGCTTCTTTGTCAAATTTCTCGATGTTTTCAATGTCTCTTGGCTGGGGTTACACTTGTTTACCATTTACAGGAGCTGAAAGCGGTGATGGGAGATCTTAGTTAACTTCACATTTGCAAAAAAAAAATTAGTTTATAGCTTCAAATATGCTGCTTGACAAAACTGGTTTTTAACGTACATTGACATTTACAACCATTCATCTTCTTCTTCTTCTTCCGTCCTTAGCCAACGACCGGCAAAGCAGTCAGTGGCCATTACGCCTAGTGGCGTCTTAAGGGCAACAGAAAATAGATTTTCTTTGCCGTTGTTCCCATCACGCCTAATGGCGTCTTTAGGGCAACGACAAATCAAACAACCATTCATGAATGGTCTTTAATCCTTCAATGACAAAGAAATCCTGGACGGGATCAAAAGTTACTAGAATAATATAATACAAACACTTGCTTTAATTATATTATTATATCAAGATACTGAAGACGTTGTACACAGGGCGAGTGAGGCCAGTCCTTGAATATGGCATAGCAGCATGGGCAACAGCAGCTAAGACAAACTTTGATAAAATTAACAGACTCCAAAATCAAGCAATGAGAATTATAACGGGAGGCATGAAGTCAACACCTATAAAAGAACTCGAAAAGATTACATGCCTTCAGCCAATGTAGGATAGAAGAGACTGCAGGGCTCAGCAACAGGCCGAAAAATTCAAAAGACTAACAGACCACCCAATGTGCCATAGAATGAACGCTCTTAGAAGGCAAAGACTCAAACGAAGCAACTTTGTAGAATCAACCAAACCACAGATAAGAGCAGTTTCCATAAATGAAATATCCACTATTAAACCCATCTACACTGCACACAATCTTCCAGTTTGGAAACAAAATCGTTTCCCTAAAATGATAGAAAACATTCCTGGAATTGAAAGAAAAAAGAGCCAAACTGCAACATCCATAGTGACAAAATACATAGAGAAACATTACCCACGCAACACCTGGACCCATGCATACACAGATGGATCAGCAACAAATGCAACAGAAAATGGAGGTGGGGGTGTCTTTCTGACCATAAGCACTGGTGCAGAAAAAAGGCTGTCAGTGGCAACAGGACAATTCTCAAGTAACTTCAAAGCAGAGGCAGAGGCCTTGAAAACTGCAGCAGAGGTTATATTTACAGAAGAAAGCACAGAGAGACAAGTTGCTTTCTTTACTGATGCACAGTCAGTAATTGCAACGTTGAAAAGCCAAAATAATACAGACCTTGATGACCTCAGAATAGTGCTCCACAAACTGTGTCAACGATTCAAAAGTGTTGTGATCCAATGGATCCCATCTCATTGTAACATCACCGGCAATGAAGAGGCTGACAGAATGGCAAAAGAAGGTTCACATCTACCTCAGCCTGATGCAAGCATAACTTTCGAAGAGGCAAAGAGTATTATCAGAATCAGATACAGAAACAAATGGAATGTAGAACATCCAGGTCACACACAGAATGATGCTTACTACCAGCTCAACAGAAGAGAACAAGTGGTAATCTTCAGACTCCGCACTGGCCACAACAGATTGAGATACCATCTATTCAACAAGCTAAAGATAGGAACTACCGATCAGTGTAACTGTGGCATTGATAAAATGACTGCTGAACATCTGCTTCAAAGTTGTCCCTTATATGCGGTACAGAGAAAGCGCATTTGTCCGACGCCAGCTCCTTTCGTGGAAAAGCTTTACGGGGATTCAAATAGCCTCAAACTGACTACTGCTTTCTTTGAGAACATTCAAGTGGACGACGTCTGAGAGTGTACGTCTGAGAGTGTACGAAGAAGAAGAAGATATCAAGATACAGTAGTTTTTTTTATTAATTTTGTGAAAGACTGAGTGGAGATGTAGACATCATGGCATCTCAAATATATTCTCTTGTTAACTATGCTCTCATTCACTTACCAATCATCTCCCGTAGGAGCATAGGAAAAAAGGAACCCGTTACACGCCCATTTAGGCATATTGGGAATATGGTGTTAGGCCCATATTATCTTGACCGTCGGCACACGAGGGGTGATGTGGTCGGCATCACGCCGGCCGCCTTAACCTTCCCAGAGTAGCTCTGGTACCCATTTGGGGCTGGGTCGACCCAGGAGCCGTTTTTGGCCTAAAAATTTTTCCGCCTCATCTGGGGATCGAACCATAGACCACTGCGCTAGTAGGAGCATAGGTCTTCGTCAATCCAGTCCAAGCCTTCATGTCTCCAGTTCCCTTCTCCGTGTGTTTCTCTCTCTCTCTCTCTCTCTCTCTCTCTCTCTCTCTCTCTCTCTCTCTCTCTCTCTCTCTCTCTCTCTCTCTCTCTCTCTCTCTTTCTCTTACGTTTCTTACCCTGGGTATTCCAGAACAGGTACTGCCGATGCCATAAAATGTTATCAGTAAAGTTTCCTCAAAGCCTGTCCTGCAGCGTCTAGTTCTTTTCAGCTGTTGTACCTTGCTCAATTACAGATGTGTGTGTGTATATATATATAATACCTCACTCAGTTCATCATCACCAGCTGTTGTACTTGCTCAATTACAGATGTGTGTCTATATATATATAATACCTCACTCAGTTCATCATCATCAGGTGTCATCTCCACATCGAAAGTCGGCTGCAGTGGATCTCCAACGTCCTCTGTCTCTTGTATTGATGGTGCACTCTGATAGACTCTTTCCTGTCCATCTCTTGATGTTATGTTCCCACTTATACCACTGACTTCCTCTTGCACGTTTGCCTTCAACTTTTCCTTCCATTATGGTCTTCAGTAAGGTTGTATGCCTTTTTACATGACCAAAATATTTTTGCTAATTTTGATGTCCTTTATTAATTCTCTTTTCATTTCTGGGTGTCTGTGGCGTATAATGGAAAAAGAGCCTACAGTAATCTGACAGTCTTTGTAAATCTCGTAGCGTTCTATGATTTGCTAGCTAAAACCATGCATTTTCTGCCTGTGGTTACTCACACAAGCTTATTTTTCATCCACGCCTCTTTTCTTTGAGCATAAGCAAACGAAGTGTTTACAAACTTTCGTGACCTGCCCGTCATAACAGGTAGCGAATCAGGTTTGTTTACCTCGGCTCCTCACGCGAGAATATCTGTCAATCATACGATACCTGACAGACCGCACGTGAAAAACACAGACCTTTGAAGTTCGTACTCAGGGGAAGTCAGAAACCCCTGGGCTTTTTGATCTTCAGAAGCGGGCATTCGTACAGAGAAAACCCGTTACACGTAATAAGTCTTTTGATGTCAGTCGAAAGAGCTCGACGGAAGACCGATCATAAGCCTTTAACTGGGAACTCTGTGTCTGTTTCTCGTTACACATAGTAACGCGAAAATTAACAACATCTATAGATCAGAGAAATATAATGATATATAAACCGTGTTTTCTTAAACCTGCTATCAGTTGTCACTCATAATTTTTGGATAGTCTAAGCACGTAGTTCTAGAACAATTGTGGAAAATGTGTTATTAGCATTCGTGGGGAATTTTCATTCTGATTTTCTGGTAATAGAAATTAGTGCTTACGTGTTTAAAAGTTTTAGCTTTTACCATTATAATTCACTTAGAATTTCTAGCTGTTAAAACACTAGCGAAATAAAATAACGCGTAGCTATTTCATACCAGATGTTCAGTTATAATGTTAATTTTCACCACACGCTTTCTCACACAAGAAGAGACGGTTTTAGCTGACTGATTTATATGCTAGGCGTGACTGATAGTGACAGAAAAGAATCACGCTTTATTTCATTGTGCGTATTTATTATAAATGCCTATTATTTAATATCATACGACTAAACTATCAGACGCCGACCAAATTAATAGCTACTTGACGATCGGCGGCGATAGTTTGTGATAATTGACATTGTACGCTGATCGTTAACTGCAAGCAGGGGGGAGAGTTGCATAACTCCATCCAACCTACACTCGCTAAGCGACGTGCGATAAAGTAGGCATAAAGGAAAACACCGTGTGCATTTTAAATTCAATCAGGACTGACGGAATAGAGAAGAGATCGTCTTGTCCCCGTCTGTGTGTGTAGATATAGGATTAGCATAATTTTTATATATATTGTTTCTTGTATTCTTCGCAGACCTGATCACAAGAGTGTCCAGCGGTCTTTTTTCTTTTTACTGATTGGTTAATGTTGTCTCTTTTTCTTGGCTTGTGCGTCACCAAATTGACTTGTGAGCAAGTATTTGCCAACGATACATGAGAAACATTTTAACTTATAAGTTTAACTGGACTTACCAAACCCAGCAATATTGTTTTTCAATTTTTATCAGCCCACTGGGGTGTGCAAAAATAACATTTATTCCCGACTTCTGACAGTCGTATTCAAGCGAAGCATCCAGAAATTTACGCTGTTTCAGAATCGGAGCTCTAACATAGAGTTGTCCGATAGGATTATTATCATCATCATTTGTAAAAAAAATTTTAGCAACCAGATGTTTCCCAATACTGGAGGTATTTTCCTCTTTTAGCTGTGAACCCCAAGATCACGGTCTTACATCAACTATTGGCGGTTACATTTTGTTCATCCAGGAAAAACCCAACACCAGATTCGGCGTTCACCTCACTAATCTTTATTTGTTAGAGGATGGACTGGGGCCAATTTGGGAAGTGGACCTGACATTACAAGTATTTCAGGGATAATTGTATTTCCAAGGGATATCACCAAGAATAGGTAAGAGTAATTGCGTGGCCACTGTATGAAAGAGAGAGTGAATATTTTTCTTTGTTACAGGGAATTTACCAACATTGGATTTGCTTAAACTTGTTTACTTTACTGGATAGCATATAGCAGGAACTTGTTTACTTTACTGTCTACTCTGTAACATAGTGCTAACCTTCGACCTTTGGGTTATTAACTTTTGGGTTCTTTTCTCCATAAGGGGAGGGCACATTTATTCTGCTATTTCGTATGTATGTAAATCTGATTTTTTATTTGATCTTTCTTTAGACATTGGTGTTGTCAAGTTTAATGATAATAAACAAAAAAAACTTACCTTTGTGTGTTGGTCAGACCCATACCCAATTAACCGTAGTTTTTTCACGTTTGTGTGTCTTGTTGTCACATAGCTGTGTGTGTGTGTGTGTGTAATTAAACGTATATTTATACGTATGAGGAGGGAAAGGTTGTCTTGTACTAAATTATAGTCGTTTAGATATGCTGGAATAGAGAAACTTACTCATTCCTGAGACATATTTTTTTCCTTAAGCTACCACCCGTGAAATCTATTTCTCACACCTTTCTCACGTACCTATCACCATCCACTCTACTCAGGCGGGACAAAAATAACTCACAACCTGTCTGTACGACAGTGTCTAGGACCTCTTTATTTGTTTTTACTATTTCCAAGAGACGCACCTCATTCTTCTATATATCCACATATCAAAGGCCTCAATTCTTTTTTCGAATTGTTTCTTCATTGTCCATGTTTCTATATCATACAATAATGAAGAATATGTGTAGCACGTGATGATTCTCAGTTACATACTAATGAATGGATGATGGTTGCTTAAAATAGGAGGACTGAAATTATATGACAAGATCTCTAATGTGTAACTGTTGACAAGATCAGCCTACTACCAGTGGAACATGAGGTGAGGACAAGTGGAACATGAGGTGAGGACAAATGGAACATGAGGTGAGGACAACTGGAACATGAGGTGAGGACAAGTGAAACATGAGGTGAGGACAAGTGGAACATGAGGTGAGGACAAGTGGAACATGAGGTGAGGACAAGTGAAACATGAGGTGAGAACAAGTGGAACATGAGGTGAGGACAAGTGGAACATGAGGTGAGGACAATGCGATGGCGTTCAATAACACTTTTACTGAGGAAACCAGGTTACAGCATTACTAGACAGTATTGGAGGGAGACCGACAACGAAAAACACACGGAGAGGTTATAAACCAAAGTTTCTACTGTATGGCCTTTCTTCAGCGAACAAAACAAACGAAAACCAAACAAAATAAATACAAATGAAGAGAAGAAGGATCTTTAGACCGAATGCAATTCCAAACGTAGAAAGGCATGCAAAAGTAAATTGCTCAGATGTATGAAAGGGAGAAAAAAAAATTTAAAAAGGCGTTAATCGGATGGCATAGGACATGACTGCTTGGTGTGAACTATGGTGAAAGCCGATGCTCTAAAGGAAGCTTATGGTAAAGATTATGATGATGATGACCTCGCTAGCAGCTCGTTTGGACACTGTCAAATGTAACATTGTGTAACGTTTGAGAATAATTTTTATTTTAGTGTTATTTCTCGATTGGCGGTTAGAGCGCTTTCGTCTCACGGAAGTTACCCGCTTCCAGGATCGAATCTATATGGGCGTCACACTCCAGTCTAAGCAGCTGTAAATGGGTACCTGACTCTGCTCTTGAATTAGATAAGGCAAAGTTATCGAGGAAGGGAACTGATCACCTCACCTTATATAACTGGACCAATTATAATGAAGTCTCTAGCACTTCACACCCCTACGACAGTATCTGCTATGGGACTACTTCAACATTTTAATATGTGTGTGTGTGTGTGTGCGTGCGTGCGTGCGTGCGTGCGTGCGTGAGTGCGTGTGTGTGTGTGTGTGTGTGTAATAGGAAGTACGTGTCAGAAATCCGGTTTTAAACATTTGCATAAGGCCAATTAACAGACTTCTAAATTTATATTAGAGGGCGATAAATCTATGACTTATGAATTTGGAAGCTAAGGGTGATAATCCAAATCAAGCATTAACAGCAGTGTTTTAAGCCCCTTGAGGGATAAAGTGCGAAGTTTTGTTTTTTAAGTGAATTCAACTAGGCGTTAGTAAATTGCGCGCACGGGAAATTTATATTTCGAGTGAAGTGTTTTGTTCTAGAACATTCGGGAAATAGTTGTAATTTTAAATCGTGGTACAAAATATAGTCAGTCAGATTCAGAACGCGTTAAGCGTAAGGTTAGTAATAATGGGCTCTCTCCCAGATTTGTGTGTAAAGATAGTATCTTAGAAGTCGCAAGTGACATTTAGAGGTGCCAAACGGACAAAATGCCAATGAGTTGGTTGCTTCTGTGGTGACAGAAATATGAAACTGTTGTCTAGCCTCTTAATCGCTAGGTACGCCACTCTGACAGTCATTTTATTAATTCTGTGGAAAAGAGTGATAGTGTTGCCATTTCAAGAATGTGTGAAGTTACAAGACCATCAGGTATGTTGAGTGTTATCAACATTGATAAACTGTATAGTATAAAACAAGAAGATAGACAGGAGCTAGCAATGAGAAGTAGGAAATAATAGACTTTGGCTAAAATTATCACCCAAGCGGTTAGGCCAGTCTTACGAAGATACGCCAAGCAGAACACAGAAGAAATAAGAGACAGAGTCAGAAGAATTATGTCAAAAGTTAGAGAGACAAAGGATTTCCCATTAATGAGGAATCTTGATGACGCAGAAAATATCAATAGCAGTAGTCCTCAAGCCATAACCACCATAGACACTAGAGACAGTATTGAATACAGAAGCTGCGTGATCGAGAGAGAGAGAGAGGGCAAGAGAGAGAGAGAGAACGAACGAACGAACGAACGAACTTTATTTTCAAAGGGTTAAGAATTGGGCACGCAGGCCCGTCTGCCATTCTGCCCTTCCTCTCTCTCTCATGATATATACTATATCCTTTCATCCTCACATTTACTATAAGCATAATTAAGGCATTTATCATTATAAAAGTAATATTACATTTGCAATAATCATCATAATTAAAGTACGTTTTTAACATTAAAAAAGAATAATAATAATAATAATGAATGTAAAAATAAAATAAATAAAAATAAAAATAAACATTAATAGATAGATAAGATAGATAGATAGATAGATAGATAGATAGATAGATAGATAGATAGATAGATAGATAGATAGATAGATAGATAGATAGATAGATAGATAGATAGATAGATAGATAGATAGATAGATAGATAGATAGATAGATAGATAGATAGATAGATAGATAGATAGATAGATAGATAGATAGATAGATAGATAGATAGATAGATAGATAGATAGATAGATAGATAGATAGATAGATAGATAGATAGATAGATAGATAGAACTTTATTTTCAAAGGGTTTAGAATTGGGCACGCAGGCCCGTCTAACATTCTGCCCTTCCTTTCTCTCTTCTTCCATAGTTAATCCAGTTATTCTCACACGTATCCTAAATGTTACTTAAATAATAAAATAACAAAAAAGTACAATAAAATAAAATCCCAACATTGTAACAGTACAATAACAGTTACACAGATTTACAGATGCGTATCATAATTTATACTAAACAGGACAAAATTAACTTTAAAACCTACATATGATGTTATGTAATTATTTAAGAACATAACGAAATTAGGGTGGCATATAATCTGCACTCATGATGTATTTGAAAAGTCTGTGATTGAATGAATATGGACTAAGAGTATTTTTTAAGTCGTGTGGAAGAGTATTCCACAGATGAGCAGCAGAAAAAGCTAAACTTTTCTTGAATAAGTCGAGCCTAGGCTTGGGCATGTGTAATTTATTTAAGCGTTGACTGCGTCTTCCGCTGTATTTGAAAATAGGCCACAGATACGTTGGAGCATTCTGTGACAAGATTTTGTGAATAAATTTGGCTTTGTTGAAGAGAAGGCGCTTTCTTAGTGGTAATATGTTAAGATATGTATATGCGTCTACACACTGTGTGAGGTTTTTGTCTGAAATTAGGCGCACTGCACGTTATTGTAATGAATAGAGTCTTTTAGTGTTGGACATGGTGCAGCCATCCCAAATTGTGGAACAATAGTCTAGATGTGTTTGTATCTGGGATGTATAGAGCATTTTTCGTGTCTCCTCATCTAGGAAATGTTTGATTTTAGCTAACTGGTAAACTTTTTGTGCCGTTTGTTTGGTCAGTGCTTGTACATGCGAATTCCAACTTAAATGTTGGTCAATTATGAGTCCTAGTGTTTTATATTCATTTATATTTTCAATTAAAGAGGTTCCAATGTAGAGCTGAAGTGTTGTTTTCGGCGAGTTTTGTAATTTTTGTCTAGTTGATATTATCATACATTTTGTTTTAGTGATATTTATTTGCATGCAGTTTTCATTGCTCCACTTAATAAGATTGTCTGTGTCGCTTTGTAATAATATTTCTAGCGTGTTGCAACTTTTATCACTAGTATAAATGGTACAGTCATCGGCAAATAGGTCGCAGGATGAGTGCTCGATGTGTAGTGGAAGGTCATTTATGTAAATGGAAAAAAGTAGAGGGCCGAGAATATCAGAGAGAGCAAAGCTTTTATACAAATTATGGAATTGAATTTATTGCTGTACAAATTGCCAGCCTCGGGAGGAAGGTTGGACATATCCTATTTTCAACATTTATTTTGATTCCTGTAAATAAAAGTTTAAACGTAAATTTCCACCGCTGTCTGTGTGGAGTCACTCATCGATAATTTAGATTCATCCATCACTTGTTGGTTGTGATCTGTTGTCGTTGTGTTGAGAAAGAAGTCATCCTAATACCATCAACCAAAAGAGCTGCCTACTGTTTAGGGCAGTGGTACGAACCAACTATACATCATCACTATCGTCATCATCATCAGCATTCCCGGCCACATATATATAGGAGCGTGTTTCCGTCTTTGTGCATATATGATGGGTGTGTGTATCCCCTGGATTAGGTGTTCGGGGTTTAACTGCATAACACGATGAAAATGCCGCTTCTTGTCACACCATTGAAGTCAAGCAATATATGTTATTGTGAAGGCAAAAAAACTGTCTATCTCTTAGCTTTAAAATATAATAAAGAGAATTACAATTGCATATGTTGTTCATGAAATATAAATTTTTAAAGTGTGTATACATAATTTTGAAACACCCTGTATATATATATATATATATATATATATATATATATATATATATATATATATATATATATATATATATATATATATATATATATATATATATATATATATATATATATATATATATATATATATATATATATATATATATATATATATATATATATATATATAAAACCGCAAAGACGAATCAACACTAAGGGCTATGAAAACTGATAACCGGACATGAAATTCTTATTTTAGTTGCGACTGGAAAATTTTCAAACAACTTCAAAGCTGAAGTAGAAGCATTAAACACAACTTCAGTAATCATCGCGAGAAAAGGGATCATGCTAAATCCAAGATAGTGTTCCACATACATTCCCTATCATTTATAATTGCCCCAAGGAACCGTTAAAACGACGATTAACCAGCCTGTATGGAGCACTGATGGACACCAGCTATAAATTTAACAAAGTGAAGTACCGTACTGTGGATTTCAGCACCCTGCAAGATGTATGGAAATGAGAAGGCTGATAGACTTTCCAAAGAAGGAGATAATAAATTTTAATCTAAGGAATGGACAAAATATGAAAAATAAATCTATTAAAAAACAGATGTGAAGAAAAATGGCACTGTGAAAACTTAGAGCCATTTATTACTCCAATATAATATATCTTACCAAAGTAAGAGAAAGTAATAATTTTCAGACTTAGAACAGTTCAATGCAGACTCAAATACCATCTGATCAACAATTAAACAATCGGACAGACAGACATGTGCCCGTGTGTGGAAGTAAGAAAGCTGTAAAACATGTCTTCTAAGAACGTCGGCTTCAAGAGATGAACGGAATGACTGGATGTCTTCGCCGACCTCGAAGAGGGAGAAATTGTATGGCGATGTGTCTTCTTCTTCTTTGATCCTTAGACGACGACCGTCAAAGCAGTCAGTGGCCATCACGCCTGGTGGCGTCTTGTAGAGCAACAACAAATTGATTCCACTTTGCTCGGTCGGTGGCCATCCTTCGTACACTGCCCCAACTCTGGTTCATTCTTTGCATCTCAGCCGCCACAGTCCTACGCGAAGTTGTTTTTGGTCGGCCTCTCTTTCGTTTTCCTTCAGGGGTCCATAGCATAGCTGTTCTTGTGATGGCATCGGGGTCTCTTCTGAGGACATGGCCAACCCAGCTCCAGCGTCTGCCAGCTATGATGGTGTGCATGTCCTCTTGCTTGCTCCGAGTAAGCAGATCTTGGTTGGTGATGGTATTCGGCCAAAAGATTCGGAGAATTTTTCTTAGACATGTTGTGTGAAAAGAGGACAATTTCGACATTTCCTTCTCTGTAACTCTCCAGCATTCCGCACCATAGAGAAGCACAGAAAGCACACAGTTCTTATATAATCTTAATGTTGTGCTTGTGCTGTACTGAGAGGACTTCCAGATGTTGTTTAGACTAAAGAAGGCTGTTCTTGCTTTCTTCATTCTGTTGTTGATGTCTCTGCTTGCTCCGCCGTCTGGTGTTACTATGCATCCTAGGTATGTGAAGGTGTCTGTCTGTTCCAGTTGCTGATTCCTTACTGATATGGGCTCAGGGTTGCTAACATTGAGAGTCATGACCTCTGTCTTCTTTAGATTGATGTTCAAGCCCACCTGCTGGCTATACTTATTAAGTCTATCCGTTTTTTTTCCTGGATGTGTTGATGTGAATGTGCTAGTAGTGCAATGTCATCTGCATATTCCAGATCTTCCAATGTAGAAAATGTAGTCCATCTATCTTATTCCTCTTGGACTGCCCTCTGTTGTCTGGCGCATCACTCAGTCTATGACTGTTAAAAACAGAGTGGTTGATAAGGGGCATCTCTGTCGTACTCCTGTCTTCACCTCAAAGGTTAGGTTGCTCTGCCCAACACTACACGTAAAGTTGGCTTAGAGGCTTTTTATGATTGACACTATGCAGCTTGGAATTCCATAAGCCGTCAGTATTTCCCATAAACTGTCCCTATGTATACTGTCAAAGGCCTTTTCAAAATCAACGAAATTAATGTACAGCTGTCTTTGCCATTCTGAGCAATGCTCTATAATGTTCCTGAGGGTAAATATATTATCTACACATCTTCTGTTCTTTCGAAATCCTGCTTGTTCTTTCCTCAGTTTGTGGTCTACTGCTTTTGAAATTCTCTGTATAATTATCCTGCCTAGTATTTTGTTGGGAACTGAGAGAAGAGTTACTCCTCTACAATTATTGCAGTCTGCAAGATCTCCCTTCTTGGGCAATTTGACAATTATTCCTTTGTTCCACTCCGTTGGTGTTGTCCTTGTTTTCCAGACTTGTGCAAATAGTGGTTCTAATAGTTCTGCTGCTAGCTGAGGGTCTGTCTTTGATAGCTCTGCATTTCAGTTATCGTGGCCAGGAGCTTTTCCATTCTTTAACCCTTTGATTGCTGTGATGATTTCTTCTTTTTGTGGAATGTCTGTATTAACCTCTAGATCATTTTCAGCCTCAGGAACATTCAATTGTGTCTCTGGTGGTTCCTTGTTCAGAGTTTCCCTGAATGCTCTGCCCATCTTGTTTCCTGTCCCTCTGCTGTCGTGATGAGATTTCCTTGCTTATCTCTTACTAATGTAATATTGTTTGCACCTCGTTTTCCGCTGATGATTTTAGTTATTTTGTTTACTGTGCTTTGTTCATTTCTCAGTGCTGCCTCTTCTGTCTGTCTTGCAAGATCGTCTAGGAAATTCCTTTGTTGGCTCGGGTTTGGCGTTTAACTTCCTTGTCCAGCTGACCGTACGGTTCGCTATATAGTTGATTTAACCTGGGGGACTTCGCTTCTGTTTTCTTTCTTTTCATTTCCTTTCTTATCGTTATGGTGTTTAATGTTTCTGGTGTTATCCAGTCTTGCTTCTTCCTTTCCTGGAATCCCAAGCATGATTTGCTGCTTTCCTTACATATTGTTGAAATGGTGTGGAATTTCTGGTCTATATCATCAGTCAATGTCTTTTCCTGACTTTTGGCAAATTGATATCGCTTCTTTATATCAGCCGCAAAAGCTTCTCTGGTAAGGGGGTCCTTCAATTTACTGATGTCAAACCTTTTCTGTGTACTTACAGGTGGTCCAGCTTTTCTGAGTTTCACTTTCAGCTTTGCTACTACTAAATGGTGATCACTTCCCACATCCGCACCTCTTCTTACCTTCACCTCTTGTAATGCATGTCTCCATCTACCGTTAATCATAATGTGGTCTATCTGGTTTCTGTCCCGACCATTTGGTGATTCCCATGTTAATTTGTGAATTTCGTTGTGTGGGAAAAGTGTTCATCCAGTGACCAGGTTGTTAATGCTACATAAACTTATTAATTTATCCTCATTTTCGTTTGCTGTTCCGCTGCCGCATTTCTCCATTACTCTTTCATTATATGTATAATGGATGGGTGTGAAAAAAAATCGAAAAAAGGTGATTCGTCTTACGGGGACAAAAGAATGAGAAAATAGCCAACGTTACGGCCACAAGGCCTTCGTCAGGGAAAGGAAAAAAAGTAAAGGTTAGATAGGACACATGAGAACCTAAAAAGATATATAAAAAAATATATAAAAATTAAAAAATAGGTACTTCCCTGAAGGCGGCAAAGTCCTAACGCTTATGGGCGCGTGCCAGGAAAGGGAAATGACTGCCACCACCGGATGTACACAATAACATACTTAGAAACTAAAAAACGAAACTAAGCAATAAACTACCCAAACTTAATAGAAGTTGGGACTGGAAATAGAAGGGAACAGAATGAGTCGAAGATAAATAAATAAAAAATAAAATAAAAAATCTAGACATATTAAAAACAGTGTATTATATATTCATGCGTATAATTAGAGGGCGGCAGAAAATAGAAAAATGGGATAAGAGTGGAAAGAGTCAAAGTAGAACAGGCGAGGAAAGGGTGACCTCAGACAAAGGTGTGTAGAGTGTTGAGCCCAGCTGGTTTTAGACACCCCATGCGGTGGATAAGACGGTTCTCAAGCTGTTCTCGGCTAGCAGCGTCAGAGGAGCAGGATCTGATCGCCGTGACCTGGATGTCGATGGGACCCTGGTGGTCAGGGCCATTGAAGTGTATGGCAACTGGTGTGGATTTGTGCTGAGAGATGTCATTCAAGTGCTGGCTGAACCTGTCCCCAAGTCGTTTGCCTGTTTGGCCAATATAGGTTTTGCAGGAACGTTTACATATGATCGTATAAATGACGTTACGCGACTCACATGTGAAGCTACTAGTGATGGTGTACGTAGCCTCAGGAAAAGACACCTTGTGGGTTGAGATGACATACTTGCACGTGTTGCATCGTGTCCGACCACAGGGTAATGTGCCAAAGTGAGTGGCATTCTCCTTTGGGAGACGGCTGTGAACAAGAAGGTCCTTCAGGTTCTTGTCGCGTCTATATGCCACCAAAGGTGCTTCACCGAATACTTCTTGGGTCACAGACTCTGCTTGAAGGATAGGTAGGTGGCGGAAAAGGATCTGTTTGACTGCAGTACTGTGTGGGTGATAGGTCAAGATTAATTTGACTCTATCCGAAGTGGATTTATAGTGAGGTTTGAGGGCCTCCTGACGAGAGATGTGGAGAACACGTTGGAAGGCAGAGGTGAGAACATGTTCGGGATAAAGTCTTGTTATCTCATTATATGTATAGTGTGTTGAGAACTTTAGCCGCGAGTGTGTGAAGCTCATAAAATGGTTCGATCCCCAGTTGAGGTGGGATTTTTTTTTAGACCGCAAACGGCTCCGGGGTCGAAGAGGAGAAAGAATAATATTTTGATACTTTCATATGCATGATCTCGTTCCACAAATGTATGTGTGCATGTTCTGATATTTACTTGAGTCTCTGATGGAACAAAGTAAAATTAACAGTTATACTCACAACGGCCTTGACTAAATGCGACTAATGAACGATGCACGAGTTCTGCAGCCTTATCTTGCCAAACAAATTATTACAAGAACCATTTCTGCTAGAATAAAAGTGCTTTGATGTAGGCTTTCTGAAGTTAGACAACTGTTAAAAGTAGAGACGTGTTCTCTGATGAGTTTTTAAAACATGATTCACGTCTGATAGCTCTAAATTCACCAACCCAAATCTGCAATATTTAACTTCACAACTGTCTGTCTACAGCAACAAACTTCACAACTGTAGATATACAACATATAATTTCGCAGCTGCTTATCTACAACATATGACTTCACAACTGTATATCTACAACATCTAACTTCAAAACTGTATATCTACAACATCTAACTTTACAACTGTCTATCTACAACATCTAAATTCACAAATTTCTATCTACAACATCAAACTTCACAAACGTCTATCTACAAGATCTAACTTCACAACGGTCTATCTACAACATATAAATTCACAACTGTATATCTCGAACATACAACTTCATTAACTGTATATCTACAACTTCTAACTTCACAACTGTCTATCTACAACCTCTAACTTGACAAATGTCTATCTACAACATCTAACGCAACAAATGTCGATCTACAACATCTAACTTTACAACTGTCTATCTTCAACATGTAATTTCACAACTGTCTATCTACATCATCAAACTTCACAACTGTTTATCTACAACAACTAACTTCACAACTGTATATTTACAACAACTAACTTCACAACTGGCTATCTACAACATCTAATTTCACAAATGTCTATCTACATTATCAAACTTCACCACTGTATATCTACAACATTTAACTTCACAACTGTATATCAACAACAACTAACTTCACAACTGTCTATCTACAACATCTAATTTCCCAACTGTATCTCTTCATCATCAAACTTCACGACTGTATATCTACAACAGCTAACTTCACAACTGTATATCTACAACAACTAACTTCACAACTGTCTATATACAACATTTAATTTCACAACTGTATCTCTTCATCATCAAAATTCACAACTGTATATCTACAACAACTAACTTCACTAACTTCATCTAATTTGACAGTTTGAAACAAGATGACATTTTATAACCATGTCTGCATGATCTAATTTGACAGTTTGAAACAAGGTGACATTTTAGGACTATGAGTGCATGATCTAATTTGACAGTTTGAAACAAGATGACATTTCAGGACTAAGACAGCATGATCCACTTTGACAGTTTGACATAATATCAAATTTTAGAACTGTATTCTGCATGATCTAATTGGATAGATGTAAACAAGAAGGAACTTCATGATTGTACTGCAAGATGTCATATGACAGTTAGAAGCACGATCAAATGTCGTGATTGTGTGCAGCTTTATGGGGGTACACATCTTATATGACAGTTAGAAGCACGATCAAATGTCGTGATTGCGTGCAGCTTTATGGAGGTACAGATGACATTTGACAGTTAGAAGCACGATCAAATGTCGTGATTGTGTGCAGCTTTATGGAGGTACAGATGTCATATGACAGTTAGAAGCACGATCAAATGTCGTGATTGTGTGCAGCTTTATGGGGTACAGATGTCATATGACAGTTAGAAAGCACGATCAAATGTCGTGATTGTGTGCGGCTTTATGGAGGTACAGATCTCATATGACAGTTAGAAGCACGATCAAATGTCGTGATTGTGTGCAGCTTTATGGAGGTACAGATCTTATATGACAGTTAGAAGCACGATCAAATGTCGTGATTGTGTGCAGCTTTATGGAGATACAGATCTCATATGACAGTTAGAAGCACGATCAAATGTCGTGATTGTGTGCAGCTTTATGGAGGTACAGATGTCATATGACAGTTAGAAGCACGATCAAATGTCGTGATTGTATGCAGCTTTATGGAGGTACAGATCTTCTGTCACGCATCATTGCCTTTCAGCTCCCCATAGAGTATAAGGCTTTCAACGACAACAATCCAAGCCATCTTGTCCTGTACCATCTTGTCCTGTACCATCTTGTCCTGTACCATCCATTTACGGACATGAATTCATGTCTTCTCCATCTCCATCATGTCTGAGTCTAATTCCCTTCATGTCTGTCTCTAATCCCCTTCATGTCTGTCTCTAATCCCCTTCATGTCTGTCTCTAATCCCCTTCATGTCTGTCTCTAATCCCCTTCATGTCTGTCTCTAATCCCCTTCGCCTTGTTGTTTTTTGTCTCACTCTATTTCTCTTAGCGTCCGATTGGCAGAGTAGTTAGAGCACTGGTCTCTCGCAGCAAAGGTGCCAGGTTTGAATCAAGGTACCGACACGCTCCAGTCTATCCAGCTGTAAATGGGTACTTGGCCTTGAGTTAGGGAAGGAAAAGGCAGCGAGGAAGGGAACTGGTCAACACACCTCTGGGTGCTGGACCTAGTTTGGTGAAGTCTCTAACACTTCACTACCCTACGGCAGTATCTGCTATGGGACTACCTTCACTTGTTTTCCTATTTCTCCTACCAGGGGGATTCCCGAATAATGACTGACTTGTAAGGTCATTATCTGGTTTTTTTCAATATGTGCCCTATTTACCGTAGCGTTTTCTCCCTCCATTTTAGATTTGATATACAGTATCAGTTTACTTCAGAGTTCAAGATCTTATTATAGCTGATAATGTCATTTCTTGTTCTCTTAGCAGATAACAACGTGGAGGATCAATAACTCAACTTACACTTTACAAGCGATTGTGTCATTTTCTTAAATAGATGAATTGGAACGAGAACAATTAAATGCAAAAATAAGTTTTGGGATCAACTTAAAACAAATGTTGTTAACTTATTCAGCTTACTTTATACATTTTAATGGCGTTATTTCCACTTTATTTTATACTTTGTTTAAATTATTATATAAAATTGACTGGCTCAATCCCAATCAAAATTTAACATTAAAATGTACCAAGAAAGTGAGTCAAACATAAAAATAAGAATCTTCAACTCAAATGTCAAGTCAGTCCTATTGTATGGCTCTGAGACATGGAGAACAAACAAAAACAACAACCAAAAAGCTACAGACTTTTATAAACGGATGCTTGCGTAGAATAGAAGGACTGAAATGGTATGACAAAGTCACAAATGTGGAATTAATGACAAGAACCAGACAAGTGCCAGTGGAATAAGAGCTGAGAAGAAGACGCTGCCGATGGATAGAACACACACTGAGGAAACCTGTTGATAGCATTACAAGGCGATCCTCGTTCTGGAATCCACAGGGAAAGAGAGGCAGAGGTAGACCAAAAAACACCTGGAGAAGAGAACTGGAAACAGAGGTGAAAATGATGAGGAAAACATGGAAAGAACTTGAGCGGATGGCACAGGACATGAAGACTTGGATGTGTTGAAGGCCTGTACTCCTTGGGGAGCTAAACGTAATGATTGAAGAAAGGGAGCTGCTTGCAAATTTTCAGCTGTTTACAATGAGTAGAACGTAGTCATTTTGAGCGTCAAAGATTTGAAACATCCAAACAACGGCCAAGTCAAGTTAATAAAAAGTAATTTTGTATTTTTTTTTATTTTTTATTTAAATAAAGCTGCGAATTGAATCCACGCTTTCTTGAGAATCCATATATATTTGCATTGATTACCCAATCTCATCGAATATTGAAATTTCTTCAGGGTCGATTCACGATGTGTTCACAAAGATACTTACTTCTCCGCGGCATTAACAGGGATCATGAAACCTTTAATCCTTCCAATACGGTCAGTTGAGAGAGAATCGTCAAAATGAGAGAAACGTTAAGACGTCACAGTGTTTTGGAACCTAAAATTAGCATCTGTAGAATATCATCTAAGCTCTAAGCGCTGACTGAAACAATGTGAATGAGCTCAAGAAATGAGTTACTGAGAGGGCCTCTCTCAATAGTTTTAATTAACTCTATAATTTACCGATGAGATTCATTTCCTTACAGCTTAAGACGTACGAGGTTCCAAAAAAAATGTATTGAACCACTGCTTCATCAGCTATATCGTAACAAAGTCATCAATGTATTGAACCACTGCTTCATCAGCTATATCGTAACAAAGTCATCAATGTATTGAACCACTGCTTCATCAGCTATATCGTAACAAAGTCATCAATGTATTGAACCACTGCTTCATCAGCTATATCGTAACAAAGTCATCAATGTATTGAACCACTGCTTCATCAGCTATATCGTAACAAAGCCATCAATGTATTGAACCACTGCTTCATCAGCTATATCGTAACAAAGTCATCAATGTATTGAACCACTGCTTCATCAGCTATATCGTAACAAAGTCATCAATGTATTGAACCACTGCTTCATCAGCTATATCGTAACAAAGGTCAGAGGTTGGACAAGGGTTTATATCATAACAAAGTCAGAGGTTGGGCAAGGGTTTATATCGTAACAAAGGTCAGAGGTTGGACAAGGGTTTATATCGTAACAAAGGTCAGAGGTTGGACAAGGGTTTTGTCAACTTCATCCTATAAAACAAATTGCTACTAAAACCAACTCCGCCTAGGCCGGTCCCAAGCCCGGATGACAAAGGAGAAGGGCGGCCTGCATGGAGGCCGTAAGGAGGCAGCCCCTCCACCATGCAAAGGCACAACAGACCAATCACCTGTTTGCTTTAAACTTTTGATTACGAGAACTACAAGAGAGAACACCGGACTGATTCTAAAGGCGACGAACTGGAACGGACTACGACTTATGGAACTTGGAACATAAGAAGTATAAATGGGAAAGAAGAGGAGCTGGTAGAAGAGATGAGGAAAGCAAAATTATAAATCCTGGCTATAACGGAAACAAAGAAAAAGGGACAAGGAGTCATGGATCTCGATGGCAACACGCTGCTCTACAGTGGTGTACCCACATCTGAAAGAGCTAAAGGGGGCGTGGGTTGCATCGTGGCCAAAAACCAAAAAGATAGTATCAAGGGATGGAACTTTATCTCGGAGCGCATTATGGTTGTAAAACTAAAAGAAGGAGAAACCATAGTCAACCTGGTCATAGTGAATGGGCCAAATGAGGATGAGAGAGCAGAGGTCAAGGAGGAATTCTTCGAGCTGCTTCAAAGGACAGTGGATGACTGCCTAGATAAAATTATCATGCTCGGCGATTTCAATGCCAGAGTTGGAAATGACCATGCTAGATGGGATGGAGTTATCGGAAGATATGGAGAAGATACTCTCAATTACAATGGAAAGCGACTCCTTAGATTCTGCAGTGAGCAGAATCTGATCATTACAAACACAAAGTTCTCCCATAAGCGCATACATGCATACACTAGATGTGAACCAACAAAGAATGAGAAGTCAGTGATCGACTATGCCATTGTTAGGAGGAGCTCATTCAAATATGTCCGGGATGCTAGAGTCTGGAGGGGGCCAGAGATTGGAAGTGATCACTACCTGCTTACAATCAAAAGAACAAATGAAAGAGTTGCTCATCCTAGGAACTGCCCAACATCACGCAAGAAACTAAGTAAACGAACGGGAGAAATGAGCATTAAGACCTACAAGCTGAGAGAGCCAGAAATTAAGACCAGATATCAGGGGCTTATTGCTACAGCGTTGAGAAACACACAAGAACAACCTGATGACTCGGAAACCCTCTGGCTTAAATTCAAGGACATCTTAAAGACAGCTGCTGCAGAAGCATGTGGTGGTCTGACTTGGGAACAAGAGAAAGAGGACACCTTGGTGGACAGAGCAAGTCAAATAAAAAATAAGAGAGAAGAAAATGGCATGGAAACAATACTTAGGAGCTAAAAACACAGCAGAACAAAAAGAGAAATATAGAGAATATGTGACACTCAGAACAGAAGCAAAGGTGCTAGCAGCAAAACAGAAGTCCTGGGAAGAATTTGGAGAAAAGCTAGAAAAAGATGCACATGAAAACCAGAAATTGTTCTATAAGACCCTAAAGAACCTGAGGAAGGAAAAACAATGCCCTCTCAAATTTATAAAGGACAAGCAAGGCAAATTGCTTACTGCCCCGAAGGAAGTAATGGAAAGATGGCAAGAATATTTCTCAGAACTCCTTGATGGTGAGCAAGGTCAAGCATCAGAAATGATAACCACTAGCACAGAAGAGGAAACCAATGGTGATGAAGATGACATAAAGATGGAAGAACTGAAGGCAGCACTGGAGAAAATCAAGATGGACAAAGCAGCAGGGCATGATGGTATAACATCAGAAATGGTTAAGTACATGGGAGCATCAGGCGACCTATTACTCGTAAGGGTCCTACAGGCAGCGTGGTGCAACAAGACCATACCAAAGGATTGGGAGATTGCCATCATAACACCAATTTTCAAAAAGGGTGACAATTGACAATGTGGAAACCATAGAGGTATATTCCGTCTCAGTGTCCCTGGTAAAATCTACTCTAGAATCCAGGCCAATAGGAAGACAGTCTGGCGCTCTCTCTTCCAAATCTCTACACCTCACGGTAGAAGGGGAACGACTAAATGAGTAAGCTACTAAAACCAGTACAGGCTTTATTTATGTTTTTTTTTTTTTTTTTTTTTTTTTTAGTAAAGGTAAGCATCTGCACTGGCGAATAAGCCACCTGAATAACGCTAAGAATTAGATTTTTTACATTTTTATTGTTTTAAATATACCAAACTGTTGTCTGTCGACAATGTAGAATGGCACTTAACTAAACTGGTTTTTTTATTTTTTAAATCAATGTCAAAACTGAACTGGGAAACTGTGAATATACGACTCGCGATATATAATTATATTTGAATTTATTCACCAATTACAATTTGGCAACTGAATGAGAATGGCACGCAGCAAATTTAATAAGTCTTGTGACAATGAAAAGAAGAAGGCGGACTTTATACGGTCAACAAAGTTTTACAACAATGTTGTAGAATGATGACCTTCTGGCAGTTTTGTTAAAAAGAGCAAATATGGCAATGTGAATAAAGTTGTATCCTATTAGTCTTTACGAGCAGGTAAACCATTTAAAAAATCACGCGAAAGAATTATGGTGAGGTCTTTCTACTCTTTCTGAGGACAGCACTCTCATCAAAAAAAAAAAAAAACCTCTCACTTCCCCTCCCCCTTAATTATCTGACCATATCCTCTTCCAATCTCTCAAGGATAATCCTGTCTAACAATTATCATGACGATAGCAATAACACATTTCTTTTGCTGTCGGCGAACTCCTACAAATCTTCCCTCTTTGGCAACCTGAGCAGATCTCTTCCTTCGAGTAAAACCGGCATTTCCTCATTCTCCTAGATCTTACTAAGTCATTTTATGTCGCATCACCGAGGAGGAAATGCTGGTGTCAATATTTCTAACACTCTAAACTATGCACCATGACAAGATTGAAAATCATGGGCGTTCTTTTAGTGGGGGTACGCGGCAATGGCAAGCTTTGAGAATACCCTTATTGGGGCGCTGGATATGGATAAAGGAGAGATACTTAGGACAATTTATTATCACTGTTAGATAACGATATTTAAAGACATGTCATCACTTACTCACAACATGTAAATAATTATATATGTGCCCTTAGCTCACTTATAAAAATTGTTCGGTTAAATTAATGATTAATTATAATTGTTAAAACAAAGATGGCTATATACCGCTCCACCTATATCCCAGTCTTGACATATGTATGCGAGTCATGGGCAATGACTACAACCCACAAAAGCCAGATCCAAACCTCAGAAATGAGGTATCTGAGGAAGGTGGTTGAAGTAACAAGAAGAGACATGGTACGCAACCAGACGATACGTCAAGGCCTTAAATCCTACCCCCTGCAGACCCAAGTAGAACAGTCCCAATTAAGATGGTTTGGCCATGTCTGCAGAATGGGAGAAGATCGGATACCACGACAAGCATGGGAAACAAGGAGCCAAGGATCCAGACCCCCAGGACGACCCAGAGTCCGCTGGGAGGACAACATTAGACAATCTTTGAAGGACCGAGGACTAGAATGGAACCAGGCTAGGAGGAAGACAGCCGATAGGATAGTCTGGCGCTCTCTCTTCCAAACCTCTACACCTCACGGTAGAAGGGGAACGACTAAGTAAGTAAGTAAGTATAATTGTTAAATTAAATCTTCTAAATACGACACACATTTCATATAAAATGTTTATTCACACAGACTTTTTATTCACAAAACAATTCACCTTATATTAAAAAATAATTAGCTACTTCCTTATTGTTTATCTTTTTAATTTGGTATTTATTCTTTCTGCCCTTTGACAAGTTCTTAAATAAGATAATTTTTTTTAATGACAGCGTCAGACGAGAATCCCGTCTTTCTACTGTGTACGTGCGATTTCTTTCTTTTGTAAGCAGTGTAATGACCTCTTTGATATTAGATTCAACTCAGTACGAAGGTGGAAAAGTTAGGGGTATTAATTAAATTTTACTACATAATTTTTGATAGACAGAGGGCATCTTCTTGTTCTGCTAGTGCTGTAAATATCATCCTGATTAAAATATGTATTAAATTCATCGTCGTGGAACAATTCCAGTAATTCCTATTGTCACATATATTTGCCTTGACTTGTTGCATCATCCATGCTTCAACCTTCACATTTATCAGATCACATAGAATCTTGTCATCATGTCAAATCTCAAGGCATTTATGTGACTTCCAAGTTTCTCCGTCTGTCAAGGTCATCTTTAACTGAGAATAGTTCTGCAAACTGAATGCATTCTTTCTGCGAGATATTTTGCCAGCGTAAAATTAGTTTGTAAATAAATGAAGAGATAACATTCTTGCAATCAATAAATGTCACAAGCTTACCTTGAAGTCTCAAATATATCTCCCTAATTTCTTAAATATTCCAACCAAGTTACAAAAAAGTGTGTACACTTTTTAATTTACTACAGAAGTCGCCTTTGTTGTCCTAGTTAAAAAACAAAACAAAACAAATACGCTTTCCATGAAAATTATCGAACAATTGCCTTTGAAATCCGTCACACTTCTGGATGTAACAACAACCGTACACCTCATCATTTTCTTGTCAAAGCAGTCGAAACAATAGATCCTTCTTGGCATTAGTTTTAATCTGATTTACCACAAGATTTAGTTACTCGTGTAAACTTAAATTATACATTTTGGAACGAGCTGTCTGTGAATTACACAATGAATAGAAACACTTCTAAACCTTCCTTTTTTTCCGAAATGACAGAAATCCTCGATATTGACTTGTCATAGCCGGAACATGCAGAAGCAATAATGTTGGTCATTGCAATACTAATATCCTCAAAATAAGCCTTTAAATCAGCTAAACTTGATTCCCTTTTTTTCTACAAGCGGTGAGATATTTTGCAAACATCATTATCTTCTTGTATTATGAGGTTGTCATCAAAATATCGTATGTAAGTCCTTTAATAAGGCTTTGCTGTTCACAAATTGAAGATTCGGGTAACCAAAGGGAGAATTTAGTGTTTCTTTGTAGCGTTGTATGCTGCCTCTCAACATCATTTCTCATTTCTTCAGTATACATGTGTACTGTGAAATCACTAATGAATACGAATATCAAAATATTAGTTAGAACTAGATGCATTACTGTGGGTGACGGGAAGGGGGGAGAGAAACTTCCCGCATAGTAGACATTAACGAATAATTCTTCCCGACGTTATTTAGTACACGACACTTATCGATTATACGGTAAGATGTGCTTTGTCCATCTTTAGCCTTTTCAGAACGATTTTTCTTACTGTCGGGGACTGTTAATCGTATATTTTATTTTTCGTGACGATTTTTGAAGTGCACCGAGCCTTTATGTCTTTTGTCTGGGCTCTGAGAACGAAGGTCAATTTTACATTAAAAAAAAAGGTAGAGTAGGCTCCGTACACAGTAACTGTGAATGTTTGTGCTGTCTATTAGGTAGGCTCCGTACACAATCAATATTTATTCTGGCAGCTGCTCGATTTTATATAAAATCCAGATCGAAGTGACTATTATTAGTTAAATTAAAAATGTATTCAGTAGGGTCTGGTTGTTTTTCAGCTTTATTTGTGCTTTATCGGATAAACGTAACTGTAACCTCTTCTCTGAAATGGCCACTATTTCTTTCATTTTTTTGTAGCATCCACCAAAAATCGCAAAAGCCCAGTAGTGGGCAATAATGTCGCCCAGATTTAAGACCACTGGTCTATATTATTTACATTTTTACCTCATATTTCACTGCGGTGCCACTCCGCGCGCTGGCTCATACTTCACGCATTCTGTCCGGTAACACACACAACTTTCATACACTATCTTCGCCTATTTCCATCGTTCTTTTATCAACACTTACTAACTTTGTTTGTCTCTTTACCTTAATATTTATTATGTCCGTTTACCATTACTGTAACATTGCCATTTTGTTTGTCTCTACATTTTATATCACACTATTAAAATAAATTTGTTTTAAACAATTTGTAAATTCTCACGAAACAACATCCACAGGTCTCTTACACTTCACTTTACTTCATTTTTTCTTTCATTTCGTAATTGCACATGCGTATTTTATACATCTATTAATAATCACATTAAAATGTGGAAGTTTAAAATATGTTTTAAAATATGTGTGTGTGTGTGTGTGTGTGTGCGCACGTGTATGTGAATGTGTGATCATTTATATATGCCTGAAATCTGGAATTATACTGCATCCACAGGTAGGATTATGCATACTAATCAAATAGATTTCATAATTAAAATTCAATAAGACTGAATTTTTTAATTTAAAACATTTAAATTTTTTTTAAACCAGGTGACAGCTGTCCAAACTTAAAAATTGAATGCAATTGTCAGCAGCTGCGTCTTAATAAAACTTTACAGACAGCTAAAGTGAGGGAATGTCTAGAGTATGTTTCGTTCCAGAGAATAATCTACAAACAATTTTCAAATGTCAGTACAATCTCATTGCATAGCATGGAGAACAGCAGGATTGATAACCTGGAAGTTATATATTTTCAAAACTGGGTGTAGGGACCCAAAGACGCAGCAATAGAGAATGCAGTCAGCGACCCATAGCTTGACTGCTTGCATCAGGGTCAGCGAACCAGAGCTGACCAAGACCCTACTCCACCTCCACGTGGTGGTCCTAGAAACAGGCTGCATCACTGCAGTCTGGCTGAGAGAGTAGGGATCGAAGAGGGAAGGCAAACCCGGTCCCAAAAAATGCAGTGCTGAAGTCGGATGTGCCGGCCGAGAAGCGCAGATATCGCAGCTCCGCTGTAAACAGACACAACGCAACCAACGTCGTTTTCAGGACGAACGAGGAAGAAGAAGAAGAAGAAGAAGAAGAAGAAGAAGAAGAAGAAGAAGAAGAAGAAGAAGAAGAAGAAGAAGAAGAAGAAGAAGAAGAAGAAGAAGAAGAAGAAGAAAAGTGGGTGTTTACACAAAATAGAAGGATTAACATAGTATGATAAGATCATCAATGAAAATCTGGTAGAAAGAATCAGACACGTGCAAGTGGAACAGAAGATGAGAAAAGAGAAGCTGTCGATGGATAGGACACATTGATGAAACATTGATGAAACATTGATGAAACCAGATGATAGCAATACACGACAGTCCTTGTTTTTGAATACCCATGGTATGAGAAATATGTATGACTGACAAGCATATGAAGAAGGAAGTTGTAGTTAGACTTAAAAGGAATAAAGAAAAGATAGAAAGTGTGACCGCTTGGCATTTATACATGTTAGAATAAGAATAACAGACGTTAAGCAGATAAGGCGTTTTTGCACAAAACGCAGTATAAATTTTAGGTTCAGATGGCAGTCACCACGATGAGAGGCATGGTATAGCTGTCTCATAGAACAATAATGAATGCGTGGAAAGTGTTGAATGAATGTTGTGAATTCTTGGGTTTTTTCCACTGTTTAGAGAGAGAGAGAGAGAGAGAGACGTGTGGAAAAAGTCGAAAAACTGAGAAAACGTGTGCAAATGTAGATAATTGTAACGTGTGAAAAAAAGAATGAGTCGTGTGGGAAAAGGCGGGAAAAAGACAGGAGCTGTATAAAAAGGAGAGATGTGGGCGATAGACATGATTATATAGATATTAATTTTTGCTAGGCAGTTGTAGCGTTAGGTGAGCTTCGTCTTTGAGATTATCAAGTTTTTAAGTTGACAAGTTTTTAAGTTGACAAGTTTTTATATTATTCTGTTGGATATATTTTCCTTATGGATATATTTTTCCTTGTGGATATATATTTTCATTGTGAAATTTGCAGTGCTTGTCTAATGACATCAAAATAAACCTGATTGAATTTTCTACACTGCTGTGTTTTGTTTGAGGAAGTTGAGGGGAAACTGCGGTAAGACTTCCTTTTCAGACATGCTTCGCCTTCAGGGAAGTACCTAGGTTTTATTTTTATATTTCTTTAAGTTCTTATGTCTCCTATCTAGCCTTCACTTTCTTTCTTTTCCTGACGAAGGCCTTGTGGCCGTAACGTAGACTACTTTCTTTGTCTTTTGTCCTCGTAAGACGAATCACCTTTTTTCGATTTTTTTTCAAACCCATCCATTGTGTTTTGTTTGGAATGTCACAAGTTGGAACATTAGAAAACCATTATACGATATTGCTTATCACTAAACCTAAAAGGGTAAGAACGAACTGGGAAGAAAAAAATAACTTCAGTCAAGAATTTCCATCTCAGGCGGAAGGCCTGTAACGACTTGAACAGAAACGTATAAAGGATTAGCTCTGGTCAAAATATTTATCTGCGCACAACACAATTGACTGGCCAACTGACCCGGTCATACACATTCTTACATTGATGTTGTAACCAGCCCGGTTACAAAAGAGCTTGGGTGGATGGCACAGGCCTGGCTGCATTAGTGTACATTTGTCGAAGGCGTATGCTCAACGGGGAACTGAGAAGTACTGTAATGAATGAATATCGAGTCACGTAAAACTTACTTTAGCACGAAACGTCAGTCCAAGACATTTGTGTCTACAACGTTTAAATACAATTACATGTCCAACGGTGTGCGCCTTGCCAAAACTCGCTATTTAGTTTTTTTAACGAAGAAAGAAAATTTTTTACATAAATAAAAAATGCAGGATTCACTAGACCACGAAAGGTAGCTCACTTTATGTCCACATCTGCTCACAGCTATGTCCACGTCTGCTCACTGCTATGTCCACGTCTGCTCACTGCTATGTCCACGTCTGCTCACTGCTATGTCCACATTTGCTCACTGCTATGTCCACGTCTGCTCACTGCTATGTCCACATTTGCTCATTGCTATGTCCACATCTGTTCACTGCTATGTCCACATCTGCTCACTGCTATGTCCACATCTGCTCACAGCTATGTCCACATCTGCTCACTGCTATGTCCACATCTGCTCACTGCTATCAACATTGTCACGCTTGTAAAAGTTTTTACGTAGTTATTCTGCGAACGATGAAAAAAGATTGTAATGGTTTCTCCCTCCATAGCACTACAAAAAGTTGAGAAACACATTTACAGTCATAACTGGTACGGTATATTTGAACGGTAGCTAGCAATAGACCCCGCTGTTTCCTAGTTCGCTATAGTTCACACAGCTTAGATAAGCTTTGAGTCATCCAACGATGTGGAAAAACAGCAACTGACGCAGACTTCAAAAAGTTGTTTCTATTCATTCTTCGGTTTTCCCCGTAGCTATTCGGCCGGGCCTCTGTGTGGACAAAGAAGGAATATAGCCCCTGCTACCTCAGGAAACTTGTAAGAGGCGACTAATATTAGTTTATGTCTGGGGATGGCAACCTCATCATGGAAAACAATCTGCTATAGAAATCAACTCTGCAAGAGCTTATTAATGCAGAGGGGCGGGCTTCCTGCCAGAGGCCCAGTAGGAGAAATAACTCCAAGCTCTATAGGGACGGAAATAGGAAATGATGATCATTCGTACATTTATTATTATTTTTTTTTTAATAAAACAAATCAAGCATAGATCTTGGGTTTCATTTTTTTTTTTTTTTTTTTTTGGTGCGTTTTGTATGACAATTTTCATTCCATTGTATCATTAATACACGCATATCACGACTTGTCATGGTGCTGACATAGCCAAACAGGCTCTTCGTGAATAGCAACAGTGTAAGCTTGTTCCAAAATTATGCCCATTTTAAGAGCTTTGGTTGACTTTAAAAATACGTTTTTGACGCCTGGGACGTTCCATATTTATCGTGTTGTCTACACATGTTGTGTAGGGTGTGTATATTGCGCTAACGTAATTGATATCACTCAAATTGAGCATCATTATCCAGGTCGAGTTTCCCAGTGAGAAACGTGTACAAAAATGTTATAAAAAACCTAAATGTCATGTCTATTAATAATGGTTTGATATTTATGTTTCATTTTTGCTTTTATTTTCTTTCTATTTCAGATGCGGGCGTGGGCGTTGGCTATCACGTGTGATGAAGACCGACCTTGAGTTTTTGTTATCCGACGAAATTGGGAAATGTGAACTATTTCAAGCTAACGGACAACAATTTTTTACATGTAGAGAGCGGTAACATATGTTAGCATACCTTGGTGTGTCAGTAGCGGCTAGAACAGCATGACTTCACTTGGAATCCAGTTGAGTTCTCTGTCAGTCTCCACGGAGGAGAATGTCAATCTCGCTTACAATGGCGTCGGTAGCACCGTTCATCCGACGACGAATGACATTTATAATATATCTCAATCAAGATGTGACGAAATTACAAAAGGTATGGCCGGGTCGCCTCCAGACTACGATAACGTCGCTAGATACGCCATTACTTTCATTCTCATCTGGGTGCCCATTTTGACCATATTCGGAAATGGTGTGGTTGTTTTAGCCGTCATCACACACAAAAAACTGCAGTCGACTACAAACGCTTTCGTGGTGTCTCTAGCTATTGCTGATACATGTGTAGCTCTTTTCGTTATGCCTTTCTCTATCTATCAACAGCTCAACAACAAGGTTTGGCTTCTCGGAAAAATTCTCTGCAAGCTTTCCTTTAGTCTGGACGTCATGATGTGCACCGTATCCATATTTCATCTATCCTGCCTTGCCATAGACCGGTACCTGGCAATATGCCGCCCTTTTCTGCACGGACGTTTGACCTTCCGGTGGGTTAGTTTTATGCTTACGCTTTGTTGGGTCACGCCTATATTTATATCTTTCATTCCCATTTTCAATGGATGGAATCACATTGGGATAGAAGAGATCGTGTCGTGTGCATTTCCTATTGAAGCCAACGTGTGTGTGTTTGTTGTGAACGTACCATTTGCCTTTATTTGTTCTCTCATCGCTTTCTACATTCCTGTTGTATTTATGTGTGCGTGTAATGTAAAAATATACATGGCGGCTGTGAAACAGGCGTACCAGATTCGAACATTGGAAGCCGCTGGAAATCACCACCATTACAGTCACTGCAGAAGGAAGAGTAAATTCAAACAAGAGTATAAAGCTGCCAAAACTTTGGGGATCATTATGGGATGTTTCTCTGTGTGCTGGTTTCCGTTTTTCATCATGAACATCATCGACCCTCTGATTGGCTATTCCATTATGTATGTACCCTGGCAGATCGCGCTGTGGCTGGGATACATAAACTCTCTCATGAATCCTATTTTATACTATTACTTTAACAAAAACTTTTACAATGCATTCCGGCGTCTGCTATCATGTAAGGTCTGCAAAGGTGTCAGGGACTACGAGGAAGACACACTGAACACCATCACGCAGATGTCGGAATGACTAGCAGCGTCCCACCGTGAAGGGAACCGCCGAGTTAGTGGACACAGTGGATACAGCTCGGCCAGCAGCAACGCGGGTCATGGACATCTCCTGCCCCGAAACAGCTGCCAGAAAGAGGACAATGATCTTCCAAACCTTCATGTGGGACGCAGCATCAGCATCAGCGTCAGAGATGAGTCGGAGCAGAACTTGCGTCTGACGACAAGTTTGACAGAAGAGAGCATAGCAGAACACGGTGGATACTCCTGACAGGAAGTCACTCCTAGTGCTCTTTACATTATATCCTCCCATGATATACTTTTTTATTAACTGCTCAAACAAACAAGATTAATGGCTCGGATCTTCTTCAGCATATCAATCATACACTTGGAACGAACCTACATTTATGAGTCTTTTTTCAGGTCTCAAATATTGTGGGCATCTATTCTCCGAGCTAACTCTGAGAACGGGAAAGTTCACTTCATAAAGCTAATTTTAAAATGTCTCATTTGAAGGCATTGAAGATTTTAATATCACGTGTGGTGCTTTGTTTCGAGACATGTCAACACAATTAAGACATCTTCTCTTTACTACGGGTTTTACAAGACAGAGCCATCAAAACCTCTGAATTATAAACGGCAGGCTTTATTTATGTAAATAGCAAACTTATTTAATTTAAGATAAGCGCTGAGCCCAGGTACATGATTGGCGTATCGCTTTCACATCTGTGATAGACACAGCTGTTACTTAATTGTTGCAGCGAACTTTTTGGACAAGATATTTTGAGAACATCATTTAGATCCAGGCTGCGGGAGTAAATTTGTGGTTTCTGAACACTCGTGCGTTCAGTTGTGGAACTTTCTGTTTCGTTTGGGCTGTTAGAACATTGTGTGAGAACGTGTAAACTTAACAATGTAAATAATCAAGAAAGATGTTGTAAATCATCATCATCATTTTGTCTTGTTCCCTTCCTATGGAGCTTGAAACCACTGCTCTAGCTTGATCCCTTGCAGGAAGACCTGCATTAAGCATTCATATGCTCTTTAAGGCGGTGATTTAAGTCGCAGTGTGTTCTATATGACAAGGTTACTAACCACATGCACAGCATCATATTAGTGGCCATGTACGACATGCCTAAGGGTGCAGTAGATCTATTCTTTTTTTGCTTCTTCAGAGATCCCCAGAAACTACACGGATGCTGTAAACCTGGGAGTAAAGGTCAAAACAAAACAATCAACTTTTACACTTGAACAATACACTGACAACATGTGACGTTTTGGGGGGTCTATTCTGTGTCAGACTCGATCATAAACAGTTTTAATTGTAACTCTTCCTTTCTCTTCTATTTAAAATAAAAATGCAGTTACTTTTCTCCACGTGTTTGCAGTGCCAATCATATTTTTCTCTTGACCTATTTATACTTTTGATCTTTGTCTCCAGTTTGTGTCTGTGGCTGTCAGAAGGTAGACCCCGAAACATCTCATGTAATGAGTGTATCAGCTTTATTCCTGTTTTTATTTCTTTCTTTCTTTTTTTATGTTTTCTATTTTTTTTTTTTAAGCTTTAAAGTTAACAGTGGAATATCAGCATATTGTTTTCAATATAGACTGGTAGAAATAATGTGCAACAATTGTTTTAATTATGCATGTGTATTTTATTATCTTGTTCATAATATCATTGCGTTACTTCTTACGTTTTGACATGTAACTACCGCTGATATCCATTGTTTGAGCTTCTTGATAACAGTGTTTTTCGACATTTGATTTTCTTGAAAATCATTTGTCTGTAAATATGACATTTACACTTAGCACTGAATACAAACATGATATTTATACAAACCATCTTTTCTCAGTTACTTTTTTTCTGTCGATATGTGCCGTTTAAATTTCTGTGGATAAACAGTTTACGTACTTGTGCAAGATGTTTTGCTTTCGTTCAATCATTTGCTTAGTCCACGAGTGGGTAATAGGATTCTGAGTCAAGCCGCTTATGTAGCAAATTTCATGACTGATTCGCCACACCAAATAAAAAAATGTTCCTATGTATTTTAATTAAAGGTGAAAATCTGAAATTCCTTTAAATGACTTTCAAGCATTATTCTTGATTGTAGAGTCAAACACAAATCAAAGGAGCTCAATAATTAAACAGAATTAATGTCAAAACTTGCTGTCTTTCTGTCTGACAAAATTTTGTCCAAATTAGGCTGATTATCTTAACTCAGCCCATACCCTCTGCTCTGTCTCAAAACAGCGCTACCTTGGCTTCCTCCCGTTCTTCTTATTGCCTATTTTTAGTTTCCCCAGTTTTTTTTTTTTTTTTTTTTTTTTCCTGTTGGGTCCAGTTGACGGCATGTCTAGTTACAATATTCGATTGTTTACTTTGATCAAGCCACGTCGTTCTTCGTGATAATTATTGTAAATTTGAACTGATAGCTATCACAGTTTTTGTAAAGTATTATTTTTTTAATAGACGTAAGCCCGACCCCTGAACACAGAGTACCAGTTTTTCTTTCATTTTCAAGCCCCCTCCTCTATGAGCTTTTCATCTGGGTTGAGCTTTTCAGGAGCATGACTCGTCTGTTGATTACATCATAATCATTTTCCTTTTCGCTCCCTGTGGAGCATGTAGATACCACTGCAGCTAGTCCCCTAGCAGAAAGCCTGAAACAGTGGTTTCTTTAGATATTTGTTTTACACGATGAATAGGGCAGCTTCATTCATGTCGTGAGGTGAATGAAAAAGTGAAAAGAAAAGCAAAGGCATCCAACTGGAATACCAATTTAGTGCAGTGCAGAAGTGGTAGGACAGACCGGCTCACACGGTGTGTGGGTTGAGTGACATACAACAGCCAAGAAAAAGGGTTACTAAGAGACCTCAATCTTTGTTTTCACCTTCAGTTTTGTTTTAGTTGTAGCCACCCACTCTCTCTATTTTCCTGATTAGACAGATAGAGAGAGCAAATAAAAGATTGGGAAAACTGTATGTGTGATTTCTATCTTTTGTGTCGATTTATTAAATGTCAAACCGTTTCATCAAAAGATAAAAAAAAGTTAGCATCTATCACGTTATATATATATATATATATATATATATATATATATATATATATATATATATATATATATATATATATATATATATATATATATATATATATATATATATATATATATATATATATATATATATATATAATGAATGAACGAGGAAAAACACAAGAGATCTTCTTGTCTATCTAGAGCAGTGTTTCTGAAGCGGTGTGCTGCGGCACCAGTGTGCCGCTGCGTCTACCAAAGTGGGCCGCAACAATGTTGTAACTTTACTACATGAAGTATTTTTTAGTGATCATGTAATATAAAACTGATCTTACAGCTTGAATTCATTCAATAATTATTGGATCTATTAGCGGCTTTGAACAAAAATTGATATACTTCAAAATTTCATGATATTGCAAAAACGCAAGATGCGCATAAACAACGTTCAAAGGCCATGGACCAATCATAGTACTTCCACTTGGACCTAATTATACCTGGCAGAAATATTTAGACGCCTAAAAAGCGTGAATACCAGTATGCAAGTGCGAAATGAAAACATCCTTATATCTACTGATAAGCTACAGTCATTAAAAAAGTATATTAATCTGGTTAAATAGAGCTAGGGAGGGTAATCTTGATATGTTTCCACTGGTACCCAAAAAATAATGTAAAAAACATTGCTACCCTCATAATGGAGCATTTGAAAGCATTGGAGCAAAATATCCAACATTACTTTTCATCGTTGACTACAGAGAGATTCGACTGGGTAAGAAATACATTTTTACCAGTTTTATCTGACTTTGATTTTACAATAATAGAAGAACAGTTAGCTTCTATGTCACGGATTACCCACCCTGCTTTGCAGTAGTGGTCCAACAGTGGCCAAAACTAAAGAGTTTCTAAAATTGGTCGCCAAAGGTGTCTATTATCGCACAAGATTACTCTTGGCAGAGTTGTAGATAGAAGGGTAAAGACGCTTCTATCTCAAGGTAGTAATCAATCGATATTTCCGAAGTCAACAACAATGCGACATTGACTGGGCAATTGTTAACTTATTGTCAATCCGTCGTCTTTTATCAAGATTTAAGCAATGGTTATAGCCCGTACAAGCCCTTAGCTAGTGTAAATCCAGCAAAATTCCCTTTTACAAGAAGTAGCTCTATAGACGTATTTATATATTAAATAGTCTTGCTCATACGTATGCTTTCATGCTTTAATAACTGAATCAACTAAGATTGTTATGTTTTAAAATAACATGTAACACATTTAATAATCAATTAGTTTTAACAGGTTAAAATAAATAGAATGATGGTGAATTTTAGAGGAAAATCAATTTGTCTTCATCGAGACTGGTAGAGGGTTTATATTGAAGAAAATTTCTGACCTTTTGCTGGTGCCTGTTAGTTAGCACTTAGCTTGTAAGAGCGAGTCTTGTAGCCTTGGCTTTTGTCGATTCTTTTGTGATGATAACACTTCACAGTCTAGTTGCTTCGTTCCTCAAACGGTCTGATAGCTTAGTGCCACGATCTTTCAGACAAAACAAAAACATATGCCTCTGCTAAGTACATTTGTGGGCTGCAAATTAACAGGCGCATTGTCTCGCTGTCCCCCCACCAATGTTATTCTCTCGGAATAATTATTCTTGAGTATACACAGCGTAACTCAGGGAAGATGATTAGAAATCACCCATATTCTTCTGGGTATTAAACTGGAAAAATATGTGCTTGAATTACACGTAACAAGGTACGTATATCTCACAAAATGATATGATACACTTGATGCACATGTGATGTAATCATCACTCATCATTGCTCTAGTCGGAGTCAGGGGTCACCTCTGCTGTCGGTTTTCTGTACGACTAGCAAGAATAAATCACCAGCGCTTGCTGTAGTGGTTTATGAATATACTATGTTCATATGTTGAGGTTGCCAGCCTCATATATATATATATATATATATATATATATATATATATATATATATATATATATATATATATATATATATATATATATATATATATATATATATATATATATATATATATATATATATATATATATATATATATATATAGTGACAGCCCATGGTTGTATCATGGATTATATATGGCAATGCCTGTCCTGGTTAGCTTACCTCTGTGGTTAGCTATGATATGCTGTATACCACACAGTCACACACACACAGCACGTGATGCGATTACGTCATGGTAATTTGAATACTGTTTATTTACATATGAGAGGATCATTGCTGTCTGCTCTGACCTCCACATTTGGTCCATCATAGAATATATAATATGTAAGTTCTTTCTTTCCTCACTCTCTCTCTCTCTCGTTCAGTATCTACACCTTCTGACCTTTTAACCATCAGTGATCATTCAGGTGCTATAGTCTCTATTTCTGTTCTTTCTTCCTTACAATTTCTTAGATTATTGTTATTTATATCCTCTCAGTGTTCAGATTATCTTGATGGGACCGGGCCTCTCCTGTGTTGTTAATTTCCCTTGCCTCACTGAAGAATATGACTACTGTCTATATGTATTGTAAAACACTCTACGTACCTTTTCCTTTCTGAATAATATCTAATTCACACCGTTTCTCCTTCTAGACAAGAATTCCCACTATTCAATATTTCGGGTTAATCATTACCCAAACTACTTCTTGTCCATGAAATAATTATCACCTAAACTACTTGAGTACGGCCATTAACATGGCTACCCGCGTATATGCGGCTTCCCTCTCTGCCTCACGCTTCTGGACTGCCCGCTGAGAAAGCGTGCTTCACTAGATTATCGTTCACCTCTGTCATGCGCATCATTGTTTGCGCATCTCCTTTTTGTACTCTATCTGAACCTTCCCATTCATAATTCTCCTTATTCCTTCCCTTTGACTGTAAATCGTTCCCTAACTGCCACAATATATATATATATATATATATATATATATATATATATATATATATATATATATATATATATATATATATATATTTATATATATATATATATATATATATATATATATATATATAACCACTTAGCAAGAAAAACATGTCAAATTCACATTTGTAAAATAAATGTTTACACTTACCCCAAAGTAACTTTTGAAAACACAAACTCCTCGCACAGTTTAGAATGGACACAACACTTTATTACATGCTTCGAATCACTTGGTCTGGGAAATTAAAGTAATCCTCTTATGGCGGGTGTTCTGCGAATCACTTGGTCTGGGAAATGTTAGTAGTCCTCTTATGACGGGTGTTCTGTGAATCACTTGGCCTGGGAAACTTTAGTAATCCTCTTATGACGGGTGTTCTGCGAATCACTTGGTCTGGGAAATTATAGTAGTCCTCTTATGAAGGGTGATCTGATTCCTTAGGTATCCAGACTTCGTATTTAAAATGCGGGTTTACTTGCTTTGTTTTAAAGTTACCCAAATACTTTTGTCCTGGTCCTTTTAAGTTTCCAGTCTCTGTATTTAAATATGCGGGTTTACTTTTAAGTTTTAAAGTTGACCAAATACTTCTGATCTGTCACTTATAAGTTAAGAATCCTTAGTCCGATCCTTCTCTTTCTGGCTTCTGTGAGTTGATAGTTTGATGTGGCGATTAAGTATGATTTTTGACTTTTATTTCGCTAGATTATATCTCTCATTTCTCAGTTTGAATCCTAGACTGTTCTTCCCACGAATTTTCCAATGAAAACCATTGTCTATTCCGGCTTCTCAAATCAATCCAATCGAAAGCTCTGAACTATATGGGTAGGGGTGTTTAAATTTAATTCTCCCCCGCGTGTTTTAAAATATTACATTTTAAAATTCCACCGCGTGACCTCTTTCAATATGTCGTAATGCTTCCGCCAACTCGCAAACAAATCTGTGAACTCATTTCCTGGCGTAATACTTTCCCCCAAGATTTCCTACCCAGACAGATTATCGGCAATATTGATACCGAGAAGGCTCAGATGAAACGATTTATCACCGGTGTTTTCGCCCGTCCCTCAGGCGGCTTCCTTTGATAGCAATCTGGCTTTCTGTGCGTGTTCGTGCGATACCACGTTGCACAAACAACTGTCGTCTCTTTCAAATGTGGCCAGACTGACTTACGTGATAATCGTATTAACCTAATAATACTACGTTCACTTAGTGAAACGTAAACAGTCTGGGATCGGTCACCGCAAGAATAATGAAGATGCATATAATATGCCAAATAATAGGACGATAAGTGAGAAAAATGAAGAAATGAAGTGATACTGCCGGAGTGAAAGAGAGAGAGGGGGGCACAAAAGTACATGCACAAAGACGTTTTGTGACATACTATTTCAACTGATCGCAATCTTACAATGAAGCACTCTGAGATACCCCTGGACGCATTCTGGATTTATGTTAAAGACGAGTATTCTGTTATTGCAACTGATCTTAAATTATTTTGATGCAGCATTCTGCGTCATATTTATGTGAGTTGGAATTTTAAACACTTACAAGCATTAAAAGCAAAAAAGGAAAAGGCTTCTCTGTGTTGAAGATGAAATAAGAGTTCGCTTATCTCAAATACGCCATAATATCCAAGAAACTACTCAAAAGCATTAAGCCCAAGTATCGCATTATTCTGTGGCCTAATGGATATGAACGCAGTTTCATAATCCAGATATACCAGGTTCGAAACCTGCTGCAGGCGGTTTTGTAGCAGATCGCTTTGTGTGGATTTTTAACAATGGTATAAGCGCCGTACCGTTCAGAAAGCAATGGCAAACTACTGAATGACAAAAATTGCCTAGAAAAATCACATACAGCCAATAAAAGCTGGGGTTGATTGCCACGTCCTGTAAAGGATAAGCAACTAACTTTATCGCATTAGGACCATCAGGGTTGTATGAAATACATTTCTTTTTTTTTTTTTTTTTTTTTGGTCAAATATATGTTCTAATGATTTTAAACAATTAAAATAAAATCGAATTGAGAGTTTACTTTATTCTAAAGTAAATACAAATTAGTGTATTTAGTTTCGTAAATATCCCTGTAATTTTTTAATACAGGTACGGGGTCAGTGTCACGGATTGCCTCCCCTTAGCTCTGCAGTAGTGGTCCACCAGTGGCCAAAACTCAAGAGGATTTAATATGGGTCTTCAAAGGTGTCTACCTTCTCACAAGATTACTCTTGGCAGAGTTGTAGATAGAAGGGTAATGACGCTTCTATCTCAAGGGAATATCCACAAGATGTTTTCAGAAGTCAAGAACAATGATGCATAAAGCAGAGCATTTTTAACTTATATCTGATCCATCGCCTTTTGTGAAGAATTAAGCAATGGTTTTAGCCCGTTCAGCCGCCAGCTGGCGTAAATCCAGCGAAATTCCTTTATAAGTATTTGCTCTATAGATGTAAATATATGTTTAGATGTATATATATTAAAGAGTCTTGCTCATACGTTTGCTTTCTTACCTATAATAACTGAATTAACAATGATTGTTTAGTTTTAAAATAACATGTAATAAATTTAATAATCAATTAGTTTTAACAGGTTAAAATAACGATGGAATAATGGTGAATTTTAGATGTAAATAAAATTGTCTTCACTGAGACTTGGATTGAGAATTTTAAAAAAAAACAATTGTCTTTTTGCTGTTTCCTTAATAAACTTAGCTGGTCTAAGTGAGTCCTGCAGTCGTGGTTTCTTCAATTCTTTTATGATGAGGGCACTTCTTCACACAACTTGTCAAATTTAGGCGGTTAGTGTTGATTCCCTGCTTTTAACTTACAACTAGTGACTTCGAAACTTTAATCTTGCAGCTTTGTACCATGAACAGTCTGATAGCTTCGTTTCACGAACTTTAACAAAATAAAAAGAACAAATGCCTCTACTAAGTACATTTGTGGGCTGCAAATTAACAGGCGCATTAACTCGCTGTCCGCCCACCAATGTTAGCATCTCTGAATAATTAAATTCTTGAGTATACACAGCGTAACTCAGGGAAGAATATTATAAATCACTAATATTCTTCTGGGTACTAAACTGGGAAAATATGGGATTTGACTGCGCAAGGGCAATGGCGTCCCTGAATAACAATTAACAAGGTACATATATCTTGCAAAATGATACTATACACTTGATGCACATTGGATGTAATCATCACTCATCGCTGCTCCATTCGGAGTCTGGGCTTGCTGCTGCTTTTGCGTTCCTGAGCTCAGCGAATTAGCATAAAACAAACACCAGCGCTTGCTGTAGATTATACTATTTTCATATGTTGAGGTTGCCAGCCTCATATATAACCACTTAGCAAGGACAACATGTCAAATTCACATTTGTAAAATACATGTTTAAACTTACCCCAAAGAAACTTTTGGGAACACAATCTCCTGGTACAGCTTAGAATGGAAACAGCAACTTAGGATAGATGCTTTCGAATCACTTGGTCTGGGAAATTTTAGTATTTGTTTTATGACGGGTGATCTTATTCCTTAGGTCTCCAGTCTTTGTATTTAAAAATACGGATTTACTTTTAAGTTTCAAAGTTGCCCAAATACTCTGTCCTGGTCCTTAAGTTTCGAGTCTTTGTATTTAACAAATGCGGGTTTACTTTTAAGTTTCAAAGTTGCCCAAATACTTCGATCTGTCACTTATAATATTGAAATTCTTAGTCCGATGTCTCTCTGGCTCCTGGGAGTTGCTAATTTGACGTTGTGATGCAGTTTGATTTGTGACTCCGATTTCGCTAGATTATATTTCTATTTCTCAGGTTAAGTCCCAGATTGTACTTTCAGACCAACTTGCCAATGAAAGTCAAAGTCTATCCCGGCTCTCAAATAAAGCCAATGGTAAGCTCTTTAGAACTAAATGGGCCGGGGTGTTAAATCATAATATCCCCCGCGTGTTTTAAAATATCAAATGTTAACATTCCAACGCGTGACCTCTTTCTAATAAGGCAGTAATACTTCCGATTGCATCTTTATACAAACTCACAAACAAATATGTGAACTTATTTCCTGTCTAGATGCTTTCCCACAATATTGTCTCCCCAGACAGATAATCGGTAATATTGATACAAAGATGGCCAGTGGAAGATTATCTAATTATCACCTGTGTCTTCGCACACCCCAGACGGCTTTCTCAGACAGACCGCGAACCCAGATGGTTACTTGCCCTGGAAATAAGTTACGTCTAAGTCGCTATTCCTCTTCACGCTTACTGTCTACATCAAAGGTGGCTAGATAACTTAGGTGATAAACGTATTACCCGCTGACCTGTTTAATTAACGTTGTCATACGACTTTTCACCGGGAGAAACGTAAACAAGTCTGGGAGCGGCTAGGCAAAATGGAGGTGCATAAAATATGCCAAATAATAGGACGATCAGTGAGGAACATGAAGAAAAGAAGTGATACTGCCGGAGAGGATGAAAGTTATAAAAGTGCACAACTGATTCGTCACAGTCAGACAGGTGTACCGCAAAATTTTAGAAACGGGCTATAACCATAAACGTTAGCTGCCTAACACACTAGGCTTTTAAAGCCAGATGAGATCTGGACCCTAAAGGGTATAGTGATACCTGCCGAAGAGAGCTGTAGTAAACATACTCTTTGTGACTGCATAACTGCGTAGTACTGCATCGATGACTTCAAGTATTCACTTCACATAACAAGTCCCTGTTCGTTGTTGCTAGTAGTATGAAGATTTTTAGGGCTCTCTTAATGTGGGAAAATGTCCCCAGTACGAATCTCTGGGCTCTGTCATCTTGCGTGCAGGTGGCCACAAAGAGTTGGCGGAACTGCCCGTGACAAAGACACTGGGGAAACGAAGATTTTCCCCGATGCGACAGGATAAAAGAATAAAGGTCTCTCGGTTGATCGGGAGTTTGGAGAACCGACCGGGTCCGCAAAGGGTCTGAAAACTGAACAGCTCAGGGAACATGAAGAGGCACCGAGTCGCAACTGCGCGCCTTCTCTAGTCTGATCCAAAAGACAATTGAAGAAACGTGCCCACCAACAACACAGAGTTAGGTCGGCTAGTGTAGACGAGCAAGAGATGCATGAGTGAAGGGACCTCAGGGGATGCCTAAATGAAGATTGACACTGACGGGGTCTGGAATTATACAATAGACTCAACGGAAAAGTAGAGTGAAGGGGACAAAATCAAAGATAAGAAAGGGGCGGTTCTAACGCAAAGAAAATCGACAGAAATTCTAAGTCAACTTATTACAATTCACAACCTCATATTAGTCGCCTTGAACGACATGCCAGAGGCAACAGTATTCTTTTTCTTTCTTTGTCTCATCAGACACTCTCGGAAACTACCGGGGCCCTCGCTGCCTTAGCTCATGTTATTACCAAGACACTCAAGCACTCCATCACTGTAAGTGGGACTAAATACGAGGCAAGAATTTCTTTGGTATTGTTTAAGGATTTTTTAAACATTCCGCATCAATCTTTCTCCCTATCGCCCATTTGTTATTTAGCGACATCTTTTGCTCTTGAAAAAGGGTAAAGGTAAAGCATCCCGTTACACGCCCATTGAGGCATATTAGGAATATGGTGTTAGGCCCATATTTTCGTGACCATCGGCACACTAGGGGTGATGTGGTCAGCATCACGCCGGCCGCCTTAACCTTCCTAGATTGTTCTGGTACCCAATTCACGAGGCTGGGTCGACCCCGGAGCCGTTTGCGGTCTAAAAAATCCCACCTCAACTGGGGATCGAACCATGGACCACTGAGCTAGGAAGCCACTGCACTAACCACTGTGCTAACGCGGCTCTTGAAGGTTGATGATATTTGTTAAGGGATTTTCTTGTAAACTTTTGCCAATCAATCTTTCTGCCTGTCGTCTACTAGTTGTTGAGCCTGATCTTCTGCTCTCGAAGGCTCAAGATATTAAATTATCTGGTTTCATTCTGACGAAGCATCTAAATCATTTTATTGTCTGTCTCTGATACATGACTTTGTTAGCCCAAACTTATTAACAGCTGCGTTCCTTCTTCTGGCTCTATATAGGTAATACATGAATTTGTTAACATTAACTTCTTAATATTTCCATTCACTTTTTTTCTGTCTCTGTGTGTAGGTGATATATGATTTTGTTAACATCAGCTTCGTAATATTGTAGTCCCTTTTTTTGCCACTTTTATTTAAGATCTCCTGAGCTGTGTATACCTTGTATTAGTCGCGTTTCAAATTTGTTCCACTCATCGCAGAGAGCTTAAACTTTGCATGCAGCTCGCTTTCTTTTTGCATTCTAACCTTTTGCGTTTTTACCAGCATTGACAGATTGTATGTAACTGAAACAATGTAAAATAAAGTGGAAAGACCTCCATTAAAGTACGCGTTTTAAAGTAAAGGAAATATTGATTTGCGATCATAGCTTGTGTTTCCTATTTCAAGGGATGGGTGTCGGCTGGTGATGTGCAGATTCAATCAATACGTTTAAAAAAAAACTAGCTCAGCGACTCCTTTAACTGCATTCTTTTTCACAACCCCCCGTTTTTATAGTGGGCGACTTGTAATGTCTATAGTTTTTGTGTTTCTTGGTCAATTGCTATCATTTTTGGAATTTATATAAATAAATGAATGGTGAATCTGATGATATAAAAATTTGTTTGTGTACATGTTAGATGTGATAGGAAGAGAGGAAAGGAAAGATGAAAAAACGATAAAAAAATTTAAAAAAAAAAAAAAAAATTTTTAATTTTAAAATTAAAAAAAAATAATAATAAAATAACCAACAGACGAAGTGTCCATATCTCAATTATCTCTTGCATCTCAATGAAAGTCATTTGACCAATACAAATCAAATGACGATCTTTTCGTTACACCCATCATCAGTAGCAAAGCAACAAACGCCCATGTCAGCAGTGACATTCGGCCGTAACCCTAAATCTTTCCGATAAATCTAATCCTAACCCCTAAACTTTTACATACTAGCAATGACATTCTACTTTCGTTTCCATCTCTGTCATCAACCATATTCTGAGAACCGATTTAGTGCTTATAATGACAAAAATCTCATCCCCACCGCATGGCGTCAGAATACAATAAAATTAGAGCGAAAATGGCAGCGTGTTCGATGCCGATTCATTTCGATTAAAAAAATTCACAGAAAATAAACGCGAATGCACCCATTACTTAAAAGGATCGGAAACGGAAGCTAACTCTCTCTCAGATAAGTTTAAAACTTAACATCCGGGGGTGAAGTCACGTGTACACACATTCTAATGCTAAAAAACTGCGCCATAAAACATAAAACTTGAACGGCCGGCGTGCTCTTTTAATGATGTTAAATTTATCTTTTACGGTGCAATGCGCTCCTTTTCTGTATTTTTACCGAAAAGCTAAGGGGATATTTTTTTTTCATTATATGGTGATTTCACGTAGACAGTTAGTATATAGGTAGTAAAATGCACTAAAAAGGCTGAAATAAATATTTCATACATTCTTGTGCATAGAATAACGGTGTTTGGCCAGATATTTCTAATCAGTAACTCTTCATATATAACTGAGCGACTTTAATTACGCATCACTATATGAATCACTCACCAAGATGTCTGAGAATAAAGTAATGGTAACATGTTTGATATCACTGGAAACAGTATCCATTGACCGACCGATTCCCGCAATCCGCGTAGCAGTGCATGCTGTGTTTAAAAAAACTACAGTCACAAATGTAAGGTAGGGGTCAAATTGAAAAGTCACAAATGTCGTTGTTGTCATTGCAACGCGCTCAGTAGCGCGTTTGGCCACCGTTGGCATCAAGGCAAACCTGGCAGCGTCTCCGCATGGAGTTAACCAGTGTGCGTAGAAAATCCTGGGGGAGTCGATCCCATACTTCGATTATATCGCGTCGCAAATGATCCAGGGTCTGCGGCCGTCTGTGCCGGTAGAGTTGGCGTCCAATCTCGTCCCAGACGTGTTCAATGGGTGCCATATCTGGGGACAATGAAGGCCATGGTATAACAGCGATGTTATTGGCCTGAAGGAACGCTGTGGTGGCCCTAGGTGTATGTGGTCGTGCGTTATCATGCTGGTACAGCTGGAGCTCGGGATGATACTGGAAGAGGGGCACAACGTGGTCCTGAAGCACATCCCTATAGGTGGCAGCATTAACAGTATGGTTAAAGATGTGGAGACGGGTTCGGTGATTGTAACTGAATGCGCCCCATACCATGACGCTTCCTCCTCCCCATCGGTGGGCTTCCAAAATGCAACAGTTGGCTTGCCTCTCACCATTTCGTCGCCATACGCTTAGTCGCCCGTCAGCATGCGACAGACAAAAACGACTTTCGTCTGAAAAGACGACATTTTGCCACTGACGTCTCGTCCATCGTCGGTGCCTCTCTGCCCACTGGTATCGTTGCTGTCGGTGTCGTAAGGTGAGGATTGGGCCGACTCGAGGACGTCTGGCGTTGAGTCCTGCCGCCTGCAGTCGACGTCGCACGGTGTGCTCTGATATGGTTCCACGTCTCCCAACATCTCTTGCTGTTACAGCTGCCGCCAAAAACGGATTCCGCAAATGAAGCTGCCGTATATACGCGTCCTGTTGAGGTGTCGTAACGCTGGGTTGACCTTGACGGGGTCGATCTGCAATGGATCCAGTGGCCACTAAACGTTGTTGCAGTCGGACGATGGTGGACTGGTTGCAATTCAAGTGTCTGGACGCTTCTCTGGTGGACATCCCGCCTGTTATCATTCCTATCGCTCTTTCTCTCTCTGCAGCGCTCAGTCTAGGCATGGTTTGACGACGTGTTTGTGGTTGTGGACTAAAATATTGACTGTTTTCCAGTCCGTAGTGCTCTAGGCTGAGCTCTGGGTGAAAAGAAATTAATGTTTTCAGTGCAGAATTTTTACCAGGCACCTAAATCATGTTTTACGTGTTTCACGTGCTACTCTTGTCTCCAGCTTTGCTGGCGCAAAATGACTATGCTGGCCTCTCGGCAGTGACCTTGTGAACCTGTGTACTAATTTTGGGAACAATTGCATGACCATAAGATACTTTACCAGGCACTCGTATAGTGATGCGTAATTAAAGTCGCTCAGTATATATCGTTCATAAACGTATATTCACAAAATCAATGAATTTATACACCAGACGACAAGGTCTTTTAAATTTGGACGAGCGCCATAATATAACCGACGGACTTTGTGTCTAGGTTGAACAGTGCACGCCTCGTCGAAATGAGGCAACACTCGTATTTTCTTAAATTTTATTTTAATATCCACAAAACCACATTGATTGAAAGCTGATTCTAAAGCTGATGAACGGGGGTAGATTCTCTACTGAGGTGGTGAATGCATGGAGACAAACGAAGCTTATCTAATGCTATTCCGCTCTTCTCCAATTTCTTGTTATTATTTTTTTCCTCATTAATGGAAGAGAAAAAGATTCAAAAGCCAGATTTCAAAAGTGTAATTTCCTAACCATCATGTAGTGCCTCCAGAGACCTGTAGATGAGCTCTAGATAAGATTCAATACAACTGCTGGCTTACAAGAGCACGTGGAGACAAAATAAGACAGCTCTCAGAAAAACATCCAACCAGTTTAACCAGATATGCCCGCGTCTCTCGTCATCACAAGGAAGGACTAGTGCGGGGAGGCCAAAGAGAGTTTGGAGGGGATGGTAGTAAAGGTATGTCTGCGATAGAAATTAATGGACAGTAAGAACTACAGCCCTTAGTTTCGTAGGGAATGAAAACAGATGATGAAGATGACGATGGGGATGATGATGAAGAGTAAGATGATGATGGTAGTGGTGGTAATGGTTATGATGATGATGGTAATGGTGGTAATGATTATGATGATGATGGTAGTGGTGGTAATGATTATGATGATGATGATGAGGAGGAGAGGGGATGATGATCTAAATCTATGCTATGTTACCAGTTTATCGAGTTATTTCTACTCTCCCTCTCTCTTTTTTTTTCTCCCTCCCACACCCCTTACTCTGTATACTCTTATTCTTTGGTTTAAGCTGCATATACCACAAGGTACAAGATTCTCTAATTGTTTTCTTCTCCTTACGGGTCCAAACAATTTTAATTGCTTGTTCCTTATCGTGCTGGTTATTTCACAACTGTTCTCTGAGAACTTATGTCTTCTGGCTGTCCAAGGTAGCAGCGGCATATATGCAAGGAGTAACATTTTTACTGCCTCTAATTTTCCTTCTATACATTTTGCTAATTGTCATGGTCCCAGAGCACTAGGTGATGCCGACGTCCTCAAAGAACCTGGGAAACAGTCAAAAAGGAACGAGTAATGAAAAGATCACTGAGAAATAGAACATCTCTACTATGTGCGTTACTAGAGAATGGATTTTTTTTTAAATAGAAGTATTGCCTCGTTTTGGCGAGGCGCGCTCTGTTCAACCTAGTCACAAGGTCCGTCGATTATATATTAGGGCGTATGTCCAACTATAAAGATCTTGTGGTCTAGTAATTGTGCTGATGTCATTGATAGATTAGAATGGAAGTTATAAAATATTGCGACACCACTAGAAACAGAAACAGAGAGAGAGAGAGAGAGAGAGAGAGAGAGAGAGAGAGAGAGAGATAGTGGGGGAAAGTGAGAGAGAAATGAAATAGCAAAGTAGCATAGTGAACATTATAACAACTAGCACAGAAGGATGTTTATCAACACAAACAATTATCTTGTCTTGTCCTGTCTTTCAAGAGGTGGACCTAAAATATCACTGTTCTGTTGTTATTATTATTATTACTATTATTAATATTATTATTACTGTTATTGTGCACTCTTGTCGTGAGGTGTGGGGAGGGACTGAAGTTTCCGTACTTGAGTCTGGTGTGTCGCATTGTCTGTTGTAAGCCTGTGCTGTTGTAGGATGCATGTGCTGTTGTAGGATGCCTGTGCTGTTGTAGGATGCCTGTGCTGGATGCCTGTGTTGTTGTAGGATGCCTGTGCTGTTGTAGGATGCCTGTGCTGTTGTAGGATGCCTATGCTGTTGTAGGATGCCTATGCTGTTGTAGGATGCCTATGCTGTTGTAGGATGCCTATGCTGTTGTAGGATGCCTATGCTGTTGTAGGATGCCTATGCTGTTGTAGGATGCCTATGCTGTTTGTCACGAAATGGATTTAGGACTAGAGACTGTCTACATATAGTGACAAGACAATAGTAAGAAGAAAGACTGAAATGATAGATTCAGATAGAAATATAGTGCAAACTGTGAAAGTTGAGACCATTGGCTCCGAGGTTGAGAACCGAGGTTGATTCTTTCCTCGCCACTTCGGACGTTTAAATTGCTATGGCCTCGAACCACCTCTAACTACCCTATGGGGATAAGGTTCAATTAAGATTCACAAACACCAAGGTACAGACAACATATAGCTACTGTACTAAAGGAAATGACTGATGCCAGCTACAATTTATACAAGTTTATTATACACCTATAAACAACAATGATGCGTGATGCCATATGATGATGGATGGTATCCGCATGTCTGGTTTTGTGTAGTGTGTAGATGTGTTCAGTCAAAACAATGTTCATACAACAATAACAGGGCAATCCACATAGGACGTCAGTAAACTCACGACGTATAAAGTCAATGAGTCTTGAAACAGCCGTTGACGTTTTTCTTCATTATTTATTGTGGACGCCACAGTGACAAAATGGTTACGCAAATGTGTAGGCACATCAAACAGTCATTATCACAGCAACATTCAATACAGCAATAGACGGTAGACAGCATTACAATGATGAGTCAGATGCATGTTATATTTCATAGTGCTGTAAATGTAGTCAGGTGGAAAACTCCCTCCTTTTCTATAACAGCCAGGAGATAACCAGATGTATGAGATCAGTTCACTCTCCTTAGTTTGACTTCAGCAAGACAGACACGTCTGCCGAAGTACAAATAATGTCCTCAAGAATATCCTCTACCTTGCTTTCATGAAATACACAGAAATATCACGCCGCCCGACATGTGGGAAAACACTAGAGGTATTATCTCGACTAAACGAAATATCCATAAGAGGACTACACATCCCTGACAGAACAAAAAAAAAGCGGAGATCCCCTCTTCAACGAGGCATCTCTTTCGCCATTCCAAATCGCTCACTCCCACTAGTGGTGGGCGGAAACCGATCGACCAAACAACAAGACAAGTCATGCGCAGTCCAGCGCAAAAATGACCACAGCTCAAAAGTTAACTGCATTCGATACTAACGCGAGAAGACAAATGCTTACCGAGAAAAGTGACTATAGATTTCAAGCAGTTGTTGCCCTTGCGTTATAAAACAGATATTGAAATAAAACGATGTTGCGAGAATTTATCACGCAACATATCACCACCTCCTCCCGATAAAAAAAAAATGTGGAACATATTTTTTTTTCAATATCAAAGAGCAAGCGATAAGCGGCTCAAAACGCACGAATTATGCGCTGATAATTAATTAAATTGCCAAACAATAGGCTAATTATAGAGTGTCTGGTGAGGATATACCTCAACAGAAAAATAAATATGTCTCAAAAAATATTCACATCGGGGAGGTGTCACCAACACACATCACGTTAGCATGTAAACACAATATACGTATGCAAGTTACTATAATCATCATTAAACAGCATACTCTAATATTGTCTTTAAAAATGGATGTACAAATCTGATAGGAAAATTTAAATAGTACATTCTTTGACATGTAATGACATAAGTACATAGTAAAGTTAAACTACATGACGATCCAGGACATATGCTCTGGTATTCCGACGGTAAGTACACAATCTAGAACTCGTAAGGTAAGTCCTCAGCTCAACAATGACATTCTGAGAAAGTACAAGCAATATAATGCTAATTAATAACTAATATGCTTCATAAGGTACAATACATTATTAATAATTGTGGCTGTTTAGTAAACTAACGGCCCTTATATTAACTACTCAGTCCTCCTCTATCATTTTAAAAAACGAACAGAAGAAGATGACAACAAAGCACGATAGTGTGTACATATAAAGTAAGTACAGATGTGCTAATCTATTGTAGAAATATAGGTGTGTTATGACTCTGTAATATATAGAAATATAGGACAGAAGTATTAGTTGGAGTCATGTGGGCATCTAGACAAAATGTCAGCCATCACATTATCCGCACCACGGATAGCTCGTACCGTGAAGTGAAAAGGTTGAAGAGCTATAGCATATCGAGTGGATCTCGTACTCTTCAAATTCTTAGTCTGAATAGCTGTAAGAGCTTTCTGATCAGTCTCTAGAATGAATTGTGCGCCCAGGAGGAATCTTTGTAGCTTTAGAATTGACCAAACCATCGCTAACAACTTACGGTCTAAAACCGAGTAGTTCCTCTCTGCCGCATTTAGTTTTCTAGAAATGTACATAACAGGATGCAGAGTATTTGCATATTCTTGCATCAGTGCTGCTCCAATCCCAGTGGATGAAGCATCACTCCGAAGAACAAAAGTCCTATCAAGAGTAGGTAATCTTAAGATGGGAGGAGAAGAAAATATATTCTTGATTTTGGTCTAGTGAAGATTGGCATTCTTCAGACCAACGGACCAGATTAGGCGAACCTTTCTTCAACAATGTTGAGAGAGGTGCCATGATCGAAGATAAATTTGGAATAAATCTCCATAAAATTGAATTAAACCTAAGAGACTCCTAACTTGTTTCTTCGTTTTAGGAACAGAGATGTTCAGTATTTTGGAAGTATTGTGGTCTTCTGTCTTCAAGAGACCATGACCAACACGATGACCCAGGAAAGAGATTTCACCAAAACCAACAAAAGCTTTAGAAGGTTTTGCTGTCAAATTATTCTCACGTAGAGTGGACAGTAAGTCATATAACCCTAAATAGTGATCTTCCCAGGTATCACTGAAGAGACAGATGTCATCTAAGTATGCGATGACATCCGAACGATGTGACAGAATTCGACGCATCATGCGAACGAAAGTGGCAGGGGCGTTCATGAGACCAAAAGGCATAACATTCCATTGAAATAGACCCCTAGGTGTAGAAAAAGCAGTAAGAGGTTTGGCATGCTCTGCTAAAGGCACTTGCCAATAACCTTTAGACAAGTCAAGTTTAGTGAAGAATCTAGAATTAGAAAGTCTAATCAGTAGATCTTCTAACACAGGCATCGGTTCAGCGTCGAACTTTGTGACCTGATTCAATTTGCGATAATCAACGCAAAATTCGTATGTTCTTATCCTTCTTCCGGACAATAACCATGGAAGAAGAATATGGTGAAGTCGATGGTTCAATTATATTTAATTGAATCATTTCCTCCAATTCCTTTTCCACTTGCGCCTGAAAGTGTATAGGAATAGGATACGGCCTAACCCTAATTGGATTATTGTCGGTAAGAATTATGTCATGTTCTATGACATCTGTGTGTCCAGGAATGTCAGTGAGAACATCCTGAAATGTTTGTAACATCGACGAGACTTGTCGATGTTCGTCACCAGAAAGATTAGGAGAAACAGAAACGTTTTTCCAAGATTCCGTGGAATGTAATGGAACCACTGGAAGGGGAAGGTTGACATCAGAGAAGGTAGCTTCCTCATCCTGAATGACAGACAGGGATGAATAATGACCGTGAGGTGCAGGAGCATCATCCGTTGCCTGGAAAATAGGCAGCAAATAGTCCGGACGTTCGTGAAATTCCGAAAGCATGTTTATGTGGAAAGTTTTATGCTTTCCATCAATATCGACCACATAGTCAACATCGGAAATCCGAGAGACTATTGCATACGGACCTTTCCATGCAATAAGAAGTCTATTTTCCCTACTGGGGAGTAGGACGAATGCTTTGTCACCTGGACAAAGTTGTCGTAGACATCTATTCTTGTTAGCAAACTGCCTTGCCTTCTCTTTAGCAATTTCTGATGAAGCAGTTGCTAGCTTACATGCCTCAATGATCTTTTGTCTAAGAGCAATGACATACTCATATGAGGATTGAGTTTCATCGCTAATATCATCGGCAGTGATGAGATCGTGTAATAAAGACATAGGGCCGCGTGGACGCGCGCCAAAGACAAGTTCGAAGGGGGAGAAAATCCTGTGTGTTCATTAGGGACTTCTCTATAGGCAAAGAGAGCCGCGGGTAAAACCCTGTCCCAATCTTGAGGATGATCTTCAGTTATCTTACCAAGCAAAGTCTTGAGCGTTCTATTCAGACGCTCAACTAACCCATTAGACATAGGATGGTAGATACTACTGAGAGATCGTTCAATATGTAAGGTAGACATTACCTGTGACATAGTGTCAGATATGAGTTGAGTGCCATGGTCTGACAATATTTCTCTGGGGAACCCCAGAGAAAATATCAACCAAAGAGCATCTGCGATATCTGTAGTAGATATGCTCTTAAGAGGAATAGCCTCTGGCCAACGTGTGCACATATCGACACATGTAAGGATAAACTGATGTCCTCTGGCCGACTTGACCTTAAAAGGGCCAATAATATCTATGGCCATTTTCTGAAACGGCCGAATAGGAATGTCAGCAGCCTGGATAGGCGTAGCATGTCGTGGTCCTCTAGATTTGACCTCCTGACATACCTTGCATGATCGGCAGTAAATACGAATGTCCTTATTGACAAAAGGCCAAAAGAAAGCCGCAAGGACTCTCGACTTCGTACGGGCAAAACCCATATGTCCAGCACATTGCGAGTCATGAGCATGTTGCAATATTTGCACTCTCATGCTCTTGGGAACAAGAATTTGCGAATGTGCCGACGTAGTCGAATCTTGTACCATACGTACAAGTACGCCGTTTCTCATTGCAATCCAAGATTTTCTATTTGTATCCTGATTCGGATCACCTTTCTTCGCAAGAACGAAGAATTTTTTTAAAGAAGGATCTTCTTCTTGCAATTTTATGAAAGAGTCACGAGTGATTACTAAGTGGCTATCTTGGCTATCAACTTCATTATCACTATTCAGTGAAGTTTCGGGTGTTTGTAGAGCTTGTGCTCTTGTAACTACTGCATTTGTAGCTTGCATGTTATTATCTTCCCAAGCAGCAATCTGCTGTGGGGTACACTCCCTAAACTCCGTGAATTACGACCAATAATAAGGTCCGCAATAGGATTAGGTAAGAGACAAGCATGCACATCTCCAGTAAAGAAAGGAGTGGCAATGCGAATTACAGCAGTAGGATATTTTTCTAGAGTGCCGCCAAATGTGACACATTTAATAACCCTTCCTGTAGCACAAGATGGATCTACAAGCGATTGTCTAACACCAATAGTGGTGCATCCGGAATCGAAAAGTAGTGAGACCGGAGTATCATTAACAAGACCCTTATGTAGAATTAAAGAACCCCTCCCGTCATGCGCAACAGCAGCAGGAAGAGCGGGAAGTGGGTGACGTGAATGATGCGTGATGCCATATGATGATGGATGGTATCCGCATGTCTGGTTTTGTGTAGTGTGTAGATGTGTTCAGTCAAAACAATGTTCATACAACAATAACAGGGCAATCCACATAGGACGTCAGTAAACTCACGACGTATAAAGTCAATGAGTCTTGAAACAGCCGTTGACGTTTTTCTTCATTATTTATTGTGGACGCCACAGTGACAAAATGGTTACGCAAATGTGTAGGCACATCAAACAGTCATTATCACAGCAACATTCAATACAGCAATAGACGGTAGACAGCATTACAATGATGAGTCAGATGCATGTTATATTCCCATGTTATATGTGAATTTATCACGCAACAAACAAACATATGCATGTCCCATACATCAAGTGCGAGGATGCACTCCTGAAAACAAAATCAAGCACAGTTAAAAAAATGCATCCACCCCAACCCTTCTCCCACAATTGCAACCTGTATGGAGAAAGAAGGTAAGGTTAACTGAAATGAACTACACTGCACTTGATGTCGCCTACACTCCAAACTAGCTGTTCTAAATTCTAACTCTAAGTCCACTGATAGCTGGAACGACGGCGAAGTGACTACACAATCTCTGCACAGACTTCGGTTCTACACAGCCTATCCTGGAATCTCCTGAACACAACTAACTGCACCTCTAAACTTCAGCAGCTGTCCTCTGCTATGATTCACCAAAACTAACAGTTCTGCCTATCTGTGCTGACTTCAGTAGAGAGAATGTTTACCCTATCTCTCTCCACTACTCTGGATTTGACTGAGGTTTAACAGAACCCCCCCCTCCCCTGGATTCTGGACTGGAACTGTAGCTGACTTCTACCACTCTGAAATTACCTGCCCGAGTATCTATAACTGGGCCGTCGGCTTTATTATGGCCGTGAAGAAACGAACACAAAATTACCACAACGCTGGCAGCCTGCCAAATCTGCGTGTGTAACGAGCGTCAGAGCTCAGGATTTATCCACAAAAATCCTATTCGCTGGAAAATGTCTTCCCCTGGCTGGGAAAACGTGTTTTCTTCCTCTCCTTCCACTACTGGCAACTAACGTAAAACCCTTGCGGTTCTGCGAATGCCCCAACTTTGCCGTGGGAGAAATTTTGTGGTCTCAAAATTCCGCTCTCATTCCCACAAAGCCGGTACCTGCTGTTTTAGACAAAACAAAACAACAGCTAAACAAACCATAATAATACATTTCAAATAACAATTAACTTCCTTACTCTTCACCACGTAACTCCCCTCTCTACCTGAGCCTACAAAGTAAACATTGGCTAACCCAGATCGCTTGTTCTGCCTGACTAACTCCGAGCAACAATAATATTTTCAATGGCCCGTCTGGGCAGACGTACTGTGGCCTACTTCTTACGCTGACACTAATGCCGTAAGGATTAATAAAAATTAAAACTAGTCCTCTCTAGGAATTCCTAAAATTCCCGTCAGTATGATTAATCACCTCAAAATTGAAATAAAATATTCCCTTAACATAAATAAATTTCATCTCCATCTTCTGAATACACAGAATAACAAAGCACAATCAATAACCTATAACCCTGTTTACGCTAGCATCTACATGCCGTCAAAAGTTATACATAATGGTTATCAATTAAATCTCAGTAGTTACAAACACGTGGTTACAATTTTATGACCACGTGCTTCTCTCCCCCTCGTCCCTCTGAACATCGTATCAATAAAGATACCGTAACCACGCGCTCACGTGCTTCAATTAATACCTCTATCACTTCCGTCCACAGATATATGCGTAACTATATAAATAGCGAGCATCAAGACTCTCAATAAAATCACAAATGAAAATACACATTACACACGCTCCCGACTATTCTGTAAATACATATGATTCGCAGATGCGAGTTTCTCTCCCGACCGACTTTGCAATAATACAAAGCGGTAATATCTCAACTTTTAAACCATGCCGCTATTCTTTCAACAAGGAATTAAATGGACCTATAAATTTTCAAGTCCATCACTAAGATCGTATTGATGGCTCTGGAGTTAAGAATTAAATTAAACTAAAACTTCCCAAGAAACTTAAATGATCGGCTAGGACTAGAAAAATTAAATAAAGTCCTCACGCAAAAATTCATGCTTACCAAATCTCGAATGTCCTACTGAAGGCAATCGACTTGACTCTGGCAACCCGGCCTTGGCAATTAATTTTTAGAGACCGAACTTATGAAGTTCGGGCGTATTTATTCTCAAGCCCCCACGCGCCGACTTCATGACGTCATATGCGCGGCGTGGTTCTAAAGCCAATGGGCGCTCTGCATTTCAACTGCAGTTAGCTCTCCGCCAATCAGAACCTTAGATCTTTCTGATGCAACCAGTCCCCGCTAGACAAAGAACCGGGAATTGGTCCTAGCCCTATACTGCGGAAATGAAGCAAAAAATGGCCGCAAATAATTTAACTCCCGAAAAATGCGTATATGGCCACGCAATATCTTTAAAAAAAAGACACTGGTGCAAATCCTGATCCAGCCTCTATAATCTCAATCTAGAATAATACTTTCTAATTCCCTACACCCCCATTCTAAACACATAAAGAAGAACCATAAAGCAGATGAGATCAAACTCCCTCGTGATCTCATCTTGAAAAAAACGTAAATAATAGAAGGAGAAGAAACATGGAGAAGGATTTCCTGTACTCCCTCCAAAAATATATTGAACAAATTGCAAGGAGAAAAAGACATGGGCCATTTGAAAGACAGAATCTCAGTACTCTCGTCACATCACTCCCCCCTTTCAAAGATTGAGCAACGATCTCATTACTGAAATCTCTGTGTTTCACATTGGCCCTTAACTGTCTACAAGGCTGTCTGTCCTTACCCCTCCTATTCAGTGTTCTTCGACTTTCCTCTTTTGCGTTTCCTCCTTCTTCCTCTCCTAGAATGAGCTCCTATGCTCCGTTGGGAGAGTTGATCTCTCTTCAGACCTGTGCCGTCTAATGGCGGGTCTGAACTTTCCCTTGCTATGGCCGTCAAAAGGCTGTCCTGGTCAGCTGATGTGACCGGCGGGCGCTGTGGCGACCTGGCAATGGCGACTTCCTCGCTGCGCGTCAGCAGAGTTGTGACTGCTGGTACCGTGCGAAACTGATGCAACGTCTCGGGTTCCTCTGGTGTAGAGCCTCCGATTTCTTGCTGGGTGTCTATTGGATCACGATCGACCTCAATAGCTTCTACCTTTGAAGAAAGGTAGGTAAGATCTGCCCCTGGCAGTGGTTCTGGACTCGCTCTTCCCCTACCAATCTGAAGCGGGACAGAGCTCTCTAAAATCGCTCCTTGCGAAGTTATAAGGCAGTTTCCCTCACTAATTCCTGGCCTGGAAAGTTTGTGAGATGCCCGTGTAGTTCCAGAGAGTCCTCCGTCTAAAACTCTGGTTCTAAGAAAATTCTCAACCTTGCCCTCCCCGTCGAGAGTTGCTGGCGTCAGTTGGAATGTGTCCTGCAGTGACACTTGACGGTTTAAGATCCCATTAGATCGCGGAGAATGAGATAAAGCTCTCGGTGACTGGTTCCAATGTTCCGTGAAACGAATTGGAAAAGATAGCCAATTTTTCAGGCTGCTCGTTACAAGAGTCGTTTCCTGTAAACGAGATACGAGAGTTGTGGGGCCATCTCCGTTTATAGGCAAACGGATACTCAGATCACTGTCCTCCTCCGTTTGAGTAAAGTGCTGGTCGGATGGGGCTCCAGGGCTGGTTGGAACTATATGCTCGCTCAGACCGCTATCTTGTGCCCTATGAAGATGGCGCTGGTCGTTGACATATGTAATACCGCTCTTGTCAGTATGTCCCTCACTTGAAGGAGCTAATACCATCGGGGGCCTAATTCCCGACAACAAAGAGTGTACTTCCGGAATCAGAGGCGTCGTCACCACTGTTTGGCCGGTTGGCTGAACAGGGCTGGCGGGCGAATTTGCCTCTGCAAATAACATATCACTGTCGTCAGAGGCGTTGCACCCCTCCTTGGCACGACAGCTATGTTTGAGCTCGCTCGGGGCTCCGTGAATTAGGGGTTCTCCTTTTTCACTTATCTGGCCTGCAGTAGGCCCCCTTGCATCAGCAAGGATCGGTGTGGGCGGGTTCCCCAAAACTAAATATGGGTTACCGAGAATGAAGTCGTAGGCCGGCTGAGCCGTTACAGCTGCCTTGATGGTGCCAGACACGAACCTACATTTCACCTCAATATTGGCTACCGGAAAGCGCTGTGAAGTCCCTTTCCTTAAAACTCCACCAATATTCACTTTTTCCTTCGTCATCTGCCAGGGCTTCACCAGATGTCGGGCGACTATGCTGGGGTATGTAAGCCCGCTGTCAAATAAGCATGTTGTCTCAGTCCCGTTCACTTCTGCTGGCCCGCTGTTGGAAAACAACTTCTCTGACTGGAAGGGTTTCCACTTCTTCCCTTGTTTCACCCTCACAGGCCTTAAACACGCCATCTGATGAGCGGGTTGTTTGTTTGGGCACCGTGTTGTCCAATGAGAAGTAGTCCGACAGAACCTACAATATCTCTCATTATCTCCCCGGTTCCTGACGGGTTCATGAGACGTCGGCCCCTGTGTTCTGTTAGGCGGCTGGGAGCGCATGTTATGACTGGGAGGGGGCTCCTTGCGAGACGGCCCTTGCGGTTGGTGAGCTGAAGAGGAAGGCGAATGTGATGAAGATGCTCCCTTGTCCGGGGCTGGCAGGTCAGGGTGTTTTCTTTTCTGGCCCAGTACTTCGGCCTGTGCCGACTGGAACCTTTCAGCAAAAAGAATTATCTGGTCCAGTTGCTGTGCGCCCTGCTCCGCCAGGTACTTCCTTAAGTCCGGAGACATATTGGCCTTTATCTGTTCGCACAGAACTAATTCTTCCAATCCTTCAAAAGATTTAGCCAAACCCGACAACTCTCTCCAGCGAGTGAGGTAATTCCTCAGCCTCTCTGCGAACTGGGGAAAACTTTCTCCTTTCTCCAGTCGACTTTCCCTAAACATCGTTTGGCACTTCCGGGGAGTCCATTGGAATCGCTGTAACAGGGCGTTCCGCAGAGCCTCAAAGTTACCTTGGTCATCTACCAGCATCTTGCTATAGACCTCATACGCATGTCCTCTTAGAGATTGAGATAATTTGAGACACCAAAGACTATCATCCAGCCCGTATGCCTTTGCCATCCGTTCAAATTTTTCTAAAAATACCTCAATTTTCTCATTCCCGTTAGGAAAAGAGTCCATCGGAAAATTCATGGCTGCCATCCGGGGCCCTCCGTTTCCTGAGGTGTCTGTTGCCCCTGCTCCGGGAGAATCTCCGTTAGCCGAACTGCCTTCCGAAGATCGGTACTGCAGTTCCAGTGAACGCAGGGCAAGTTCATGCTGTCTCTCTGCTGCCTTCTCCCTCTCTTGGGCTTCCCTCTGTGCTAACTTCTCCTGGGCTTCCCTCTGTGCTATCTTCTCCTGGGCTTCCCTCTGTGCTATCTTCTCCTGGGCTTCCCTCTGTGCTATCTTCTCCTGGGCTTCCCTCTCTGCTATCTTCTCCTGGGCTTCCCTCTCTGCTATCTTCTCCTGGGCTTCCCTCTCTGCTTTTCTCTCCTCTGCCTGTCGGGTCTTCTCTTCTTTCTCCGCTTCCCTTTTCTCTCTCTCCGTCTGCCGGTCCTGTTCCCTCATAATGTAAGCCCTAGTCTCGGCCTCATTCATCCCCATGCTTTTAGCTGCGTCCTTCCATGCAGTAAGTAGCTTGACCAATTCAGCCATCTTACCTGACAAATCAGCAGTACTCACAACGAGGGGAAATGACAAAAAAGGAACAAGAAAAATTTACTGTTACCTACTAGGAATATGCTGTCGCAAAAACCCGCACTCAGACTAGCACCAAGTCTGACTAATAACTACCTGAAAAAAATTCAAGTTATCCAGCTACCCAAAACCCGAATTTACTTTCCTGTTAAGAAAAAAAATTCAATTAGCCATCAATTACCTCTAAGTCATAAACAACCTTACTACAACTATCATCTAACTAACTGTAACGTGTGGAAAAAAACTTATAGCTGGATCAGTCTTAATATAGCTCACGTCTAGGGGATTTATAAGAAATCTATTTCCAGAACTTTCCTATAGAAACAATCTATGAATCTTGACAAGATCACAGAATTGATCCCAACAAAGATGATCTACCGGACGAACGCCGCCACTTTGTCAAGATCACAGAATTGAACGTACCAAAGATGATGATCCCGGACGAGCCCCCACTTTGTCACGAAATGGATTTAGGACTAGAGACTGTCTACATATAGTGACAAGACAATAGTAAGAAGAAAGACTGAAATGATAGATTCAGATAGAAATATAGTGCAAACTGTGAAAGTTGAGACCATTGGCTCCGAGGTTGAGAACCGAGGTTGATTCTTTCCTCGCCACTTCGGACGTTTAAATTGCTATGGCCTCGAACCACCTCTAACTACCCTATGGGGATAAGGTTCAATTAAGATTCACAAACACCAAGGTACAGACAACATATAGCTACTGTACTAAAGGAAATGACTGATGCCAGCTACAATTTATACAAGTTTATTATACACCTATAAACAACAAACATATGCATGTCCCATACATCAAGTGCGAGGATGCACTCCTGAAAACAAAATCAAGCACAGTTAAAAAAATGCATCCACCCCAACCCTTCTCCCACAATTGCAACCTGTATGGAGAAAGAAGGTAAGGTTAACTGAAATGAACTACACTGCACTTGATGTCGCCTACACTCCAAACTAGCTGTTCTAAATTCTAACTCTAAGTCCACTGATAGCTGGAACGACGGCGAAGTGACTACACAATCTCTGCACAGACTTCGGTTCTACACAGCCTATCCTGGAATCTCCTGAACACAACTAACTGCACCTCTAAACTTCAGCAGCTGTCCTCTGCTATGATTCACCAAAACTAACAGTTCTGCCTATCTGTGCTGACTTCAGTAGAGAGAATGTTTACCCTATCTCTCTCCACTACTCTGGATTTGACTGAGGTTTAACAGAACCCCCCCCCCCCCCCCTGGATTCTGGACTGGAACTGTAGCTGACTTCTACCACTCTGAAATTACCTGCCCGAGTATCTATAACTGGGCCGTCGGCTTTATTATGGCCGTGAAGAAACGAACACAAAATTACCACAACGCTGGCAGCCTGCCAAATCTGCGTGTGTAACGAGCGTCAGAGCTCAGGATTTATCCAAAAAATCCTATTCGCTGGAAAATGTCTTCCCCTGGCTGGGAAAACGTATTTTCTTCCTCTCCTTCCACTACTGGCAACTAACGTAAAACCCTTGCGGTTCTGCGAATGCCCCAACTTTGCCGTGGGAGAAATTTTGTGGTCTCAAAATTCCGCTCTCATTCCCACAAAGCCGGTACCTGCTGTTTTAGACAAAACAAAACAACAGCTAAACAAACCATAATAATACATTTCAAATAACAATTAACTTCCTTACTCTTCACCACGTAACTCCCCTCTCTACCTGAGCCTACAAAGTAAACATTGGCTAACCCAGATCGCTTGTTCTGCCTGACTAACTCCGAGCAACAATAATATTTTCAATGGCCCGTCTGGGCAGACGTACTGTGGCCTACTTCTTACGCTGACACTAATGCCGTAAGGATTAATAAAAATTAAAACTAGTCCTCTCTAGGAATTCCTAAAATTCCCGTCAGTATGATTAATCACCTCAAAATTGAAATAAAATATTCCCTTAACATAAATAAATTTCATCTCCATCTTCTGAATACACAGAATAACAAAGCACAATCAATAACCTATAACCCTGTTTACGCTAGCATCTACATGCCGTCAAAAGTTATACATAATGGTTATCAATTAAATCTCAGTAGTTACAAACACGTGGTTACAATTTTATGACCACGTGCTTCTCTCCCCCTCGTCCCTCTGAACATCGTATCAATAAAGATACCGTAACCACGCGCTCACGTGCTTCAATTAATACCTCTATCACTTCCGTCCACAGATATATGCGTAACTATATAAATAGCGAGCATCAAGACTCTCAATAAAATCACAAATGAAAATACACATTACACACGCTCCCGACTATTCTGTAAATACATATGATTCGCAGATGCGAGTTTCTCTCCCGACCGACTTTGCAATAATACAAAGCGGTGATATCTCAACTTTTAAACCATGCCGCTATTCTTTCAACAAGGAATTAAATGGACCTATAAATTTTCAAGTCTATCACTAAGATCGTATTGATGGCTCTGGAGTTAAGAATTAAATTAAACTAAAACTTCCCAAGAAACTTAAATGATCGGCTAGGACTAGAAAAATTAAATAAAGTCCTCACGCAAAAATTCATGCTTACCAAATCTCGAATGTCCTACTGAAGGCAATCGACTTGACTCTGGCAACCCGGCCTTGGCAATTAATTTTTAGAGACCGAACTTATGAAGTTCGGGCGTATTTATTCTCAAGCCCCACGCGCCGACTTCATGACGTCATATGCGCGGCGTGGTTCTAAAGCCAATGGGCGCTCTGCATTTCAACTGCAGTTAGCTCTCCGCCAATCAGAACCTTAGATCTTTCTGATGCAACCAGTCCCCGCTAGACAAAGAACCGGGAATTGGTCCTAGCCCTATACTGCGGAAATGAAGCAAAAATGGCCGCAAATAATTTAACTCCCGAAAAAATGCGTATATGGCCACGCAATATCTTTAAAAAAAAGACACTGGTGCAAATCCTGATCCAGCCTCTATAATCTCAATCTAGAATAATACTTTCTAATTCCCTACACCCCCATTCTAAACACATAAAGAAGAACCATAAAGCAGATGAGATCAAACTCCCTCGTGATCTCATCTTGAAAAAAACGTAAATAATAGAAGGAGAAGAAACATGGAGAAGGATTTCCTGTACTCCCTCCAAAAATATATTGAACAAATTGCAAGGAAAAAAAGACATGGGCCATTTGAAAGACAGAATCTCAGTACTCTCGTCACACTGTTGTAGGATGCCTATGCTGTTGTAGGATGCCTATGCTGTTGTAGGATGCCTATGCTGTTGTAGGATATTGGTAATATTGTCTATCTAGGTGCCTCTTGATCTTCCTGTGACCAAGATTTTCTACCGTAAACACAAATAACAGAGGGCCTATATTTGAGAAAAGTGATCGCCTGAAACAGCCACATACCTGTCAACCTCCTGAGACAAAAACCTGTACGCAGGACCAAAAAAATCATTTCAAACACCCATTTGTGGGCTTAAAGTCTGCACAGCATGTATCAATGTTAATCTCACACTGTAAGAAAGAAGTGAGTGTGTCCGAATGCATAGACCTCCTGCAGTCTGTGTGGATTTTTTCATCATTGAAAATGATCTTTCGCAGTCAGCATTGCTGTGAGGGAGTATCAGCAGTCGCTGAATAATGACTTTCAAATTAGGGAAGCGGATGGCACCAGTACTAATTTTCTGGTCAACAACTTCCAGCAAATAGCTTCAGAAGCTCTTTTTCTGACCACTATCTGTCAAGTAGAGGCACACACACATCAGACAATATACAGTAGTCATCGAACTCATCTTTCAGTGCTTCCTGATCAAGATCTTGGGCAAAAGTATCTGCCAATCTGCAGATGTTTTAATACCTGAGATTATCTTTACTGCTTGGATCTAGCACCTTTAAGACCTTTAGAACCTGGTTGTCAAAGGGAAATTTATCAGTAATTTTTTTTAACCACTGATGTGTAAAAATTTCTGACATCCTCAAAAAATGAACTCTTTACTCCACTATCAAGCTCCATTTCTTCCATAAATGCCTTGTTCGAGAGGCCAATTGCCAGTATGCTGTCATCATTCTGCACCCCACGATCACTAAATTTGATATGCCTCAAGTCAACAACCTGTTTAACATACTTCATCTCCAAAAATTTAACTAAACTTTTTTAAGCAATCTGTCCATCTCCTCCATTATGCCACCAATCTGCGACTCATCTGTTTGAAAGAGTTTATTAAACTCATTTAACAGTGGCAGAATGAAACTCACAAAATGAAGGGTCAGCTGGGTTAGTGGTGCTTTTAAAAGTTTATGGATGTTTTGGACTGTGCCAGGCTTTTCAACATCATTGTGGCTTTCAAAATAAGATGAGAGAGCTGTATACTGGTTAATAATTCTATCCACTACCTTCTGCAATGACAGCCAGCGAGTCTGACAGTGTTTAAGAATATGCAGGTCATCTGCTTCTGTGAATAGTTGGAACTCCTTATAAGCCTTTCGTCATTTTGAACATAGTACATGTCTAACAAAAGATCTTCTACTGGCACAGTCAATTGTTTGATTCCATCTTGTGCACATAAATTTGCAAGGTGGCAAATGCACCCAATACTAAAAACATAAGGGCCCCTCTGCTTGATCCTGGTAAGTACTGAGTTTGATTTCCCCACCATGACATTGCAGTTGTCACTAGCAAAGCCGATGCAATTTTTCCATGGAATATGATTATCAACGTCAATGAATATCGCCTCACTGGTTCCACCACTACATACAGGCATGTCCAACAATCTTGTTCTTGGTCCCAATCCTTCTTCAAAAACTCTCACCATAATAGCTAACCGCTTCTCTGTTTTCTTGTCATTTGACTCATCAACCATTAATGAGAAGGGTGTTTCCCTGCACAGCTTTATCACTGGTTCTGTTGCAAATGGAGCCAGGCAGTTTTTAATGATAAGTGTTGTCTTGGTCCTCTTCGACTGGAACTTTCTGGCAATATCACTATCAGGAAACGTTACAGCCGCCAAGTCACAAAAGTGATCAGCAACAGATGCAGTTAAGTTATGCTGTGCAATGAAATTGGCAAATAAAACTTCAGCCCTTGTAATGCCACCCTCTTCCTGCTTTGGCTGAGCAAAAAAGGTCTTAATAGATGCTACCTTCTTCATTGCAAATATTTGTTCATGCAATTTCGATTTAAAATGTACTTTCAGATCATATAATCATGAAGCTACTACTTTAATATCTTTTCTGCATAATCTACAAAAATCATGGGTTGATCCTAACTTGGATGCATCTACAATGCCAGGGAAGAGTTTAACCCATTTAGCCTGAAACTTACCATGACCTGCAAGCGTTTGTTTCTTTGAATTAGGCTCAGCCATCATTCAATGGATGAAATATTTCAACTAATAATCTTTGTAGGCGAAGAGAATGATTAAAAAATACAACGAAGCAAAGCAAACAGCTAACAGCAAAAAATAATTATAAACAGAATAACGAATCTAGGAAGAAAAAAAAACGTGCTACCAAAATTTACAAAATTATTATTAAAAAGTTGCTAGAAGAGTGATAATAGATCGCCACTTTATTGAAAAATAAAGTAGCAAAGTTTACGCAAAGAAACTTTTTTTCTAGTTATGTAGGGCAGACACAGAATATTATGACATTAATTTATTGGAAATATTTAAATGATCAAAATATAAATGGAAAGATTAAGAGAACGACCAAAAAAAAAAAAAGTACAACGAAGCAAAGCAAACGGCTAACAGCACAACAAAACAATTTACCAAATTATGAACAGAATATCAAATGTAGGAAGAAAAAAACGTACCACCAAAAATTTACAAAATTATTATTTAAGAGTTGGTAGCCTAGACCAGTGATAATAGATTGCCACTTTATTAAAAAATAAAGCAGCGAATCTCGACCCCTGGAGTAAAGTAGGTAGGCCTACTCAACGCAAATAAACTATTTTTGTTTCTACATTTGTAGGGCCTACACAGAATTTTATGATATTAATTTATTGGAAATATTTAAATGGTCAAAATATAACTGGAAAGATTAAGAGAACGACAAAAATAAAACACAATGAAGCAAAACAAACAGCTAACAGCAAAAAAAGAAAAATTAACCAAATTATGAACAGAATATCAAATCTAGGAAGAAAAAACGTAGTACCAAAAATTTACTAAATTATTATTTAAAAGTTGGTAGCCTAGACCAGTGATAATAGATCGCCACTTTATAAAAAAAATAAAGCAGTGAATCTCGACCGCTGGAATAAAGTAGGCCTACTGAACGCAAACAAACTTTTTTTTTCTAGTTATTAGGCCTACACAGAATATTATGACATCAATTTATCGGAAATATATTGAAGGGCAAGATATAACTGGAAAGATTAAGACAGCGATTAAATTGCAACAAAGCAAAACAACAGCAATATTTAACCAAGTTATAAGTACTTAGCTTTTTTTAAACAAAATGGCATCGAAGTGTGATGGCAAGCGTGGTTGATAACAGGTAACTTTAAATACGACATGCCACGCTGAAAACCGAAAGTTTATGATGCCAAATTCAAAGTTTGTGCCGAATTGTTGGGTATAAAAGGATTTGATTGGTTGCTGGGAGAGACCTAAATTTAAAAACAGACGCCGAGATTCCCGGAATTAAAAAAAATAAATTGGTTAAAAAACAAAACCTGGGCTAGAAAATATTTTCTGATTTAAAATAAATAAAAACTTGGATTGGAAAATAATTTTAGAATTTTTGTTTAGTTACAAACAAACAAACAAAAACATGTTAAAAACTTTTTTGCGATTTTTTTTTTGGGGGGGGGGGGGGAAGAGAGAATCCGTACAACGAGTCTGTACGGCCGTACACTGCTAAAAGTATCAAAAAACGTACATTGTACGAAAAATTCGTACAGGTTGACAGGTATACAGCCAGCACCTCACTTCACAGCCACGCTGCGGCGATAATGATAATTATGGAAATCATACTTATGAACATAATGATCTTTTGTACAAATTAGCTCCGGAACATTGGCCACAATCAGCTAACGTCTGGAAGATTTAAAATCAGGTAATAATGTCACTGTGTACTCAAACATTTAATTTTATAACCTGAGAGACCCCACGTCTTCTTTCTGCTTGAATTCTATCATTAATTTTATTCACGCAAACATTCTTTGAAGTTTGATTGATTTCAGATTTCGCTGGTACTAACGTCATCAATATTTTAGTTTCGGCAATTAGCAGCAGACGTTTAGTAAAATAATTTGAAATCAGAGAAACATAAATCAATACACAATCAGGTCTTCAAGAACTCAACTAGCTTTTACTGTTCGGTAAATTTGACAATTGTTTGCTTACTTTGTTCTTTCTTGTGTTCTTTTTTATGAAGAAGAAGCGACGCTGATAAAGGACATTAACCTTTAGATCAAGGTTTCTTAGCCTATGATCCGCGGACCTCTTGGGATATATGATTGTAGGATCGTTGTACATAACTCAACAATTAGAACTTTATTTTCACCAAATTTTTATTCTGAAAACGATAATGGATTTTTGCATTTAAAGAAATATATTCTTTTTTACATATTGTTTTTATATTTCATTATGACTATATGTAAGTTTAACGACTTTTACTTGTAAAACATGTATAGTGTGCTGTTTCCGTTCCCGGATGAGCAGATAGAAGTACATTCTTACAGTGTTTTTGGTTTCTTTCCATTATACAGTGTAATCAAACTGTTCATGAACACCGTCATTTTAACGCTTTTCTTTGTTGATTGTAACTATTTTCGGGAGAGTATATATAATGGAAACAATACAATTTTTCAACACGGTTGCATTCCTCAGCTGTGACCAACGTACACACGGCGAGAATTATGTTATTTTAGATTCAATTTAAAAGTTCTTTGATGACATTTCGTTTGAAAGTGCGTGTCTTATCATCTTGATCATTGTGTGTTAAACCATTCGAATACAATTCACTCTGGTATGTTATTGGCTCATGCACACCAATTTCTACTCACTTTTTCTTTGTCGAGCGCTACTAATTTCGTGAAAGAATAAAAAAAATAAAACCAAAGTATTTGTTTTAGATAATACCCACGCACACCGTGCGTTGCGCACTTTTTTTCTGGCGCGAGTTACTATTTTGAGTGAGACCGACAGACGTAACATACATCGGTAATTATGTTAGTTGGGATGGGATGGGATTTCTCAATGTACTAAAAACAAAACAGAAAATAAATGTTCCATATATTATGTTACATAGAACAAACGTATATGACCATTCATCAAATGAATTATTGAGCAGATCATTCACAAACAAATATACATTTTATGAACGATATGAAGAATTAGTTTAAAACGTATGACGAATGACTTATTATTAATAACTGGCCATATATTTGTATTCACTCATGAACATTTGTGGGGTTCGTGCCATCTATTCAATACCATATGCATTGCTGTAGATAAGAAATCATCACAATTAATAGTTTTAATGGGTTCAAATGAATCGTTTTCTTTGGGGCTTTAAAAAAAAAAAGGGGGGGGGGGTAATTCTAATTTCGCCCAATAATTATTGATACATCGGCCGATTTAGTCGCCCTGAAATGATAATTCGGACACGGAATAATGAAAGGTTAATTTTGAATTTTTTTGGGACATTTTTTTTATATGTACCAGGGTAAGATTTTAAAAGATATACGTATATTTCCACTAACACACACACAAATGTGATAAAAAAGCTGGTAATTGCTTAGTAAACTATCATTCCATTGGCGGCGTTTTTCTCACTTCTCAGTAGCTTCATGCCCAATGCTTCCAGATAAAGTTTGACTACAAAGATTCAATGAAGGTGAAATGGAATTGATAGAAATGAAATGTCTACATGAGAAATAGTACTTTCATCAGAACTGTCACATAATTTTGGGTCGCTCTCTTGTCCACTATGGCCGTATTATGTGACAGTTGTTGTACTGACTAATTGCGTGCTTTTCAGTGGTCGGCACCTTTTTCTTTCTCTGCTAAATAACGGATATTTTGTATTTTCAAACATTCTTACACTCCTCTCAGTGTTAAGTCGTCTTGTCTGTTTGGTTACCCGTTCCTCCCTGCTGGGAAAGCCGACAATCATGTTGGTTAATCTCGGGTGTGGCCGACATCAGACTACAGATTAGCACTAAAATCGCCCCAGCGACTTTGGTTAAGCATTGATAAGGCGTGCCGGGCGATAACTTACCCGTCTGTGGACAGATTACAGACACGCACTTATCAGTCGGATACACCTGAGCGGAAATGTTGTAATAGTCCGGGCAAATGTAAGAAGTTATTTGTAAACATTGCCGAGAGAGGATCGGATGTTTTATTGCCGTATATGGGAGACTTTACCTTTTGTATCACGCACAGAATTTCAGGCGGAAATAATTTTGAATTATCCCACCAATATGCAGCTTTTGAAACGATTGGCGGGCATTCGTAAAGAGGAACAACCAAATCCCTGATTGAGCGCCGCCTAAAATTGTGACAAACAAGGCGGGGGACGAAAACTTGCAATATAATCTGACATTTTTTGAAAGTCCAGTTCACTGTGAGAATCGCTTGCCAAGACGACCACCAGACTGCTAGAAGTTAGAATCAGAATTCTATTTATCAGACCGGACTTTGTTGGAGCATTTTGAAGGACTTAAACAGCCCAGGAAAACTATCATTTTAATAAGGAAAACCGGGATCTGAGGACACTGAAAACACGGAGTCATAGTGGGAATTTATTGTTAAAGTAACGACCCACAAGAACACGTGAAAAAAAGGCATCTGCTAGTGCCTTAACCTACTTCTCTGAGCAAACAGTCTGTAAGCCAAGATTGGCGTAAGATTTACATTTAACATTCTATATTTTTCATTACTAACATGTAAACTAATATGTATATATTGCCATGTGAATATTAATCTGTTAAAATTGCTAATAGATGTCCAGGTCATTTGAGGCTGGCAACCTCAGCATATAGAATGATGATTTCATGAACCACCACTGCAAGGGCTGGTGACTGCGTTATCGCTAGTTTCTTAAAGAGAACTAAAAGCATAAGTAGTCTCAAGTTCCATATGGAGCAGGGAGGGAAAGAAGAAAGAAATGATGTACATTCCCGGTGTGAAGATGTAAATGTAAAAAACATATTCAATCTATTTTGTGAAGAGTTTTTTTTCTTAACCAGAGAGTAGATGTAAATGTAGAACATATGTGTTCTATCAGAGGGTATTTGTTTCTATTCTTTTACCATACTAGTTGTTTGTACCAGCTGAGGGCACTATCTCTGGAACAAGAAGGGTACAGATGGCCTGTAGTCGAAGCTAGATAACCATCATCAGACGGGGCTTAAAGACGAGGGACCAACTTCGTAGACTGTCCCAGACACTTCTGGGAACGTGCTGCGCCCTACAACCTTGACTAGTGATGAGCGGGATCAACGACCCAGTCTAACAAGAAGCAAACCATCAGAAGGAGCAGAACCGTCACTGACAGCTAAGTAACACATAAAAGCTGCCAGGTGACCTCCTTAACAAATTTCCATTACATCACAACAGTGATGATAATTTTCTGATAAATAATTATTCATTTTTTTAAAACCTTGTTAAAACCTAAATGATTATTAAATCGGTTATTTGTAAATATACAAATTTAACGTCGATTTAGTCATTTTGAATGTACTGCATGTTGGTCTCAGTCAATTTACTAATTACACTCTAAGCAGAGCTACAGTATACCATAATAAGAAGAATTCCACTGAGTAAATCAGGGTGGGGGCTTGAACGAGCTGAAATTAATAATTGCTTAATTTGTCATGAAAGGCGGCGGATCAGATATGTTAACAATTGCCCTGCCCAATGCAGCATTGTTCTTGACTTGTGAAATATCTTTTGAAACTCCCTTCAGATAGAAGCATCATTATCCTGCTATCTCCAACTCTGCCAAGAGTAATCTTGTGCGAATGTAGACAGCTTTGAAGACCCATAATAGACACTCTTGAGTTTTGGCCACTGATGGACCACTACTGCAAAGCAGGGGAGACAATTATGTGACCAGAACATGCAGCAGAATGAGAGCACAAGATAATTCTTTCCCGTCAATTATAGTTCGCATTATATATATAATAATAGCCCATTCAGTCATAACTGACTATGGGAATGCGCCCCTTGTGACAGCTGCTTTAATATTGCCGCTTAATATATATGAATTTATATAGATATTAGACATATATTTATTATATATATATATATATAATACTATTATATATATAATATCATATATATATTATATATATATATTCTTCTTCTTCCGTCCTTAGCCACCGACTCGTCAAAGCAGTCAGTGGCCATGTACGCCTAGTGGCGTCTTAGGGCATAATACAACAGCAGATACTGCCATTGTTTCCCATCACACCTATTGGCGTCTTTGGCCACTGTTGGACCGTAACGAAGTGACTGCAAACGGGTGATCAGGGTATATATAATATATATATATTATATATATTATATATATATTTATATATATATATATATATATATATATATATATATATATATATATATATATTATATAGATTATATATATATATATATATATATATATATATATATATTATATATATATATATATATATATATATATATATATATTATATATATATATATATATATATATATATAATATAATATATATATATCCAAAATTTTTAATTTTTTTTTTTTTTTGGTCTCAGTATCGCTTGTGTTCAGCAGTGGTTAATTCAGTTATGCGGTATGCAGCTTTTTAAAAACACATAGAACATATAAGCTAATAAGGTAGTCTCCAGCAGAAATGGCCTGGTCAGAACAGTTTACTGGTTTGATCCCTCTGAGCCCGACTTATTCATCCCTTCGGCGGTGGAGCATAGGCCTTCAACAAATATACGCTATGCCATTCTGTCCTGTGCGTCAAGGTTGTTCCATGACTTTTGACCTCATTTATCAGAAATCAATCAGTCACTACTTGTTAGCTGCCTAAAGAGCACAGATCCTCAACACAAACATGTCAAGCCCTCCTGCTCCGCTACTTGCCTCGTGTTTTTTCCTTATCCTAGGGAATTCAGAAAATAGGATGCCTTGCACTGCTATTAACTGGTGGACCTAAGACGCGTCAACAGTGAGGAATGCAGTTAGCGACCCATAGCTAGACTGCTTGCGTCAGGGTCAGCAAACCAGAGCTGACCAAGACCCTGCTCCACCTCCAAGTGGTGGTCCTGGAAACAGGCTGCATCACTGCAGTCTGGCTGAGTGAGTAGGGATCGAAGAGGGAAGGCTAACCCAGTCCCAAAAATGCCTTGCTGAAGTCGGATGTGTCGGCCGAAAGGTGCAAATATCGTAACTCAGCTGCAAACGGACAGAACGCAACCAACGTCCTTTTTAGGACGAACGAAGAAGATACCCCTTCTCAGTATGTTCTTTAATCTGGCTCCGTTTCTCTCACCCTGAAGAGTCCGTCTTCTAATGGTATCAGAAGGTTTCTTCCAACGCCGGCTTTGTTTCCTCACTTGTCGTTCCACTGGTACTTGTCTGGTTCTTTCCTTTAGTTCCACGCCGATAATCTTGTCGTACTATTTCTAATCCTTCTACTGTGTATGGATAAGGGAAAGATACTGAGAACAATTAATGATCGCCTGTTAGAGAATGACACTGCAATAGATGAATCATCAAAGTTAGGACTTTTGGAATTTGGCATCACACGTAAGGCTAGCAGAGATGGACGTATGAGAGGATGCATCCGTCGTGTATACAAGCAGCGAGCTACAGGAACAGTTAGCATTCACACTCTTCGACATATACTGAGGGAGACTGAGCACCTATGGGTTTGCCCGGAGTGAAATGATGTGGATTGTGTTCAACAATAACAATAATCCTTCGATCCTGCGCCAGTAACTCATTGATGACAAAACTTTCTGATGGTTGTTATTGTTGTTCTTCTTCTTCTTCTTCCTCGTTCGTCCTGAAAAGGACGTTGGTTGCGTTGTGTCTGTTTACACCGGAGCTGCGATATCTGCGCCTTTCGGCCGACACACCCGACTTCAGCACGGCATTTTTTGGGACCGGGTTTGCCTTCCCTCTTCGATCCCTACTCTCTCAGCCAGACTGCAGTGATGCAGCCTGTTTCCAGGACCACCACGTGGAGGTGGAGTAGGGTCTTGGTCAGCTCTGATCTGCTGACCCTGACGCAAGCAGTCAAGCTTGGGTCGCTGACTGCATTCTCTATTGCTGCATCTTTGGGTCCCTTGTTGTTCTCCGTGTTTCGGAATTAAATACTATAATAGGACTGTCGTGACATTTTAAATGAAGATTCTTACGTACAGATAGAAATTACTAATACAAATAAGCCTACCTGAACACCTTCTTAACAAAATATTAAAAAGATTGGCTTGATGCCGAGATAAGAATCCAACGGGGAAAAAATTTACATCAAGTGGATAATTTAACCTTTATGCAATCCGAAAATAGTAAATTCTTTTATTCGCGAAGAAAGATCATAAAATGCTAAACGAAGGATGACATTCTTGCACATAAATGAAAGCTGGACAATCATCGTTGTCTGTAAAAGATTATTAAGTGCATACTCATACAATTGATGCCGTAGAGTGCTCACGAGATGGAAAGAGAAAATTGGAAACAGCATTATAATGAAGCTTAAAACTGATCAGGTAAGAAAAACTACGACAGGAAGATTAGATTCATTTTTTTTTTTTTTTTTCCACTGTCACTACTGTATGATTTTGTTACGCCCTCGGGCTATTTCAATATATTGTGTGGCTCTTAAGCCACTTTCTTGATAGATGTCAGCAACACCATCGATCACTTTTTTCTTCACGACCTTCCTCCTGCCAGCAACTTATTGCTGAAGCAACACTTTTGACCAAACGATGACAAGATTGCACTTAAAGTAACAACACTTCAAGACATAGAATCATACATATATCTTGGCAGCAATATAGGTGTCACGAAATATATTCGTTATTTTTTCTGGTCTTTTTCTCCACTCCGGTATTATTATCCACCACTCTTTCTACGTGCTAATTCTCCCAGTATTTGTTGTCAACGCTTTCATAGTTCAAGGTTTTCTTATCATATTTTGTCCTATTTGTTTTTACTCCTACTTACTTACTTAGTCATTCCTCTTCTGCAGTCAGGCTGAGTGAGTAGGGATCGAAGAGGGAAGGCTAACCCGGTCCCAAAAATGCCGTGCTGAAGTTGGATGTGTCGGCCGAAAGGCGCAAATATCGCAGCTTCGCTGTAAACGGACACAATGCAACCAACGTCCTTTTCAGGACGAACAAAGAAGAAGAACAAAGAAGAAGTTCCTCTTCTACCGTGAGGTGTAGAGGTTTTGAAGAGAGAGAGCACCATACTATCCTATTTGCTGTCTTCGTCCTGACCTGGTTTCATTCTAGTCTTCGGTCCTTCAGAGATTGTCTAATAATGTCCTCCAAGCGGACTCTGGGTCGTCCTGGAGGTCTGGATCCCTGGCTCTTAGCCTCCCATACCTGCCGTGGTAACCTATCTTGTCCCATTCTGCAGACATGGCCAAACAATCTTAGTTGGGACTGTTCTACTTGGGTCTGCAGGAATTGGGTATTTATGCCTTGACGTATCGTTTGGTTGCGGACCACGTCTCTTCTTGTTACTTCAACAACCTTTCTCAGATACCTCATTTCTGAGGTTTGGATCTGACTTTTGTGGGTTGTAGTCATTGCCCATGACTCGCATCCATACGTCAAGACTGGGACATTGGTGGAGCTGTATACAGTCATCTTCATTTTCTTGCCAACTTTATTTTTGCTGAGAAATTCTCGATTTATGGCCTGAAAAAGTCTCCCAGCTGCTGCTTTTCGGGTAGTCAAATCTTCTTTGACGCTCCCTTCCATTCTATGGCAACTCCGAGGTATTTAAAGTGGCTGACCTGCTCTAGGACCTGTTCTTCCCGCTTAATCTGATGTCGTCTTTCCTCTCGCGATATCACCGTGGTTTTTGTTTTGGAGCTGTTGATGACCATCCCTCTCTTCTCCAGCTCTTACTTTCAGACTGCAAGTTGGATTGAAGATGTGCCTCTGATTTAGCAATGACTCGCTTACTAAATACCTTCATCATTTGACCTGTTTTGACACAACATTGGCTTAGTTTGTGCGAAGCGAAGTGCCACATTGACTTTATTTATCGTCGCTCTAGATGGAGTAAAAGTCTACACTGAGCGACATCCCTATTGTTAATCCAGACTTATTGTCTGGGAAGATACCGAAAACATGTGGTTCACGGTGGTCAGCTATGAATGTACAGAGGTTATATGAAAATAAGGCGGCTGTTAGCAGATATGCAGTACACAAAAACGTGGGTGATAACAATCCTTGGTAACGATTACGACATGGATAGTAAGATAACAAATGGGATTTTGGGAGCAAGGAAGATGAGTAATCGCTTCCTTCCATACCTTGTTGTGATTAAGATCAATAAATACAAGAAAGTGACATCTTGAGGAAGATTATCAGTAATAGATCTATGAAGTGATGAGTTGTAAACATGATAAATATCGACGGAAGTAGCAAGACCTTATAAGGTAATGGAGTTTGAACACAATATTTTATGTGTCATGTAGAATGATGTTCTACCTGAGAGAAGCGGGTGTTAGATGAAACCCTACCAAAATCAGGCAAGTTATTTACCATTGGGGTGGCAATTGAAATGCAAATATAGGCTGTTCTTGATTTAGACTTCTGATTTCCGAAGCAATATGGGCGTGTGAGAGAAAATATTCATTATAACCTAGCACCTTGTAAACCTAACTTCAAATTTTTTCAAGGAGAAATCATAGACAGCCAGGAACACAGAATATCAGGACCCAAATATAGGACAGGCCAGAGGACCGGACGTGAATTCTATGATTGGAAGAGAGTAACCCTATATAAATCATTGTGTGCTTAAGTTCTAGGCTCCTAGTTCTAGTGCTATAAGTTAGAGAACTAACTCACCTGAAGAGACGGCATCTTAAATCAGTTGCCCGACAATAATCGGACGTTGTTTGTGCAACATGTCTGCGTTTAATTCGCCCGAAGAACTCGGTATAAGTTGTAATATGTATTTTATCATTTCAAATTTTGCATTTGTGACAGGTATAATTTGCTTGTGCATGTACAGTGGCATATGAGACTGATAACCACATCACTGCAAATAACTTGACACATGAACTACCACTGCAAGAGATGGTGACTGCTTCGTGCGGGCTTCGTCATAAGAAACCAACAGCAGAGGTGGCCCCAGACTCCATAGAGAGGAGAAAGTGCATGATAACCGAAGCACCTTTGGGAACCGACAGCGGCTGAAGCAGACGCCATCCAACCTACCCCACACGGGAAGCTAAGTACTAGAACAGCGCAACCACTGGACATTTCAAATCGTTTCAATAAGTCCACTACAGTTTAAATCATCCGATGATGATCAATATCATCGTTTCTTTGTTTTAAAACAAAGTTATTTATCTTAAATCTTGTTAGACTCTAAGTCATAAATAAGTCTGTTGATCTGTAACTTTAAAGCAATAGTTGAATTAATCACTATTGAGTGAATTGTATGTCTGCACCTGTATGACTCATATTGTTTTAGGTACATAAATATATACAACTATAAAAATAATAGTTGTGCAATCACCTTCAGCTGGGGGTCAAAAACCACAAGTCGAAATTTCTTCATAGAAGGTGCGGGAGAAAATAAATTCATGACAGCTCAGATGATCTCAGTTGTTATGCTTGCTTTTCTTTAACATCCTATGAGGTCTTCTTAAATAGAATGGAATAACAGATGAAATGAAGACCCTGCCAATAAATGTGACACACACTTAGGAAACCTGTTATTAGTATTAAAAAACAGTCCTTATTCTGACATCTCGAATGAAAGAGAGGAAAATGGCAGCCAAATTACATATGGAGAAGAGAACTGGAGACAGAAATGAAAGGGGGTGAGAAAGACATGCAGAGATCGCGACAAGATGACCCAGAACGGGAGGACTTGGTATGTATTTCTTGAAGGTTAGGGGCTGAAGGACAATGATAATGATGATAATGATGATGATAATGATGATGATAATGAAGATGATAATGATGATGATGATAATGATGATGATGATGACGATGATGATGACGATGATGATGACGATGATGATCATAATGATGATGATGATGATGCAGATGATGATGATGATGATCATCATCATCATAATGATGATGATGATGATGAAGATGATGATAATGATGATGATGATGATGAAGATGATGTTGATGATGATGATGATGAAGATGATGATGATCATCATCATAATGATGATGATAATGATGATGATGATGATGATCCTGATGATGATGATGATGATGATGATGATGATGATGATGATGATGATGATGATGATGATGATGATGATGATGATGATGATGATGGTAAAGATGATGATAATGATGATGATGATGATGATTAAGATGATGATGATGATGATCATAATGATGATGATGATGATAATAATGATGATGATGAAGATGATGATGAAGATGATGATGAAGTTGATGATGATGATGATGATGATGATGATGGTGATAAAGATGATGATGATGATAATGATGATGATGATGATAATGATGATGATGATGATGATGATGATGATGATGATGATGATGATGATGATGATGATGATCATCATCATCATCATAATGATGAAGATGATGATGAAGATGATGATGATCATAATGATGATGATAATGATGAAGATGATGATGATGATGCAGATGATGATGATCATGATGATGATGATCATAATGATGATGAAGATGATCATGATCATGATGATCATGATGATGATGATCATGATGATGATGAAGATGACGCTGATGATGATGATGATGATGATGATGATGATGATGATGATGATGATGATGATGATGATGATGATCCTGATGATTTTCGAAGGCACATACTTTAAAACTGGCAGAGCTCCATTTCAGAGAATGTCATCTGAAATATAGCTATATATTTTTACCTAAAATTAAAGAATTGCTTGGAACAAGATTGTCTGCAAAGGTTTTGAATTAATTTTAAACACTGATACCACGCGAAAAAAATCTGGCAAGAAGTCGTTCGAGTGAAAGGCGTACAAACAATATTATTGACATTTTTTATAAACATGTGGTTACGCTAGTCAAAGCTTTCATAGAACGAAAACTGCATCTCCCCATAACGCATAACGGTATGTGAAAAAGAGAATGTAGTAAATAAAAGAACGGAACGAACCAGCTCACGACCTTTCGGAACTGTCGTTACACCATTGCATACATTGTATCCAGATTTTTCGTGACACCGAGCAAATGAGAAATTTAATGAATGATCGCTAGGGAAGAAATTTAGCCGCAAGTTAATGGTAGAAGATAATCCACCCTGGCAGACAGAACATATTACACATCAGAGGGGACAGAAAAATTACGTCGTACGTCAGATCCTGGAACATGGGCACCCCAACTCTGTCCTCGTCTGATCACCTGAAAGAAGATGTCTAGGTCTTTTGGCTAGCGACAAGTTTACAAGATTTTAATTTGCTTGAACTTTACAAGCTATTATTAATTAATTCCGCTTGGTCCTCAAGGGTTGCTTAAGCGATAAAGAAATAATTTGACCATTTCTTCCACCAGACGATTCATAAGAGGCGACCAATGTGAAGCTTTGCTTCGGTCAAAACATATTTCCACAAACACCATCACTAAAAAAGCTGTACAACAAATTGCAGATCGGACAGACAAGTATGTGACCATGTCGGGAGGACAAAAGAACAGTAGAACATGTCCTGCAAGACTGTCGGATCCAATAGAGGAACAGATTTGAAGAATGACTATCCCCAACCCAGTTGAGGGAGAACCTGTATGCTGACAAGAGAAGCATGTGACGGACTGTCAGCTTTAAAAGAAAGATAAATGTGGTTATTTGAGAGAGAACGAAGGAGAAAACTGCAAAAGGCGAATAAAGTGGCTTGAAGCAGGCGTCCTGCAAGAAAGACAACTCTAGTGGGTTTTTAATTAATGAATAAACATATCCTGTGCAATCCCTGGTGGGTTATAATATTGGATTTATGGATTCTATAATTACTTCCCTTTGTCCTCTGGCAACACGCTACCCAAACATTTATATTGAGTTATAAACCGGTTAATTAAAAACTCAAATTGCTCATGTGTTCCTATAACCGAAATAATATTGTGCTTCTAAATATAATCATCATGACCTTTAAACTCCCCAAGAAGCACAGGTCTTCAACAAACTTACGTCAAGTCTTCCTGTCACGTGCCATCAACAAACATAATGGCGGAAATATGACTCCAACTTACAGCTTCCGTGCTATGTTTTAATAGCCGCATGACGTCATTACTTCTAATAACATACTGTCACGTTGAGAAAGTTTCACTCTAAGATGTACTCCACGAAACACCTGATATTGTGAACAATCTATAACCTTTTTGACTCCCCAAGGAGTATAGGCCTCTAACAAACTCATGCCAAGTCCTTCTGCGGAGTGTCATCAGCTGAATCTCTTTTTTTGTTTCTGTCTCCAGTTATCCTCTCTCTCTCTCTCTCTCTCTCGGTGTGTGTGTGTGTGTCTGAATGTCTATCGGTCTGTCTGTCTGTCTACCTCTTCTTCTCTTTCCATAGAGATTCCAGAACGAAGAACTGCCTGATACTGCTATCAACAGGTTTCCTGAAAGTGTGTCCTATCCATTTCTAGTGGTTTCTTCTCATCTCTTCTTCCACTGGCACTACTCTGGTTCTTGCCATCAGGTTCACATAGGTCACCTGGTCGTACAAAGTCAATCCTTCTGAAAGAATTAATAACGACAAATTTCAACTTTTTTTTTTACATTGAAAATCCATAATTAAATTTGTTTTAATATTTTCACAACATATTTATACCACTGATTTGTCCTTCTTTTCCTCCCCCCCCCCCCTTTTCCCCCACCATTCCGCCCCCTCTTTTGCTACCGCCAAACGCATTTTAAGACAATAATAAAAGATTAATAATTCCGTTTTATTTTAAGGTTTTTTCGTTTGAGTCGTGCACTTATTCTTTAAACACTTGTTTAATTAACGTTTTTCTATATTTTCAAAGTGAGATTAGTTTTAACAACGTTGTTTATTTGTTTATTAACTGTTTCTCTTTGTGTTGCATGTGTTTATCTGTATTTGTGTTGATTTCATGCCGTTGTTTAATTTATGAAAGGTGTTTTTTACAAATATTTCTCACTAACTCATCTAAGTTTTATACCTTTGCTTCTGCATATTTTCAGCTAATATTTACAAAAACTAGTCGACACGAGACATCGATCAAATTTTATTTTAAAATAGATAAACAACACACTTTTCTTTACCTTGATTATTAATAGAAAAGTTTTTAAACATTCTGAACTTTGTAAAGTGCAGATCGATTGCGCATGCGTTCGCATGATTTGCAGGTTCGTTCCTGACTAAAATGCCAGGATTCTCAAAGCAGTGAGCGTCTATTAATAAAGTGCTGTATACGACGCACTCGTTTCAGATCGGTTATTAAAAATTGTTATTTGCATTTATTTGCTTTCGCATATTTATTTGGATGAATGTTTGTTTATTCCTCATTTGAAAATTAACGAGGAACATACACAACATGAAAACTTCACGCTTCCAACACTTAAGTGAGAAGCCGAGCCTTTTCGCTACAAATTTTTTTTTCTTTAGAATTTAAGTTTAAAAACATGAAATGTTAATTCGTACTGTGCTAGTACATTAAACCTGATAGAAATATTCGCAAGCACATTAAACCTGATAGAAATATTCTATAGCACATTTAACCTGATAGAAATATTCGCTAGCACATTAAACCTGATAGAAATATTCGCTAGTACATTAAACCTGATAGAAATATTCGCTAGTACATTAAACCTGATAGAAATATTCGCTAGTACATTAAACCTGATAGAAATATTCGCAAGTACATTAAACCTGATAGAAATATTCGCTAGTACATTAAACCTGATAGAAATATTCGCTTTTACATTAAACCTGATAGAAATATTCACAAGCACGTTAAACCTGATAGAAATATTCGCTAGCACATTAAACCTGATAGAAATATTCTATAGCACATTAAACCTGATAGAAATATTCGCTAGCACATTAAACCTGATAGAAATATTCGCTAGTACATTAAACCTGGTAGAAATATTCGCAAGTACACTAAACCTGGTAGAAATATTCGCTAGTACATTAAACCTGGTAGAAATATTCGCTAGCACATTAAACCTGATAGAAATATTCGCTAGTACATTAAACCTGGTAGAAATATTCGCTAGTACATTTAACCTGGTAGAAATATTCGCTAGTACATTAAACCTGATAGAAATATTCGCTAGTACATTAAACCTGGTAGAAATATTCGCTAGTACATTAAACCTGATAGAAATATTCGCTAGCTCATTAAACCTGATAGAAATATTCGCTAGTACATTAAACCTGGTAGAAATATTCGCTAGCACATTAAACCTGATAGAAATATTCGCAAGTACATTAAACCTGATAGAAATATTCGTTAGTACATTAAACCTGAAAGAAATATTCGCTAGTACATTAAACCTGGTAGAAATAATCGCAAGTACATTAAACCTGATAGAAATATTCGCTTGTACATTAAACCTGATAGAAATATTCGCAAGTACATTAAACCTGATAGAAATATTCGCTAGTACATTAAACCTGATAGAAATATTCGCAAGCACATTAAACCTGGTAGAAATATTCGCTAGCACATTAAACCTGATAGAAATATTCGCTAGTACATTAAACCTAATAGAAATATTCGCTAGTACATTAAACCTGGTAGAAATATTCGCTAGTACATTAAACCTGGTAGAAATATTCGCAAGTACATTACACCTAGTAGACATGTTCGCTAGTACATTAAACCTGGTAGAAATATTCGCAAGTACATTAAACCTGATAGAAATATTCGCTAGTACATTAAACCTAATAGAAATATTCGATAGTACATTAAACCTGATAGAAATATTCGCTAGTACATTAAACCTGATAGAAATATTCGCTAGTACATTAAACCTGATAGAAATATTCGCTAGTACATTAAACCTGATAGAAATATTCGCTAGTACATTAAACCTGATAGAAATATTCGCAAGTACATTAAACCTGATAGAAATATTCGCTAGTACATTAAACCTGATAGAAATATTCGCAAGTACATTAAACCTGATAGAAATATTCGCTAGTACATTAAACCTGGTAGAAATATTCGCAAGTACATTAAACCTGATAGAAATATTCGCTAGTACATTAAACCTGATAGAAATATTCGCTAATACACTGATAGAAATATTCGCTAATACATTAAACCTGATAGAAATATTCGCAAGTACATTAAACCTGATAGAAATATTCGCTAGTACATTAAACCTGATAGAAATATTCGCTAGTACATTAAACTTGATAGAAATATTCGCAAGTACATTAAACCTGATAGAAATATTCGTTAGTACATTAATCAAGGTGAGGGAATAAGCCTACAAAACTTTCCTTGTTGGTACTATCATTGGTGACCTCTAGTTGCGCGAGGTGGGCTGGAAGACTCTATTTACCTCTGGTTTACCAAATGAATAAAACTGCGTGTCAGTCCGTCCGCTTTCGTGGGACCAAAAGCTAGCTCCAGAAAAGTGTCTTACATGTAAATATCCCTCAAGGTGAATGAAGTGAAATACAAAACTTTCCTTGGTGGTGCTAAACGTTGGTGACCTCTAATTGCGTGAGGGGCTGGAAGACGCTGTTTATCTTCTGCTGACCAAATAAACAAACTGAGCGACAGCCTGTCCGCTTTCGTGGGACCTAAGGTGCTAGCTCCAGAAAAGTGTCTTACATGTAGATCCTTCAAGGTGATGGAATAAGCCTACAAAACTGTCCTTGGTGGTGCTAAACGTTGGTGACCTCTAATTGCGTGAGGGGGCTGGAAGACGCTCATAAGTGCGAGGTTTTCATAACCCAGAACTACACCAGACGAAGTTATTTGGGGGCGAAGAGAACCAGGCGCTCTTATCCGGCGCTATTGCTTGCTTGGCATTAAATCCGGTTTAAACGAGTTTGGCTGTGGTTTGGCTGAGTGCCCCGTTTAGGCACACAAAGGCGGGTGATATCAGATTCTGCTATAGACATGCTGGGCGGTTTTGATATTCTGGAAGCCGCAATGCTCTGACTGATAACCCAATAGGCGAGTAAAGAACTACTACTGCCTTAGGTGATTTCAGATTTAGCGTTGGCTCGTTGCACTGCGTGAGCTTAACTTGGCGTTGACAAAGGGTTTAGGTTCAGGAATGGGGTTGACGACTCGTGATTGCTAGCTGTATTCAGAATCCCTTTAGAACGAAGAGTATATGACATTTCTTCGCCTGACTGGAGACTTGACTGTAGCAATTTGGTATCCCTGAAACTGATACCCAAAAAGACGGCCTTTACATCAAGCAAATAATAAATCACACTAACTTTATACAGAAAGTTTCGCTCCACTATGGGATTAAATTTATTGTAGTTATTGCTATGATAGTTTTAGGGCTGTCTTTAACCATGTCTCCTGTTCCTTCCACTCTATCAATTATCAACATGCGCCTGCATAGGCTTAATATCTTTTGTACACCCAGGTACCTGTCAGTAAATGTTCTGACAGCAAAATCTACTCCTCTTCTCCCAATCTCAACATACAGGAACCCTAACCCTGTAGTTATAGCTGCATGATTATGCTATCATCTTACAACATTAAATGAATTACATAAACAGGTTACAGCATGTGACATTACACAAATAAATCATATGCCCCCTTGGGGAAATATTAACATTCCACAAAATGAGTACATAGAAAATGCAATGTTCTTGCTGTAATAATACAGTTGTGACTGTACATAAGTATTGCGCACATATTTTTGACGCACAGATTACGACATAACTAATTGATATGAAAAAGAGATTACTTTTGTTACAGTCAAAGTTATATCATCCATGATTTGATTTATACTTTTGATTATGTGGATGATCTCCCCTTGAATATTGATTTCGCGGATGAATACCGAATTTATGTAATTTCTCATTTGTTAGGGCCAGAAAATAGATTGATCTTGTTCAATATGTTTATGGCCTGAATTTATATGTATTACTTGTCTAGTACAAGAAGATTCAGTCTTATATTGTATATCTTTGTATGTTTAGGTCGGACTATATTCTTTGTGCCGAACACTGGGGCAGGTATTCGTTTTTTCGAGGCATGCGTAGTGAGTCTCGATAATGCCGCCTGATATGGCTGAGTGTGTTTTTTTTGGGCTGGTCCCTTTTAAGGGTTGAAAAGTGATTTGTGCATGTTTTTCCAGGAGAAGTTTGTGTCTCTGCAAGAGTCTATTTGTCAGAGATTCTCCGCATGCACTTTGTTATTAATTCGGACTCCAGGTAATACCAGACCCTTTCTTTTGATGATTTCTACGTGGTTAGGCCTAGATGGAGTCGTGTTTCGAACATCGTTGGTCGTTGATATACCATTGAAGATGACAGGTTTCCCAACAGAGCTGATGTCTACATGTAACAACCTTAGTAATGTGGAACTGTAGGGAAACTCTAGGAAATTATTGATATTCAAATTGTGAATTAACTTTGGCTTATCATTATCCTTCTGCTGGGTGAGTGAGCGAAACTCAGGAAGGCAGCCATCTTGTTTTCTTGTCATCGTTATGGATCGCTGTCCTGAGAACAGTATACCAAACTTATTATCGGACAGTGATATGGAGATCTCATTAATATGAAAACCCCTATCGTGGTTTAACTTTATTACATAAATATTTGCTATATGTCGCTGGAGAACTTTGCCAAGGAAAAGGTTCGGCCAGTGACCTCTTTATATGTTTACACACCCACACCCACTGATGCGTTCAGTCAGTTAGGAGATGTGGCAATAGTCTGCCAAAACATTGAATGATTCCTTATATCTTCTATCATATTTGAATGCTGCATGAAATGTGATCTATTGTTCAAATGCCTAATGATGTATACGTCAACATGTTCCCATGGCTATGTTCCGTGCTGTCCTGATGTGTGCGTCCCTATTAAACGGTGTGAAATGCCCGCTGCAGTTCAAGTCGTCATTGCCTTGCATGAGAGTGTGTGAGAAATATTATCAAGTGGTCTATTACACCGAACCATTACACCATTCGCGGTTGCTTGACACTCCCACTCAATGTCAACATGACAGGTTGATTTAATGGTGCAGAAGTAATCTAAAGAAGACCTGCTTCAGCGATGACCAGTACACGACTCTAAAACATAACACCCGCATCCAGATGTTATCAGTGGTGGCCAATGTGTTATCAGTGGTAGGCCAGATCCCTGGGTTTATTGTACCAGACCATTCCTGACGCCAGATACGACACGCAAACACGGATTTACAGGTTGACAGTACAACTACACAGTCGAAGTCAGCATGACCTGTCTTATCAAGTGAATACAGAATCTAGGTCAGCGCTTGATGACATTTTGCAGTACAGGCAGTAATTAGGCCAGCGTTGTGTAGTCATTCTTTCACAGATCAGCGCTTTGTGACATGTTGTGGTACAGACTTTATTTATGTCAAGTAGACATTGCTACACAAGTGAAAAGTTCACCATATTAACAGGAAGGCCATAAACTGTGCTGTTGATGCAGTAATATTGAGAAGTTAATATATTTCATCGGTGGATCTTCTATATACTCATTGTTGAACTTTGTAATAAATAAACTTATTAAAAGTGGAAAATTATTTTGATTAAAAGCTAAGCATTCTCCACAACACATCTAATGGATTAATGTATGCATTTATGCTATTGATGTTTACATGTTATTTGTTTATATGTATAGTTGTTTATATGTCCGTGGGCGGTTGGTGAGGTGACTAGCACAAGAAATACCGAGTAATATTGGTCTTGTACTATTGTTCTATAGGGAGCAATTTTCTTAATTGAAAATTTGCTAGCGACAACCTGTTGCTATTTCTGTTAGTTGTTAAGACGCGTTTTTCTTCGTTGTTTTTGTTAATAATTTTGTGTTCCTTAGTTTTGTTTTGATTTGTTTGAATTTGTTGGTCTCATCTTTCCTTTTATTCAGTTCGTTACACCCTTATGTTTATACTCTGTGACGTCATTTGTTGTGTTTAGTCCATTGCAGTTATCATCACAGATTCTGTGATTATTTACTTACTTCAGTTCCTTATATTTAATTTAATTTAATTTGATTTCTGCAATTGTTTTCATATTGTCTTTTATGCTTGTCCTTTGTTAATGTCTTTGGTTGACAGATAATAGGAGGTATATTTGAATACACTTATATGATAGTACAGGCCAGTACTTTATTATTATTATTACTGTACAAGGAAGTATACAAGACCTGTTTAAGGCTTGTCTCCCACAGTGATTGGGATAGAAAGATATTATTTTCCACAGGTACTCAAGTGATCATTTGTTTCATTATAAACAGGATAACCATATAAGGTCTTTGACTAAGACTAAGAGAGTGAAATAAAATGAAGTGAGTATACAAGTCTATAGTACAGACTTGTTTCCCATTAAAGTGGGATAAGGTAATTTATTTACTTTTTCAGGTTACTGATTTCATAAGACAGGATGGCTAATTTAGATTACTTTATCCAGCAAGGGAAATCCCTTGATAAGTCTGGTAAGGATTTAGAGGAGTTTGCATTTGCTCAATTTGCCATTGCATTAAAATCGGAAGAGAAAAAACAAAAAGATGAGAATAAATGGAAAGCAGAAGTTGAACAAAAGAAGATAGATGCTGAAAATTTCAGATTGCAGATGCAAGCTGAGGAGAAAAAAGCTGCTGCTGAGGAGAAAAAAGCTGCTGCTGAGGAGAGAAAACTTCTAATAGAAGAAAAAAAATTAGAAGCTGCTGCTGAGGAGAGAAAACTTCTAATAGGTCAAAAAAATTAGAAGCTGCTGCTCAGGAGAGAAAACTTCAAGCTGCTGCTGAGGAGAGAAAAGAAATAAGGGAACATGAACATCAGAAAGAACTTTTAGCATTTGAGTTAGAAAAAATGAAATTGACAAATATGAGTATTGTTAATCAATCATCTGGTGGTAATGGTAAACCCTTTACTTACAAGGTCAAGGTACCAACGTTCAACTCTGCCAGTGATGACATAGCATTCTGGCTTGATAGATTTGAACGCGCTTGTCAAGCTCATAATGTGGATAAATCACAATATGCTAATCAGTTGTCTGAGAATCTAAAAGGTGATTCTCTGACGAGATTATGTTTGGTTGAGGAAGCTGACAAGGATAATTATGAAGTTATCAGGGCAGCCTTGATAAAGAAGTACTAACTGTCAGAGGAAGGTTATCGTATTTTGTTTAAGACAATGGTACCTGAGACAGCGGTAGAATTCTCAGAATTCATTGCAAAAGCACGTCTTACATTTCAACGATGGATTGAATTATCCAAAATAGAGAAAACATATGAAGCTCTTATGGATTTGTTGCTCAGAGACAAGATCATGTCCTCTGTGAACAAACAATTCCTTGAATTTTTACACGAGCGTAAACCACAAACATTAAATCAAATGCAAGAATTTTGTGACCAATACGTCACGGCACACCCTGACGTAACTCTTAGCAACACTAAGATTAAAGAGGGTATGCCAGTTGCGTCAGCAACACAATACAATAATAATTACTCACACAAATTCCAAGGAGCTCAAAATAAATTTGATAAAAAGGTAAGCTGGAATAAGTATCAAAACCAAGGTAACCACTCAAACCAGGGTTCTTCTCCGAAGAACTGGTATCGGGCTGACAGTCCTCGATACGCGAGGGGTGGCCATAATTATAGACATTTCCGCAAAGGAAGTCACTATAGGAACTACCCAAGTTCTCCTTCATGGAAACAACAAAACCAACAATACAGAGACACTCATTATAATGAGCATGATGATTATGAGCATGATGATTATGATCATGAATATTATGATTCAAACCCAAGTAGGGGTTATAACAGAGGAGGCAATAATAACTATAGAGGTTATGATAATCGAGGTAGATCACAATATAAAAGACGTAAATCACAGTACCAGGCTAACTCTGCACAGCAAGAGTTCCATGAAGCCGGTAATCAAACTAATGATAAGAAAGACTCTAATAATGTGGGATGTTCTGCTTTCGATTTTGGTAGAGCATCTCAATGTTCCCAATGCAAAACATTATTCGATCCAACCACGGTTTCTACTTTAAGCTGTGGTCATCCTCTTCCCGCTCTCCCTGCGTCAGTCGCGCATGATGGAAGGGGTGCTCTTGTCTTGAATAGAGGTCTAGTAGATGGTACTCCGGTCTCAATTCTTTTCGATTCCGGGTGCACAACCATTGGAGTGAGGCAGTCACTCATAGATCCTTCTCGAGCCACTGGCAAAGTAATCAAATGCGTAACATTTGGTGGCACATTGGAGAAGTACTCTACTGCCATTGTCAACATTGCTACTCCCTTCTTTACAGGAGATGTGCACGCATGTCTTCTCCCGAATCCGATCGCTGATCTTATAATCGGTCGCATTCATGGAGTGAAAGAATGCACTCCGCAACAAATTGTTGATTGGGAAAATAGGAATATGCAAACTGATAATGCTGTAGTCACTAAGGCTCAAGCTCTTAACGTGCCTCAATCTTCACCTTCTGAAGATAACGATACACAGAACCAAGGTGATCCCTTGGAAATTTCTCGTGACTCATTCATAAAGAAACAGGAAGATGATCCTACTTTTAAAAAATTCTTCACGCTAGCAACAAAAGGTGATCCGAATAAAGATACAAATCGTAAATCTTGGATTACGATGAAGAATGGCGTACTTGTACGTATGGTACAAGACTCCGCTAAGTCCAGTCATTCTCAAATTCTTGTGCCCAAAAATATGAGAGTTAAAATCTTACAGCACGCTCATGATTCTCAGTGTGCTGGACATATGGGTTTTTCCCGTACTAAATCTAGAGTTCTTGAATCTTTCTTTTGGCCTTTTGTGAACAAGGACATACGAATCTATTGTCGATCTTGTAAGGTATGTCAAGAAGTTAAATCCAAAGGTCCACGCCATGCTGCACCTATTCAGGCTGCAGATATTCCAATTCGACCATTTCAAAAAAATGGCGATAGACATCATCGGTCCATTTAAGACAAAGTCTGCTAGAGGACACCAATTTATCTTGACGTGTGTGGATATGTGCACACGTTGGCCAGAGGCTATTCCTCTGAAGAGCATAACTACTGCCGATATTGCAGATGCTCTTTGGCTCATATTTTCTTGTCTGGGATTCCCAGGAGAAATATTATCAGACCATGGTACCCAACTCATATCGGATACCATGTCTCAAGTGATGTCGACTCTTAAGATAGAGAGATCTCTGAGTAGTATTTATCATCCTATGTCTAATGGGATGGTAGAACGTCTGAATAGAACGCTTAAAAACTTGTTAGGTAAGATAACTGAAGATCATCCTCAGGATTGGGACAGGGTTTTACCCGCGGCTCTCTTTGCATACAGAGAGGTCGCCAACGAACATACAGGATTTTCTCCCTTTGAACTTGTTTTTGGTGCGAAACCGCGAGGTCCTATGTCCTTACTTCATGACCTTATAACTGCTGATAATATTATCGATGACACAAAATCCTCTTACGAATATGTCATTGCACTTAGACACAAGATTATTGAAGCATGCAAATTGGCAACTGCTTCTTCTGAATTTGCGAAACAGAAGGCAAGGCAATTTGCCAATAAGAAGAGATGCTTGCGACAACTTTGTCCGGGTGACAAAGCATTTATCTTGCTACCTTGTAGGGAAAACAGACTTCTTATTTCTTGGAAAGGTTCGTACGAAGTAATATTAAAAGTATCCGACGTTGACTATATCGTCGATATTGACGGGAAGCATAAAACCTTCCACATCAACATGCTTACGGAATTCCATCAACGTCCGGATTATTTACAACCTGTTTTCCAGGCAACGGACGATTCTCCAGTCCCACATGGACATTACTCATCACTGTCAGTGATACAGGATGAGGAAACGAGTTTCTCGGATGTGAATCTCCCTTTTCCGATGATTCCACTTCATTCTAATGAGTCATGGAAAGATGTTACGGTTTCTCCCGAGTTATCTCTAGGAGAACGGAAACAAGTTTCTACTATGTTACAACAATTTCAGGATGCCCTTACTGACATCCCTGATCAAACTGATGTCATTGAACATGACATTATACTTACTGACCATAATCCTATAAGAGTCAGACCGTATCCTATCCCGATACATTTTCAAGCTCAGGTTGAGAAAGAGTTGGATGAGATGATAGATCTGAAAATAATTGAACCATCCACATCAGCATATTCTTCGCCGATGGTTATTGTACGGAAAAAAGACAATAACATACGTTTGTGCGTTGATTATCGCAAATTGAACCAAGTGACGAAATTTGATGCTGAACCTATGCCTTTACTAGAAGAGCTACTTATTAGGCTATCGAATTCTCATTTCTTCACTAAACTTGATTTGTCTAAGGGATATTGGCAAGTTCCTCTATCCGAACACGCCAAACCATTTACTGCTTTTTCGACACCAAGGGGTCTGTTCCAATGGAATTTCATGCCTTTCGGCCTTATGAACGCCCCTGCAACATTCGTACGCATGATGCGTCGAATCCTATCTCATCGCTCAGATGTCATTGCATATCTTGATGACATCTGTCTTTTCAGTGATACTTGGGAAGATCACTATAACGGGTTAAATGAACTATTGTCTATCTTACGCGAGCATAACCTGACAGCAAAACCATCTAAAGCTTGTATTGGTTTTAGCGAAATATCTTTCTTAGGTCACCGTGTTGGTCATGGTTTCTTAAAAACAGAGGACCATAATACAAGTAAAATACTTAATATTTCTATTCCTAAGACTAAAAAGCAAGTGCGAAGTCTCTTAGGTCTCATACAATTTTATGGACGATTCATCCCGAATCTGTCCTCAATCATGTCACCTCTTTCTTCTTTGTTAAAGAAAGGGTCTCCTAATATAGTCCATTGGACTCAAGAATGTCAATCCTCTTTGGATAAGGTTAAAACTATGTTTTTTACTTCACCTATTTTAGTGTTACCTACTAAAGATAAGACATTTATTCTTCGTAGTGACGCTTCATCCACAGGGATTGGAGCAGCACTAATGCAAGAGTACTCCGGAACTCTGCATCCTGTGATGTATATTTCTCGGAAACTGAATGCCGCAGAGAAGAATTACTCGGTCCTAGACCGTGAGTTATTGGCTATGGTTTGGTCAATCCTGAAACTTCAAAGATTTCTTCTTGGCGCGCATTTCATTGTGGAAACTGACCAGAAAGCTCTTACGGCTATTCAGAGTAAAAATCTGAAAAGCGCAAGATCAACGCGATACGCGATTGCTCTTCAGCCTTTTCATTTTTCGGTGCGAGCTATCCGTGGTTCAGAAAATGTGATGGCAGATATATTATCTAGATGCCCACATGATTCCACCTAACCATTAGATCCTGATATTTTTACAGATCTAACTCTACTACACTTTTTCTATACTAAAATATGTACACATATGTAATATATCATATATATTGATTGTATCACTACTTAGCGGTTCATTGATGTATATTCACCGCTGGTCTTTTGATGTTTTTTTTTCGTCTTGATAATCATGATGTTAAAATACCTAAGATGAAATTTTTGGATAAACTAGTGTAGAAATGTGGCATTGCCAGAATTGTAGTATGCGTTGGTGACACCTCTCTGGAAATATTTATACTTAGAGAAATACTTTCTCTAAGATCTTGAGATATATTCTCACTTGTCGTGCCATAGGACGACATAGCCTCACATTAGGCGTTACATTTGTTTGGAATGCTTATCATCTGCGCATTGTTATTCGTGCGTTGTGAGCCTGTCGTATGATGCTCCTAGATGTATTTCAAAAAAAAAGTACCATTTTTTTTCCCGGGGGGTGTGGTAATCTGTTGCGCACATATTTTTGACGCACAGATTACGACATAACTAATTGATATGAAAAAGAGATTACTTTTGTTACAGTCAAAGTTATATCATCCATGATTTGATTTATACTTTTGATTATGTGGATGATCTCCCCTTGAATATTGATTTCGCGGATGAATACCGAATTTATGTAATTTCTCATTTGTTAGGGCCAGAAAATAGATTGATCTTATTCAATATGTTTATGGCCTGAATTTATATGTATTACTTGTCTAGTACAAGAAGATTCAGTCTTATATTGTATATCTTTGTATGTTTAGGTCGGACTATATTCTTTGTGCCGAACACTGGGGCAGGTATTCGTTTTTCGAGGCATGCGTAGTGAGTCTCGATAATGCCGCCTGATATGGCTGAGTGTGTTTTTTTGGGCTGGTCCCTTTTAAGGGTTGAAAAGTGATTTGTGCATGTTTTTCCAGGAGAAGTTTGTGTCTCTGCAAGAGTCTATTTGTCAGAGATTCTCCTCATGCACTTTGTTATTAATTCGGACTCCAGGTAATACCAGACCCTTTCTTTTGATGATTTCTACGTGGTTAGGCCTAGATGGAGTCGTGTTTCGAACATCGTTGGTCGTTGATATACCATTGAAGATGACAGGGTTCCCAACAGAGCTGATGTCTACATGTAACAACCTTAGTAATGTGGAACTGTAGGGAAACTCTAGGAAATTATTGATATTCAAATTGTGAATAACTTTGGCTTATCATTATCCTTCTGCTGGGTGAGTGAGCGAAACTCAGGAAGGCAGCCATCTTGTTTTCTTGTCATCGTTATGGATCGCTGTCCTGAGAACAGTATACCAAACTTATTATCGGACAGTGATATGGAGATCTCATTAATATGAAAACCCCTATCGTGGTTTAACTTTATTACATAAATATTTGCTATATGTCGCTGGAGAACTTAGCCAAGGAAAAGGTTCGGCCAGTGACCTCTTTATATGTTTACACACCCACACCCACTGATGCGTTCAGTCAGTTAGGGGATGTGGCAATAGTCTGCCAAAACATTGAATGATTCCTTATATCTTCCATCATATTTGAATGCTGCATGAAATGTCATCTATTGTTCAAATGCCTAATGATGTATACGTCAACATGTTCCCATGACTATGTTCCGTGTTGTCCTGATGTGTGCGTCCCTATTAAACGGTGTGAAATGCCCGCTGCAGTTCAAGTCGTCATTGCCTTGCATGAGAGTGTGTGAGAAATATTATCAAGTGGTCTATTACACCGAACCATTACACCATTCGCGGTTGCTTGACACTCCCACTCAATGTCAACATGACAGGTTGATTTAATAGTGCAGAAGTAATCTAAAGAAGACCTGCTTCAGCGATGACCAGTACACGACTCTAAAACATAACACCCGCATCCAGATGTTATCAGTGGTGGTCAATGTGTTATCAATAAGATATAATTATATCTATACCTGGTGACTACTTTCTGTGAAAGTTATAGACTAGTGCCTAGCCACACAAGTAAGCATAAAATGATTCCCCTTGCCACTAAAAATATCTATCAAAAAGGAATAAGTGACTTTCTCCTATAATTCAGTGTTAAGTGAATGATCCACACCTCTGACCTTATGTTGCAGAAATGACAGTTAATTTGCCTATTCTTAACCCATGATAAGCATCTGTAGACTGATTCTACGCCTAGTGAGTGTCTGTTATTGTAAGTCTATCATTTAACCAATTATAAACCAAAACAGCGTAAACACCACTAAACTAAGGCCGTAGACAGCGCTACATTATCACTGAATTAAATGACTAGAAGAAGTCCTCAGAAATGAATTCACGTCACTTTCCTATCAGATATATAAAAAGCTAACATGAATATTTATATATTAATAAGACATGTCAACTCACCCCGAAAAATGACTAGAGATAGGCCTTAACATTTAGTTTTGTGTTAAAGTCTGCCTTATCTCATGATGGTCCATCTCGGGCCAGGAAAATATTCACGAGTGTGTTAGTCTATTAAGACTAACCAGTTATATAGCTTACATCCAACGCTACCCTGGGATACCTGCATAGCCTGATTCTACAGATGTATCGGCGTAATGCGTAATGAGGAGTAAGACAGAGGTATCTCTAGAGACTACATCAAAGACAACAACTTTGAGAAAGTTCTCCGATAGACATATCTTATGATCTCTAACTCGTCTAAGGGGCAAAATCACAAAGACTAGCAGCGGGTTTATCTCCCCCTTGTTTCGAAGATCAAACTATATTTACCGACCGCAGAAGATTGGTACCTGCTAACGAGCCGTGTCTTCACAGAAACCCGTTCGCTCGTTCAAACGCTTTAGGCGTAACAGAAATGTTTCTCTGGTCAAACGAACCACAGGTGCGTTTAGATAACATTACGTTACCGCTACGCTGACCGTTGAAGGCTAGAACGTAAACAAACCGCGGGTGGGGTTTGAAGAGGTGAAAAAATAGGGCCACGAAGGTAGAAAAAAAAATATAAAATGACAAGGAAACCAAAACGTTTAGAGTATTAAAAAAATCGGACGTGATGATAAAATAAATTAATAGTCACGTGACAGTACATTAAACCGATAGAAATATTCGCTAGTACATTAAACCTGATAGAAATATTCGCTAGTACATTAAACCTGATAGAAATATTCGCTAGTACATTAAACCTGATAGAAATATTCGCTAGTACATTAAACCTGATAGAAATATTCGCTAGTACATTAAAGCTGACCCTGTGTAGTTAGTGCCCCGGGGGTGTCTGAAGAGGAGAAGAAAGAATAGGCTTATTTATTCCTCATGTATGTCGTACAAGGCAACTAATGTGAGGTTGTGCATGAGGTTGATAAACTCGTCATTTTAAAAACAATTGCTGGAGAAACCGCTGCTGCGTGAGCATGTGAATGCTTTATCCAGACTTCCTGCAGGGTACCAGCTGTAGTGTTGGCTCTATGCCAGACTTCATGCAGGGTACCAGCTGTAGTGTTGCTCTATGCCAGACTTCATGCCAGGGTACCAGCTGTAGTGTTGGCTCTATGCCAGACTTCATGCCAGGGTACCAGCTGCAGTGTTGGCTCTATGCCAGACTTCATGCCAGGGTACCAGCTGTAGTGTTGGCTCTATACCAGACTTCCTGCCAGGGTACCAGCTGTAGTGTTGGCTCTATGCCAGACTTCATGCCAGGGTACCAGCTGTAGTGTTGGCTCTATGCCAGACTTCATGCCAGGGTACCAGCTGTAGTGTTGGCTCTATGCCAGACTTCATGCCAGGGTACCAGCTGTAGTGTTGGCTCTATGCCAGACTTCATGCCAGGGTACCAGCTGTAGTGTTGGTTCTATGCCAGACTTCATGCCAGGGTACCAGCTGTAGTGTTGGCTCTATGCTAGACTTCATGCCAGGGTACCAGCTGTAGTGTTGGATCTATGCCAGACTTCATGCCAGGGTACCAGCTGTAGTGTTGGCTCTATGCCAGACTTCATGCAGGGTACCAGCTGTAGTGTTGGCCCTATGCCAGACTTCATGCCAGGGTACCAGCTGTAGTGTTGGCTCTATGCCAGACTTCATGCCAGGGTACCAGCTGTAGTGTTGGCTCTATGCCAGACTTCCTGCAGGGTACCAGCTGTAGTGTTGGCTCTATGCCAGACTTCATGCCAGGGTACCAGCTGTAGTGTTGGCTCTATGCCAGACTTCATGCCAGGGTACCAGCTGTAGTGTTGGCTCTATGCCAGACTTCCTGCAGGGTACCAGCTGTAGTGTTGGCTCTATGCCAGACTTCATGCCAGGGTACCAGCTGTAGTGTTGGCTCTATGCCAGACTTCATGCCAGGGTACCAGCTGTAGTGTTGGCTCTATGCCAGACTTCATGCCAGGGTACCAGCTGTAGTGTTGGCTCTATGCCAGACTTCATGCCAGGGTACCAGCTGTAGTGTTGGCTCTATGCCAGACTTCATGCCATGGTACCAGCTGTAGTGTTGGCCCTATGCCAGACTTCATGCCAGGGTACCAGCTGTAGTGTTGGCTCTATGCCAGACTTCATGCCAGGGTACCAGCTGTAGTGTTGGCTCTATGCCAGACTTCATGCCAGGGTATCAGCTGTAGTGTTGGCTCTATGCCAGACTTCCTGCAGGGTACCAGCTGTAGTGTTGGCTCTATGCCAGACTTCCTGCAGGGTACCAGCTGTAGTGTTAGCTCTATGCCAGACTTCCTGCAGCGTACCAGCTGTAGTGTTGGCTCTATGCCAGACTTCCTGCAGGGTACCAGCTGTAGTGTTGGCTCTATGCCAGACTTCCTGCAGGGTACCAGCTGTAGTGTTTACTCTATGCTCCATAGGCGGGGAAAAGGAAAATGATGATGATGGCATCAGACCTGATACAAATATTAGGTTAGTGACCTGAACTTATCGTCTGATTGACAGAGTGGTTAGAGCGCTGGTTTCTTGCGGCAAAGGTGCCGGATTCGAATCACGGTACTGACACGATTCCGTCTACCCAGCTGTAAATTGGTCTCGTGAGTTAGGGAAGGCAAAGGCAGCAAGGACGGGAACAACCTCATAAAATGCTGGACCTAGTATGGTGATGTCTCTAACACGTCACTCCTCTACGGAAGTTTCTGCAAAACGACTACCTTTATGTTTACATTAAACCTGGTAAACATTTATTGTCAGTACATTCCATTTTCTCCTACTCCCGCTATATGGTGTCCTATGGTTTGTTTTTTCTCGCTTGATGTGTTCCAGTCCTTCTCAATGGTTTATAGTATAGTTTTATTAGCTTAACATCTTATTTCCTAGTGGTTTATGTAGTTTTAATCGGTTCTGTATTTCCTGTGGATTTTAACAGCCTTTTTCCCCTCAGCTTATGTTTTTAGTTTTTTTCGGGGTTGTTTCGGCTTTTTATCTTGATCTTATTTTTGTGTAGATATCACGTGTTTTGACAAACTGACATTTGCTATAGCCCCGTCTAGTTCCCGGGGTTCTCTAAAGAGACAGAAATAGAATTGGATACCTGCTCCCTCTGGCATGTCGTAAAAGGGGACTAAAATGAAGTTGTGCATGGGGATGGCTATCTCATTATATTAAACAAATTGCTAGCGAACCCACGACTACAAGAACCTGTGAATGTTTTATGCGGGCATCCTGCTAGTGGGCCAGCTGCAATGGCGACTCCATGCTCCATAAGGAATGACAAAGAAAAATGACGCTGATAATTAAATATTTTGGCAACTTTTCATTTTGTATTTTCATAACGGCAATATTTGTTTGTTATTTCCTTCGTAAGTCTGTTTGTTATTTCCTTGGTAAGTCTGTTTGTTATTTCCTTCGTAAGTCTGTTTGCGAATATATTTACACTTTCATTCTCAGTGTGTTCTATGCTCAGCTTATGTAGTTTAAATTGTAATGTAAAACTTCCATCACTAAGTTTATATTCATAATTTATGTTTAATTCTGTGTTTGCGTGGTCAGTGTTTGATTTGTTTTGCACTTCACCCCTAGCAACGATTGTTTCACGTGACAACACATAAGACTACAACAGACAGCTCCACTACTACCCGGGTCCCCAAAAATGCCGTGCTGAAGTCGGATGTGTCGGCCAAAAGACGCAAATATCGCAGTTTCGCTGTAAACGGACACAACGCAACCAACGTCCTTTTCAGGACGAACGAGGAAGAAGAAGAAGAAGCTCCACTACTGATGGATTAGTCCACGTCATTAAGCCGTTGTGTATTAGCTCCATTCTTTTTGTGTAGTCCAGACTATCTTTTTTCCTTCTAGATCGCATCTATTGCTCGCCAATGTATTACGTGAGCATTAGATTCTCCCCCCAATAGTATTCTGTTACTTGACTTAGTGCTAATAGTTGCTATATTGGTATAAAATATTCCCTTTGGGGCTATAAATATTCATTATCTTCAGTTTTTTCTGGCTCACTGTCTGGGGCTAGATTTATTCCTTCAATATTGTCAGTTTGAAATTGTTCCTAATTTATTATTGTCTTGAAAGGCAACGCGATCTCCTCTCTTCCCGCAAACCTGTCATTTCTGAGTAGTTTATATTCCGGATAGTTAAGCTTTTGTTTGGGGTTTAGAACAGTTTTTTTTTTAATTCCAAAAATAGTTCTCGATTCTTTAAACTATCCTATGAGACACATCATTTTTTTAATCCTTGCCGGCCTTGCCATTCTATCGTCAGTGCCGTCTTAAGGCGTGGGCACACTGGGCAGTGCCCAGGGGCCCCACGATTCTAGGGGCCCCATGCTGGGATGCTGCCATATTGTTCATAAGACATCATTTTTATTCCCGTGGGTGGGTAGGGCCCCAGTGCATTGCTTTGCCCAGGGCCTACAATGCTGTTAAGACGGCCCTGTCTATCGTATTATCTCAGTATGTCTTGTCTCCATTTGAAAAGGTTACGTTATTTATGCCGTGATATTTTTTCTGTTTGGTCTTTATACTGATTTTCTTCAAGAGTGTTTTGAGTTGTCTCACATGTTACCATAGAAACAGTAATGCCAGTTATAGCACTACAAGACAGTCATTGTTCTGGAATCACCAGGATAGGAGGAATAGAGGGAGACAAAAACAGACGGAGAAGGAAATTACAGATAAACATGAAGGAGATAAATAAGACATTACAGATAAACATGAAGGAGATAAATAAGACATTACAGATAAACATGAAGGAGATAAATAAGACATTACAGATAAACATGAAGGAGATACAGAAGACATTAAAAGACCTTGAAAGTATAGCACAAGTCATGAAAGATTGGGTTGTATTTGTTGAAGGTCTGAGCTCCACGATGACCTGAACAGGTAATAAATGAGTCTTGCAGTCTGGAATAAATGTCAAAGAAAGATGCTGTCATTCAACTCTTTTTTTTTTAAAATTTGACTGTACTATTTGTAATAACAGGCCATTTACCATAATGATAACTCAGTGATGATTAAAAACAAAATCTCGTTACAGCTCATTACAATATGACCATCATAAATACCCGTCTCCCGCACCCTATATAGCAAGTGTGTTGACCCTTGAACATCCTTGATACTCGGGAGTGTAGAGAACGTGAGAATTGAATCCTCCTGTAAACGTGTCCCCTTTGTACTTGGATGGGATAATTGTATTCCTTAATTTTTGAAGTTGAGAAAAAAAAACACACACACACGCACTAACTAATATTCGATGGTAAGGCTGTTCATCTTTTGCCGGAAACTACTCGAGACTGATTCAATGACTTCAGGGCTGTTGGTGTGTCTTTATTACTTTCTCATCTTCATGTCATTCATTTTTACTGTCTTCAGGGACATCAAGTGATCCTTGCTGACGATCGACGTTTATGTGTATATTCCATGCAGACAGCACACAGCTGCAGAAATACGAAAATCTTCCCACTGGCAGACTTTGAGCTAGACCAACGCAGAGAAAAGAAAAATAAACAAGAAATAAAACTCCAAGAACGATAAAAACAATAAAGTTGTGAAACAGTGACCGGTAATGTAAGTCTTACTGACATCAACGACAAAGATACCGCCTACGTTATCACACAATAAAGTTGTGAAACAGTGAGATGAACGAAAACCGGTAATGTAAGTCTTACTGACATCAACGACAAAGATACCGCCTACGTTATCACACAATAAAGTTGTGAAACAGTGAGATGAACGAAAACCGGTAATGTAAGTCTTACTGACATCAACGACAAAGATACCGCCTACCGCCAATAAAGTTGTGAAAACAGTGAGATGAACGAAAACCGGTAAGTAAGTCTTATTATCAACGACAAAGATACCGCCTACGTTATCACACAATAAAGTTGTGAAACAGTGAGATGAACGAAAACCGGTAATGTACGTCTTACTGGCATCAACGACAAAGATACCGCCTTATCACTACAGAGACATTATGGAACCCTATAATAACAGACGCCAGAGTTTATAGCAAGTAAGGCACAATTTAAAAACAAAATAACATTAAATATAATATGCAATATAGGATACAGAACATTATATATCGAAATTATTATTCACATGGGGTTAAACAGGGTATTAGACGCATAGGAAAATCTCATATTTTACAGACATATGCCCGGTTCTGATGACATCAGCCATCTTACAAGAAGGGATCAGGGCACCATTTTTCGGCTACGAACACAATATGTACCACTCAACAATCACTTGAACAGAATCCATTCACAACACACTCCATAGTGCCAACTATGTAACTACCCCTATGAAACTATTGATCCCCTCCTTTTTGAGTGCAACACCACTGGACGATGTCAGGAAAATGCTCCTTCCTTCCAGGCCAGATAAATGGAACGTGACCCTACATGAAGCAAAGCAACAACGTGCCAACACATGCAGATACCCGTACATGGGATTGGGCCGAAGGACAAGAGCCCAAACGCCGCTGGATCAATAACAACATTTTCTTTTCAACATGGGCTAAAAGCAACAACAATGTTGAATGTCCAAAAACGAACATGGGCAGCTTCTCCAACTGCTGTGTGTAGAATAATGTTAGTGTGAGTAAACAAAACATTGTTTTATAACCCAAGAGGGAAAAGTGCGTATAAAATATGTTATTTTACATTATGAACAAGGTTAGTTAATTAAGCACGTGGTATAGCCATGATAATGCATGTTGAATTATTGGACGTGGTTACTGTAATCTACTGGGATGAGAATGTATAAGCATTGTTAATCCATTTGCAGAGTTTAAGTAAGCTACATATTACAAGTATGAATTAGAAATGTCTCAATAACTCTTGTGACAACACAGAACGATGTGACTCCAGTCGAATCCGAATACTCAAGTATCTAAAAGTCTAAACTCAAGTTCACTTATGCCAAAGATTGCTACGCATGACACTCTCTGAGAACCAGTTTGCAATCATGCGCCATGAAGTCGGTAGACCTTAAAGTCCATATTTACAGGTGCGGTGGGGTTTAGAGAAAATAAAGAAAGAAAAACACAAGTTTGAGGGATCCATTTTTATTACTATCACCAGATCCATTAAAAATCTTTAATTTGATTGTTGCTTCCGACGCTACGCATTTGCAACAATGATTTAACAATGTTCACAATTATTGTGTGCAACGTCATCAAGTTCTGTGAACCTTTTTACAATTTTATGTACGTCACCAAGTTCTGTGATCCTGTTCACAATTATGTGTACAACGTCACCAGGTTCTGTGATTCTTCCACTATAATGTTGTAAAAATGCTGATTTGTTTGTTTTTTCGGCTTTAATTTTTGTATGGCGCGCCGGGATAGGTCACTCGAGGTTCCTTCAAATTTTTGATAGTTTAAATTGTACCACGACAAGGGGTCGTGTGAAAAATGTCAGCACCCTAGGCCCACTGAAACCGTGAACCAAGGGCTCAAAGATTTGAAACATCCAAACGAACTACTTCTTTTCTTCAAGTATGGATGGGTGTGGAAAAAAAATCGAAAAAAGGTGATTCGTCTTACAAGGACAAAAGACAAAGAAAATAGCCAACGTTACAGCCACAAGGCCTTCGTCAGGGAAAGGAAAGAAAGAGAAGGCTAGATAGGGCACATAAGAACCTAAATAAATATAAAAACTGAGTACTTCCCTGAAGGCATCGACGTCCTAACACTTTTGCTGCCCGCGAACGGACGAGCGTGCCCGGAAAAGGAAATGCTTTTCTTCAAGAACCATGCCTAGTGGCGTAGGAGATCATCTCTCCACAACTTCCTGTCTCCAGTACAATTTATAAGTTCTGCTGTTGACTTCTTTCCATGCCACGATGTCAAACTGCCCAGTATTTGCTCTCTTTGTCTTCCCCTATCTCTTTTTCCTCATAACATGCCCCAAAAAAAGGTGGATTGCTTCTTTCTAACTTGTCAAATAAGTTTCCTTTGTGCATTGGCCTCTTTCAGGACATCCTCATTACTCTTTTTGGCTGTCCATGGTATTTTTAACATTCTTCTGTAAAACCACATCTCTGTGGCCTCTAGTCTTCTCTATTTGTTTATTAATTGTCCTTGACTCACTCCCATATGTCAGGATATGTTATATATAACAATGAAGAACTCTTACTTCCAATGACACAGAATTGTTGCGTAAAATACTCTTCATTTAATAGAATGTTACTTTTGCCTGAGCTATTCTGCTCTTCACTTCTGAGATGCATCTTCCATCCGTTGTTATTAATGTTCCCAGGTATTTGAATTTATTGACTTGTTTTAAAACGGTTCTATTTACTTTGATTGTGCAAACGAACACTCCTAGTCCTATCAAATTAAATAAAAATATTGAATAAAAAGTAATACGTCTTACTAGGACTAAAGACAAGAAAATAACCTACTTTACGGCCACAGGGCTTTCGTCAGGGGCAAACTAACAGAAACAGAAAGGAAAGAACGCAACAACTAAGAAAAAACAAACAAAATAAATACGAATACAACCAGTGCTAACGCATGGCTAGACGCAAAATTGTTGCTGCATCCGGGCATGAAGAGTAAAGACTAAGTTAAGTACGGGAAACAAAAACAATAGAATTCAGGGTAAAAAACAAACTCTCTAACAAGCGAGTACATAACATACTTGTAATAAAACACCCAGGCGTGAACACAGCCAACAATTGTTCTTTTTATTTCCTCTACGCAGATCTGTTTTACAGACAGAAAGCTTAGCTAACACGATCAAACACGAAAGCAGTCGTTAAAAAAAAAAACAAAAAAACTTGTCTCAGGATTCCTCAGCAAGATGCCAAGTCATGAATTTAAAATGAAGATCGTTCGTTCATCCCCGTGTTGTTCCTGGAGTTATAATATATCAAGAGACACAGAACATTTGAAAACTGCTGGCTCCTCGGGGTTGTGGTAAAATTAGACTAACATGAGGTTGTGAATAGGACTGTCGATCTCATTATGTACAACAACTGTCTACAGACAAACGCTGCAACAGCACATGAATGCCTTTTTCCAAGTTTCCTGTAAAGGGGACCAGCAGCGTTGGTGGCCCCGTGCTCCATATGAAGTGAGAACCAAAATTGTGGTGGTAATGGTTCATTCTGTTAACAAACTGGTCTACAAATTTCAGGGTACTCGTTTGTCTGTATTCTTCTGTCCTTCCCGAATTAACTCGTTCGATCCAAAACCTTTTTCAGGTTTACCATATATACCAGTTTGTTTCCAACGGAAATATTCTAAAACAAGCGGTAAAATTTACATTATCATCATCATTACGAGCTTCACGGCCTAGGCATTGCCCACCATCACGCAAGAAACTAAGTAATCGAGCAGGAGAGATCAGCAATAACACCAACAAGCTAAGATAGCCAGAAGTTAAGACCAGGTATCAGGGGCTTATTGCTACAGCAGTGAGAAACATTGAAGAACGACCTCATGACCTGGAAACCCTCTGGCTTAAATTCGAGGACATCATAAAAACTGCTGCAGCACAAGCATGTGGTGAAGTCCGACTTAGGAAGCAGGGGAAAAAGGACACCTTGGTGGTTAGATGAAGTTAAAAAGAAAAGAAGAAAAAGGCATAGAAACAATACTCAGAGGCTAACAACACAACAGGAAAAAACAGAGAAATATAGAGAATATGTGATAGAACAGAAGCAAAGATTAAGGTGCTAGCAGCAAAACAGAAATTCTGGAAAGAATTTGGAGAAAAGCTAGAAAAAAAAGATGCTCAAGAAAACCAGAAATCGTTCTACAAGACCCTAAAGAACATGAGGAAGGAAAAACAGTGCCCTCTTAAATTCATAAAGGACAAGCATGACAAATTGCTTACTGCCACAAAGGAAGTAATGGAAAGAATATTTCTCAGAGCTCCTTGGTGGTGATCAAGGTCAAGCATCAGAAATGATAAGCACTAGCACAGAAGAGGAAACCAATGGTAGTGAAGATGGCATCAAGATGGAAGAACTGAAGGCAGCACTGAAGACAATCAAGATGGGTAAAGCAGCAGGTCATGGTGGTATAACACCAGAAATGGTTAAGTACTTGGGAGCAGCAGGCGACCTATTACTCCTGAGGGTGCTACTGGCAGCCTGGTGCCATAAGACCAAAATTTACTATAGAACCCTGGAGCAGAGACTCAGATCAGACACCTAGGTGAGCCACAAATGGATGAGGTCCAATGTGGCTTCCGAGCAAACCAAAGTACTCAGGACCTTATCTTTAACTCAGACAGCTGAGTAAAAAGGCCTTTGAGTATAAACATAAGAGGGATCTTTGCTACTTGGATCTGGAGAAGGTGTTTGACAAGGTCCCCTGGAGCAAACTTTGGGACTGTTTGGCAAGGAAGAACATTCCAGCACCTCTGATTCATGCTATACAAAGCTTCTACGTCTTGCATAAATTATGTGAAGATGGCAAACCGTAATTCAGAAGGGTTCAGGACCACCACTGTTGTAGGACAAGGTGATATTCTGTCACCTTATCTTTTCATACTCCTCATGGATGATGTCATCAAAGCATGTAAGGCGAGGGCAAGAAAGTGTTCAGTGGGGTACTGGAAAATGAGACAGGTACCGGTATGTATTTCAGAGCTGGCATTGGCTGATAATGTTTCCACGACTGCTAAATCAGAGGCACATCTGCAATCCAACCTGCATGTCTGGAAGGAAGAGCTAGAGAAGAGAGGGAAGACATCTCAACCGATGGTCATAAGCAGCTCTAAAACAAATACCATGGTGATATCACAAGAGAAAAGAGGAAGCCTGCACTAAACATTCACATACTCTTGCAGCAGTGCCTTCTGTGGCAATTTGTTTTAAATATCATACACAGCCTCATATTAGTCACCTTGTACAATATCGAAGCAATATAGAAGATACCTCTGCAATAACAGAAAGGTTGTGAGGTAGAATCATATTATCTTAAAGAAATGGAACAAGAGTGGATTAGTATCAGATTATTTTCATTTGCCTCCGCTCATCCATCATTCTGGCAGCCAGTCTACCCGTTCCAACTTTATTTTCAGTGTAACTTAATTTTGTGATTTACTCACAACGGAATGTTATTTAAAAGTGATTGTACTTGGTGATAGCTATTTACAACATAATGTATTGTCTGTTTATTTATCGACTATTTACACTGTAATAATTTTGTTGTGAGTTTTTTACGGTTTTTTTAAAAATCCATTTCTGTTAAAGTGGAGAGTTCCCTCAATTCATGCATATGCAATGATGCCACTTCTATGGGATTAATGTTGTTGTTGCTTTCATGTAATGAGGTGTGGTTTAACATAAAGATGACTATACGAGAAATAGACTGAAACAAAATTTAAACAAGATAGAAATCATGAGAAGAGAAGGCATAGAAAATAAGTGTGGGATGTAAAAGTCAAGATGCCGTGCCTCAAGGCGTAGGCAATGTTCGCCCACAACCTTCCCTTTTATATGTAATGTTCTCCGTCAGTTCTGTTTTTGATCTTGTCCCAGGATCAATCTACTCCCTATCTTTTTCATCTATGTCTTCCTCTACTTCTACTTTCCTCTATTTTCGGTTTTTACAACGTTTTCAAGGACCCCCTTTTCTCATCACATGTTCAAAGACGGTTGATTCTCATATTTGTTATTACGTTTCCTTGGGCAATAGCACTTTTAAAAGGAAGAAAAAGCAAAACGACATAAAGATCACAAAGTAATACTGCAAGCAAGAAACAAAATCAGAGAGCTATCAGATAAAGAATATTAGAACACTGGTCAAAAGAAAATTCGGGACCCAAAGATGCAGCAATAGAGAATGCAGTCAGCAACCCATAGCTTGACTGCTTGCATCAGGGTCAGCGAACCAGAGCTGACCAAGACCCTACTCCACCTCCACGTGGTGGTCCTGGAAACAGTCTGCATAACTGCAGTCTGGCTGAGAGAGTAGGGATCGAAGAGGGAAGGCAAACCCGGTCCCAAAAAATGTCGTGCTGAAGTCGGATGTGTCGGCCAAAAGGTGCAGATATCACAGCTCCGGCGTAAACAGACACAACGCAACCAACGTCCTTTTCAGGGCGAACGAGGAAGAAGAAGAAAATAAAATTCTCATGAAACAATCTTTGAAAAAAAAGCATTTATAGAAAAACATTTTTAATAACTTCTTTCTTTCTTTCCTCAGGATGCGCTTCTTTCACTTATTGGCAAAAATTCTTTGGTTATATCAGATCTTTGAGTGCTCGAGTCTCAAGGAAAAGTGACCAGGTGTGAAACCTGATAGCATCACATTCAAGTCTACCCAGCTGTAACTGCGTGCCAAACTCTGCTATTGAGTTAAGGAAGTCAGATGCAGCTTAGGAAAGTAACCAATCATTTCACATCATAACACAATTCATTTTGTTCAAACCCCCAGGGGTTTGAGTTTTCACTCTTTACCCTCAACTGTTTTTATCAGTGACACAACTCATAGATTTATATAGAGTTTAAAAGTAACCTAGGTCCCACCACCCATAGATTTATATAGAGTTTAAAAGTAACCTAGGTCCCACCACCCATAGATTTATATAGAGTTTAAAAGTAACCTAGGTCCCACCACCCATAGATTTATATAGAGTTTAAAAGTAACCTAGGTCCCACCACTAATAGATTTATATAGAGTTTAAAAGTAACCTAGGTCCCACCACCCATAGATTTATATAGAGTTTAAAAGTAACCTAGGTCCCACCACCCATAGATTTATATAGAGTTTAAAAGTAACCTAGGTCCCACCACCCATAGATTTATATAGAGTTTAAAAGTAACCTAGGTCCCACCACCCATAGATTTATATAGAGTTTAAAAGTAACCTAGGTCCCACCACCCATAGATTTATATAGAGTTTAAAAGTAACCTAGGTCCCACCACCCATAGATTTATATAGAGTTTAAAAGTAACCTAGGTCCCACCACCCATAGATTTATATAGAGTTTAAAAGTAACCTAGGCCCCACCACCCATAGATTTATATAGAGTTTAAAAGTAACCTAGGTCCCACCACTCATAGATTTATATAGAGTTTAAAAGTAACCTAGGTCCCACCACCCATAGATTTATATAGAGTTTAAAAGTAACCTAGGTCCCACCACCCATAGATTTATATAGAGTTTAAAAGTAACCTAGGTCCCACCACCCATAGATTTATATAGATTAAAAGTAACCTAGGTCCCACCACCCATAGATTTATATAGAGTTTAAAAGTAACCTAGGTCCCACCACCCATAGATTTATATAGAGTTTAAAAGTAACCTAGGTCCCACCACCCATAGATTTATATAGAGTTTAAAAGTAACCTAGGTCCCACCACACATAGATTTATATAGAGTTTAAAAGTAACCTAGGTCCCACCACCCATAGATATATATAGAGTTTAAAAGTAACCTAGGTCCCACCACCCATAGATTTATATAGAGTTTAAAAGTAACCTAGGTCCCACCACACATAGATTTATATAGAGTTTAAAAGTAACCTAGGTCCCACCACCCATAGATTTATATAGAGTTTAAAAGTAACCTAGGTCCCACCACCCATAGATTTATATAGAGTTTAAAAGTAACCTAGGTCCCACCACACATAGATTTATATAGAGTTTAAAAGTAACCTAGGTCCCACCACCCATAGATTTATATAGAGTTTAAAAGTAACCTAGGTCCCACCACCCATAGATTTATATAGAGTTTAAAAGTAACCTAGGTCCCACCACTCATAGATTTATATAGAGTTTAAAAGTAACCTAGGTCCCACCACCCATAGATTTATATAGAGTTTAAAAGTAACCTAGGTCCCACCACTCATAGATTTATATAGAGTTTAAAAGTAACCTAGGTCCCACCACTCATAGATTTATATAGAGTTTAAAAGTAACCTAGGTCCCACCACACATAGATTTATATAGAGTTTAAAAGTAACCTCGGCCCCACCACCCAAACATTTACATAGAGTTTAAAAGTAACCTAGGCCCCACCACCCATAGATTTATATAGAGTTTAAAAGTAACCTAGGTCCCACCACCCATAGATTTTATATAGAGTTTAAAAGTAACCTAGGTCCCCACCACCCATAGATTATATAGAGTTTAAAAGTAACCTAGGTCCCACCACCCATAGATTTATATAGAGTTTAAAAGTAACCTAGGTCCCACCACCCATAGATTTATATAGAGTTTTAAAAGTAACCTAGGTCCCCCACCACTCATAGATTTATATAGAGTTTAAAAGTAACCTAGGTCCCACCACCCATAGATTTATATAGAGTTTAAAAGTAACCTAGGTCCCACCATCATAGATTTATATAGAGTTTAAAAGTAACCTAGGTCCCACCACCTCATAGAAGTTTATATAGAGTTTAAAAGTAACCTAGGTCCCACCACACATAGATTTATATAGAGTTTAAAAGTAACCTAGGTCCCACCACCCATAGATTTATATAGAGTTTAAAAGTAACCTAGGTCCCACCACCCATAGATTTATATAGAGTTTTAAAAGTAACCTAGGTCCCACCACCATAGATTTATATAGAGTTTAAAAGTAACCTAGGTCCAACCACACATAGATTTATATAGAGTTTAAAAGTAACCTAGGTCCCACCACACATAGATTTATATAGAGTTTAAAAGTAACCTAGGTCCCACCACCCATAGATTTATATAGAGTTTAAAAGTAACCTAGGTCCCACCACCCATAGATTATATAGAGTTTAAAAGTAACCTAGGTCCCACCACCCATAGATTTATATAGAGTTTAAAAGTAACCTAGGTCCCACCACACATAGATTTATATAGAGTTTAAAAGTAACCTAGGTCCCACCACTCATAGATTTATATAGAGTTTAAAAGTAACCTAGGTCCCACCACCCATAGATTTATATAGAGTTTAAAAGTAACCTAGGTCCCACCACACATAGATTTATATAGAGTTTAAAAAGTAACCTAGGTCCCCCACCACCCATAGATTTATATAGAGTTTAAAAGTAACCTAGGTCCCACCACTCATAGATTTATATAGAGTTTTAAAAGTAACCTAGGTCCCACCACCCATAGATTTATATAGAGTTTAAAAGTAACCTAGGTCCCACCACCCATAGATTTATATAGAGTTTAAAAGTAACCTAGGTCCCACCACCCATAGAGATTTATAGAGTTTAAAAGTAACCTAGGTCCCACCACACCACCCATAGATTTATATAGAGTTTAAAAGTAACCTAGGTCCCACCACCCATAGATTTATATAGAGTTTAAAAGTAACCTAGGTCCCACCACCCATAGATTTATATAGAGTTTTAAAAGTAACCTAGGTCCCCACCACCCATAGATTTATATAGAGTTTTAAAAGTAACCTAGGTCCCACCACCCATAGATTTATATAGAGTTTTAAAAGTAACCTAGGTCCCACCACCCATAGATTTATATAGAGTTTAAAAAGTAACCTAGGTCCCCACCACCCATAGATTTATATAGAGTTTAAAAGTAACCTAGGTCCCACCACCCATAGATTTATATAGAGTTTTAAAAGTAACCTAGGTCCCACCACCCAAAGATTTATATAGAGTTTAAAAGTAACCTAGGTCCCCACCACCCATAGATTTATATAGAGTTTAAAAGTAACCTAGGTCCCACCACCCATAGATTTATATAGAGTTTAAAAGTAACCTAGGTCCCACCACCCATAGATTTTATATAGAGTTTAAAAGTAACCTAGGTCCCCCACCCATAGATTTATATAGAGTTTTTAAAAGTAACCTAGGTCCCACCACCCATAGATTTATATAGAGTTTTAAAAGTAACCTAGGTCCCACCACCCATAGATTTTATATAGAGTTTAAAAGTAACCTAGGTCCCACCACCCATAGATTTTATATAGAGTTTAAAAGTAACCTAGGTCCCACCACCCATAGATTTATATAGAGTTTAAAAGTAACCTAGGTCCCCCACCACCCATAGATTTATATAGAGTTTAAAAGTAACCTAGGTCCCACCACCCATAGATTTTATATAGAGTTTAAAAGTAACCTAGGTCCCACCACCCATAGATTTATATAGAGTTTAAAAAGTAACCTAGGTCCCACCACCCATAGATTTATATAGAGTTTAAAAGTAACCTAGGTCCCACCACCCATAGATTTATAATAGATTTAAAAGTAATAGGTCCCACCACCCATAGATTTATATAGAGTTTAAAAGTAACCTAGGTCCCACCACCCATAGATTTATATAGAGTTTAAAAGTAACCTAGGTCCCACCACCCATAGATTTATATATGATTTAAAAGTAACCTAGGACCCACCACGCATAGATTTAATAGAGTTTAAAAAGTAACCTAGGTCCCCACCACCCATAGATTTATATAGAGTTTTAAAAGTAACCTAGGTCCCACCACCCATAGATTTTATATAGAGTTTAAAAGTAACCTAGGTCCCACCACCCATAGATTTATATAGAGTTTAAAAGTAACCTAGGTCCCACCACCCATAGATTTATATAGAGTTTAAAAGTAACCTAGGTCCCACCACCCATAGATTTTTATATAGAGTTTTAAAAGTAACCTAGGTCCCACCACCCACCCCCCCCCATAGATTTATATAGAGTTTAAAAGTAACCTAGGTCCCACCACCCATAGATTTATATAGAGTTTTTAAAAGTAACCTAGGTCCCACCACCCATTGATTTATATAGAGTTTAAAAGTAACCTAGGTCCCACCACCCATAGATTTATATAGAGTTTTTTAAAAGTAACCTAGATTTTATATAGAGTATAAAAGTCCACCCACCCCCATTAGATTTATATAGAGTTTAAAAGTAACCTAGGTCCCACCACCCATAGATTTATATAGAGTTTAAAAGTAACCTAGGTCCCACCACTCATAGATTTATATAGAGTTTAAAAGTAAACCTAGGTCCCACCACCCATAGATTTATATAGAGTTTTTTAAAAGTAACCTAGGTCCCCACCACCACCCATAGATTTATATAGAGTTTAAAAGTAACCTAGGTCCCACCACCCATAGATTTATATAGAGTTTAAAAGTAACCTAGGTCCCACCACCCATAGATTTATATAGAGGTTTAAAATAGATTTATATAGAGTTTAAAAGTAACCTAGGTCCCACCACCCATAGATTTTATATAGAGTTTAAAAAGTAACCTAGGTCCCACCACCCATAGATTTAATATAGAGTTTAAAAGTAACCTAGGTCCCACCACCCATAGATTTATATAGAGTTTAAAAGTAACCTAGGTCCCACCACCCATAGATTTATATAGAGTTTAAAAGTAACCTAGGTCCCACCACCCATAGATTTATATAGAGTTTAAAAGTAACCTAGGTCCCACCACTCATAGATTTATATAGAGTTTAAAAGTAACCTAGGTCCCACCACTCATAGATTTATATAGAGTTTAAAAGTAACCTAGGTCCCACCACTCATAGATTTATATAGAGTTTAAAAGTAACCTAGGTCCCACCACTCATAGATTTATATAGAGTTTAAAAGTAACCTAGGTCCCACCACTCCTCATAGATTTATATAGAGTTTAAAAGTAACCTAGGTCCCACCACTCATAGATTTATATAGAGTTTAAAAGTAACCTAGGTCCCACCACTCATAGATTTATATAGAGTTTAAAAGTAACCTAGGTCCCACCACCCATAGATTTATATAGAGTTTAAAAGTAACCTAGGTCCCACCACTCATAGATTTATATAGAGTTTAAAAGTAACCTAGGTCCCACCACTCATAGATTTATATAGAGTTTAAAAGTAACCTAGGTCCCACCACTCATAGATTTATATAGAGTTTAAAAGTAACCTAGGTCCCACCACTCATAGATTTATATAGAGTTTAAAAGTAACCTAGGTCCGCACCCACCACTCATAGATTTATATAGAGTTTTAAAAGTAACCTAGGTCCCACCACTCATAGATTTATATAGAGTTTAAAAGTAACCTAGGCCCCACCCCTCATAGATTTATAATGCGTTTAAAAGAAACCTGGACCCACCACTCATAGATTTATATAGAGTTTAAAAGTAACCTAGGTCCCACCACTCATAGATTTATATAGAGTTTAAAAGTAACCTAGGTCCCACCACTCATAGATTTATATAGAGTTTAAAAGTAACCTAGGTCCCACCACTCATAGATTTATATAGAGTTTAAAAGTAACCTAGGTCACCACCACTCATAGATTTATATAGAGTTTAAAAGTAACCTAGGTCCCACCACTCATAGATTTATATAGAGTTTAAAAGTAACCTAGGTCCCACCACTCAAATATATACTATAGAGTTTAAAAGTAACCTAGTCCCACCACTCATAGATTTATATAGAGTTTAAAAGTAACCTAGGTCCCACCACTCATAGATTTATATAGAGTTTAAAAGTAACCTAGGTCCCACCACTCATAGATTTATATAGAGTTTTAAAAGTAACCTAGGTCCCACCACCCATAGATTTATATAGAGTTTAAAAGTAACCTAGGTCCCACCACCCATAGATTTATATAGAGTTTAAAAGTAACCTAGGTCCCACCACCCATAGATTTATATAGATTTTAAAAGTAACCTAGGTCCCACCACCCATAGATTTATATAGAGTTTTAAAAGTAACCTAGGTCCCACCACTCATAGATTTATATAGAGTTTAAAAGTAACCTAGGTCCCACCACTCATAGATTTATATAGAGTTTAAAAGTAACCTAGGTCCCACCACTCATAGATTTATATAGAGTTTAAAAGTAACCTAGGTCCCACCACTCATAGATTTATATAGAGTTTAAAAGTAACCTAGGTCCCACCACTCATAGATTTATATAGAGTTTAAAAGTAACCTAGGTCCCACCACTCATAGATTTATATAGAGTTTAAAAGTAACCTAGGTCCCACCACTCATAGATTTATATAGAGTTTAAAAGTAACCTAGGTCCCACCACTCATAGATTTATATAGAGTTTAAAAGTAACCTAGGTCCCACCACTCATAGATTTATATAGAGTTTAAAAGTAACCTAGGTCCCACCACCCATAGATTTATATAGAGTTTAAAAGTAACCTAGGTCCCACCACTCATAGATTTATATAGAGTTTAAAAGTAACCTAGGTCCCACCACCCATAGATTTATATAGAGTTTAAAAGTAACCTAGGTCCCACCACCCATAGATTTATATAGAGTTTAAAAGTAACCTAGGTCCCACCACCCATAGATTTATATAGAGTTTAAAAGTAACCTAGGTCCCACCACTCATAGATTTATATAGAGTTTAAAAGTAACCTAGGTCCCACCACTCATAGATTTATATAGAGTTTAAAAGTAACCTAGGTCCCACCACCCATAGATTTATATAGAGTTTAAAAGTAACCTAGGTCCCTTATATAGAGTTTAAAAGTAACCTAGGTCCCACCACCCATAGATTTATATAGAGTTTTAAAGTATCCTAGGTCTCACCACCCATAGATTTATATAGAGTTTAAAAGTAACCTAGGTCCCACCACTCATAGATTTATATAGAGTTTAAAAGTAACCTAGGTCCCACCACTCATAGATTTATATAGAGTTTAAAAGTAACCTAGGTCCCACCACCCATAGATTTATATAGAGTTTAAAAGTAACCTAGGTCCCACCACCCATAGATTTATATAGAGTTTAAAAGTAACCTAGGTCCCACCACCCATAGATTTATATAGAGTTTAAAAGTAACCTAGGTCCCACCACTCATAGATTTATATAGAGTTTAAAAGTAACCTAGGTCCCACCACCCATAGATTTATATAGAGTTTAAAAGTAACCTAGGTCCCACCACCCATAGATTTATATAGAGTTTAAAAGTAACCTAGGTCCCACCACCCATAGATTTATATAGAGTTTAAAAGTAACCTAGGTCCCACCACCCATAGATTTATATAGAGTTTAAAAGTAACCTAGGTCCCACCACCCATAGATTTATATAGAGGTCCCACCACCCATAGATTTATATAGAGTTTAAAAGTAACCTAGGTCCCACCACCCATAGATTTATATAGAGTTTAAAAGTAACCTAGGTCCCACCACCCATAGATTTATATAGAGTTTAAAAGTAACCTAGGTCCCACCACCCATAGATTTATATAGAGTTTAAAAGTAACCTATAGAGTTTAAAAGTAACCTAGGTCCCACCACCCATAGATTTATATAGAGTTTAAAAGTAACCTAGGTCCCACCACCCATAGATTTATATAGAGTTTAAAAGTAACCTAGGTCCCACCACCCATAGATTTATATAGAGTTTTAAAAGTAACCTAGGTCCCACCACCCATAGATTTATATAGAGTTTAAAAGTAACCTAGGTCCCACCACCCATAGATTTATATAGAGTTTAAAAGTAACCTAGGTCCCACCACCCATAGATTTATATAGAGTTTAAAAGTAACCTAGGTCCCACCACCCATAGATTTATATAGAGTTTAAAAGTAACCTAGGTCCCACCACCCATAGATTTATATAGAGTTTAAAAGTAACCTAGGTCCCACCACCCATAGATTTATATAGAGTTTAAAAGTAACCTAGGTCCCACCACCCATAGATTTATATAGAGTTTAAAAGTAACCTAGGTCCCACCACCCATAGATTTATATAGAGTTTAAAAGTAACCTAGGTCCCACCACCCATAGATTTATATAGAGTTTAAAAGTAACCTAGGTCCCACCACCCATAGATTTATATAGAGTTTAAAAGTAACCTAGGTCCCACCACCCATAGATTTATATAGAGTTTAAAAGTAACCTAAAAGTAACCTAGGTCCCACCACCCATAGATTTATATAGAGTTTAAAAGTAACCTAGGTCCCACCACCCATAGATTTATATAGAGTTTAAAAGTAACCTAGGTCCCACCACCCATAGATTTATATAGAGTTTAAAAGTAACCTAGTGCTCCGCCGCCATAGATTTATATAGAGTTTAAAAGTAACCTAGGTCCCACCACCCATAGATTTATATAGAGTTTAAAAGTAACCTAGGTCCCACCACCCATAGATTTATATAGAGTTTAAAAGTAACCTAGGTCCCACCACCCATAGATTTATATAGAGTTTAAAAGTAACCTAGGTCCCACCACCCATAGATTTATATAGAGTTTAAAAGTAACCTAGGTCCCACCACCCATAGATTTATATAGAGTTTAAAAGTAACCTAGGTCCCACCACCCATAGATTTATATAGAGTTTAAAAGTAACCTAGGTCCCACCACCCATAGATTTATATAGAGTTTAAAAGTAACCTAGGTCCCACCACCCATAGATTTATATAGAGTTTAAAAGTAACCTAGGTCCCACCACCCATAGATTTATATAGAGTTTAAAAGTAACCTAGGTCCCACCACCCATAGATTTATATAGAGTTTAAAAGTAACCTAGGTCCCACCACCCATAGATTTATATAGAGTTTAAAAGTAACCTAGGTCCCACCACCCATAGATTTATATAGAGTTTAAAAGTAACCTAGGTCCCACCACCCATAGATTTATATAGAGTTTAAAAGTAACCTAGGTCCCACCACCCATAGATTTATATAGAGTTTAAAAGTAACCTAGGTCCCACCACCCATAGATTTATATAGAGTTTAAAAGTAACCTAGGTCCCACCACCCATAGATTTATATAGAGTTTAAAAGTAACCTAGGTCCCACCACCCATAGATTTATATAGAGTTTAAAAGTAACCTAGGTCCCACCACCCATAGATTTATGTTGGGTTTAAAAATCACGTTAGGTCCCTTCCTCTGGAACTTTTTCTGTTTTTAGATCTTATGAATCACTACGGCAAGCATTCGGATGCAGCAAGCCCTAACATCATTGGAGGAGTGGGCCAAGGCATGACTAGTAAAGATAAATGAAGGGAAAACATCATACAGTGTTTTCTCTCTCAAACAAACCACAGATCTCCAAATTGGTGCTAAATGGGAAAAATCTACATCTGGATGAAAACCCAAACTACCTAGGCATTACCTTTGATCGCCGCTTGACTTGGAAACACCCAGATTGAAAAAAAAACAGGACAAGAGCAAGGCAGAGAATGGCAATCATGAAAAAACTTGCTGGCACGGGTTGGGGAGCAGACGAGATAGTTCTAAAGAAGCTATATACTGGGCGAGTGAGACCAGTCTTAGAATATGGCATTGCAGCATGGTCAACGGCAGCTAAGTCGAACTTTGACAAAATAAACAGAACCCAAAACCAAGCATTGAGAATCATAACCGGGGGCATGAAATCAATACCCATTGACGAGTTGGAAAAGATTACTCACCTACAGCCTATGGAGGATAGGAGAGACAGCAGAGCACAGCAACAAGCCGAGAAATTCAGGAGGCTGATTGACCACTCAATGCAACAGAGAATAAATGGACTTGGAAGGGGAAGACTGAAGCGAAGCAACTTTGTAGAGACAGTCAAAACAAAGATGAGAGCAGACCCCATAAACGCAATATCAACAGCTACGCCAATATGTACTGAACACAAGCTACCAATTTGGAAACAAGTGCTTCCCTGAAATGATAAAAAACGTTCCTGGTGTGACAGTGCCATAGTCATCTCGCCTGTTTTTCACCGCCATTTTGTCGTTATGTGGCAGCCATCTTGGTTTACACCTTAAAGTAGCTACAATCAGTATAGCTGCTTACGTATAGCAGCCAATCAGAGAAGAGAAGTGTCCAGGCTAGCGCGTTAGTTGAAAATTCTTTATTCATTCTGGTCGCCGAGAGAGGACAAGCTATTGAGAAATACTGAAGTCTAGTTTAATGCAAGAACATGCCTAGGACTTGTAAGTAGATATAGTATTATTCTCCAACATTCTAAAGTCTTTACAGTGTTAGAAAGGATATAGGATATTAGGTTTACCATCTTTGTGCCGTAGTATTTTAAGTAAGTATATATTTAATTTTGTGGTGTTTATTTCGCGTCCGTTTGATATTATCCAAATCTATTCGAAAATGGCGTGGGTCCATGTTCAGGAAATATAACACGTGGCCGGTACTAGAACTGGCATATTCAGTTATTACATTTGTGTACAGGAAATTTAATGGTTAAGTATTTCCATATTGTTTGGGGTTCAGGAAACCTTCCAGGAGCTTATGTAAATCCGACACGTAGTTGGTTTGAATAATATATTTAATTGTGGCGCGATTTAGATTGTTATATTTATTAACTACGGTGCGGATGCCAAAATAGTTTATTTTAGTGTGGCGAGAGCTGCAAGTTAAATATGTTAAAGCCTACTAGAATAAAGTCCTGTGCTTTTTCAGTAATGTTATACTGATTGTGTGGTGTAAGTAATAGTAAGATCGGCTAGATAGTTGGTGTTAGCTTTCTTAGTTTCCTAGTCTTTTATACTGTGTAAAATCTCCACTGGTTATTTGTACCGCTTTATATAGCTTTGCTAAGCCATTATTTCTATAATAGTTAGTATTATAATGTAATGTTACTATAGAATGTACAACCACGCAGCTTAGCTGGGTGTTAGCGTGGTTGTATGCCGTTCTCGCAAGATGGCGTAACATAGAGCGCGTGGTATGAATGGGTACCTGTAGCTGATTGATCATGGCTGACTGGTGGGCGCATGTTTTCTGAATGGTAAGTGTTATTATTTATGCTATTGATTTTCACTTAGACATTGTTTTTATATATTGTTTTTCAGAAAGTCTACGAACACTGTCTGGGTGTTCGGTAGTATTAAATGTTGATCTGTATACGGCTTTGTGTTGCTTGAATTGCTAAGTCTGCTGCTGAGAGGGTTGCAAGCAACCAATAATTGCAACCCCTGTCAAACGATCCTTTATAAATTTTCTTAGTGCACGGGTCTTGGGTGTGGAATCCTCCTAGCCCCTGTCACAAGTGGCGTCATCGGCAGGATTGACAGACAGCACGCAGTGAAGCAGCTCTTCAGCCTTCAGAGTAACAACAGCCGAAACAGTAGAACACCCAGTTCAGTTCAGTGCAAGGCAAGGGACGGGATCATCCAGTTTGTCAATATTTCTAGTCAACTCTACTAGCAACAAGATGGCGACACGCAGCACACGTGCTGCTGGTAGATTGGATAACGAAGATGTGGCTGAGGTGGATGACCCTGTAGTGGGGCTGGATCGTCAACCAGAACGAGTACAGTACATCATGGTACCTACTCACAAGAAAGTGCGGTGCTTTGGGGAGCGCACGGGTCCTACGGCCGAGGAATATATCAGAGAGGTGAGAGCTGCCAGGAGAGTAGGGATGATGAGTAAAGAGGACCAGGCAGATGTATAGGCTAAAATTGATGCGATGACTCAGGAGCAGGGGAGACGTACCAGGACAGTTCGTTGTTTTAGATGCAGAGAACTATGCCACGTACAGAATCGATGTCCACAGGCATTACACTAGACCCCTCTGCGGCTGGGAGTCAGGTTACAGAAGGGGAGCAGAATGACTCAAAGATAAAGATGGTTGGTGGTCGACCGGAGTGTGAGGTACTTCTAGCAGGAAAGAAAGTCAAAGGCGGCCAGGAATGTAAGGGTAGCAGGAGGCGACCCAGAGCGCAGAGGAAGCCTAGGAAAATAAGATGCTTCAATTGTGGAGACTTTTCAGACCACATGGCAGCCAAATGTCCCCAGGGCCCGCTTCCTAAGCGATGTTTTCATTGTAAGTCCCCAGGCCATTTGATATCGGTTTGTCCATCACAGAGCGCTCTCTCTAGGCGTACCAACACATCTAGATTTCCGTCACAGTGCGAGCCAAGAGATGGCCGTGGCAACTGACACCCTAAGGGCGCCAAGAAAAGTGGTCGACATTTAGAGGTGGAGACTCATCTAAAACACGTTGAAGGACACGTTTCCAGGCTACGAGGGGCGCACGTAAGAGCAGAGGAACCGTTGCATAATTTTGTAGCAGTCCGGAAAGAGAGATGTGACAAGGTGTGGTGTTCTATTCCACTACAGGTGGGAGAATTGGTGAGGAAAAGAATGCGCTACGCGGAGAGATGCAAAATTCGTGACGTGGTCAGAAGAGGAGTACATTGTTATTTGCGCTCCCACAATGACAGGAGGTCCATATGTCATCCAACGAACAGATAGAACGAGTCCGAGCATTAGAGTCACTGGCAACGAACTGAGACGAAGTGAAGACAAAGATGATTCTCCAGATTTGGTAGATACGACACTAGGCCTACCTGAAGCGCCTAGCTTAGTGCAGTTGTCGGGACGACAACAAAATCATGCGGGGAATATGTGACAGTGCCATAGTCATCTCGCCTGTTTTTCCACCACCATTTTGTCGTTATGTGGCAGCCGTCTTTGTTTACATCTAAAAATAGCTAGCTTAGTAATGGCGATACGGATAGCAGCCAATCAGAGAAGAGAATCGTCCAGGCTAGCGCGGCAGTTGAAAATTCTTTATTCATTCTGGTCGCCGTCGCAGAGAGAGAACAAGCTTTGAGAGCTGAAGTCTAGATCAAGAACATGCCTAGGACTTAAAGTCTACGAACACTGTCTGGGTGTTCGGTAGTATTAAATGTTGATTTGTATAAGGCTTTCTGTTGCTTGAATTCTGCTGCTGAGAGGGTTGCAAGCAACCAATAATTGCAACCCCTGTCAAACGATCCTTTATAAATTTTCTTAGTGCACGGGTCTTGGGTGTGGAATCCTAGCCCCTGTCAAACTGGTATTGAGAGAGAACAGCCAAAATGAAACAGAAAGGAGAGTCCTAACCACAAAATATATAGAGAAACATTACCCAAGCAACACCTGGATCCATGCATACACAGATGGATCAGCAACTAATGCAACAGAAGATGGGGGTGGAGGAGTCTTCCTGAGCGCAATGGCACACAAAAAAAGATAGCAGTCGCAACAGGGAATTTTCAAGTAACTTTAGAGCAGAGGCAGAGGCCCTAAAAACTGCAACAGAAATTCTAATGACAGAAGAAAGCTCAGAGAGACCAGTAGCTATCTTCTCAGATGCGCTGTCAGTGATTACAACGCTGAAAGGTCAAAGTAATGCTGAACTGGATGACCTAAGAGTAACACTTCACAGACTATGTCAGCAATACAAAAGAGTCATGATACAGTGGATCCCTTCTCACTGCAACATCCCTGGAAATGAAGAGGCTGATAGATTGGCAAAGGAAGGGGGAAAGCTTCCTCAACTTAACACAAATATAACTTATGAGGAGGCCAAAAGTTTTATCAAGCGCAGGTACAGGCACAAGTGGGAAGAAGAGCATCCAGGCCACACAAAATATGATCCGTATTACCAGCTCAGCAGAAGTGAACAAGTGGTAATCTTCAGACCTCGCACAGGTCATCACAGATTGAGATACCATCTATTCAACAAATTAAAGATAGGAACTACTGATGAGTGTGACTGTGGCACCGATAAAATGACTGCCGAACATCTGCTTCAAAGGTGCCCAACATATGAGGAACAGAGAAAATGCATATGGCCATCACCAGTACCATTCCTGGAGAAAATCTACGGAGATATCAACAGCCTCAGGCTGACCACTGCTTTCTTTGAACTTATTCAAGTTGACATCTGAGGGTGAACGAAGAAGAAAAAGAAGATCTTATGAATAATGTTTTTGTATTCCCAGAAGAAAACCAAGTAATTAAGCTTCAAAATAACAGCAAAGTTGGCATTGATTGAATGTACAGACAACATTGTTGAAACAAACCCATTTTTGATGGAATGCAAATAAAGCTATGAAATTATCCAAACTGTAGGGATTATATAAGAAATCTTCAGGAATATTGTAAAGAGATGGAGGAGGATGCATACCACTAATTGGGGCACACTGCTGGATCTGGTATTACAATTTACAAAAGAGAAAAGAAGCTTACCCCAAGTCACTGCGATACATAAAGGGTGTTAAATGTCCAGACGAGGTGTCAAACATCCAATGAAAGAAAGCAAAATGATTTCTCAAAGAACAAACAGAAAACTCTAGCCATTCTATGTGCAGTTCAAAACTGATCAGGAATACAACTGGAAAACTTAACTGATGTACATTTCTATTAACCGTGTGGCTATGAATGGTCAGGTAAGCAGTTAAGCACTGACAGCTGGTCTTAATACATTCTTTACTAGAATTGTCCCCACAATGACTCCCAATCTCTTACTAGAGTTGTCCCCACAATGACTCCCAATCTCTAGATTTCTCACTAGTTGTCCAAAGAGTATGTACATTCACATAATTTGAACATGAATCTCCAAAGGAAGTCTTTTCATTAAAACGTTATTTCTTTCAGATATATCTATCTACATCATCATGTAAATTGGTATTATTTCATACCAGGTATCAACATTAAGAAACTCTACAGTGCAAAAGGAAGTTATCTGATATCAATTTTCTTATGCAGCATAAAGTATCTGTTTCAACAGCAACTGTTGAAGTGAAATGTCACATTATTATTATTACTGTTAAAGAACACTTTACTTATTTATTAGAATCATTAATTAATTTCCCCTTTTTGCAGGAAGCCTCCACCGACAGCTCCGAAAGATGAAGAAAATATGAAAGCTAATTGTCTTCTGAAAAGGACACATGCTGAGGAAATCTGCTGATAGCATTACAAGGCAGTCCTTGTTCTGGAATGCCAAGGGTACAAGAGGCAGAGGTCAACAACAATAAAAACACACGGAGAAGAGAACTGGAGACAGAAATTCTACTTCTTCTGTATTCAGTTTGTAGTCATGCTAAATCTGCAGGCCTGTCGCCAGGACGATGTTCAGTCTTTTCCAGGTCAGCGCGGCAGCCCCATAGCTTCTGCCGGAGCTCAGCACCCCCTGGCCAGATCAGACGTCATGGGTCATCATGGGCTGAGCAGTTTTTGATGATGTGTTTGCAGTTCTGGATTCCAGTTCCACATGGACATTCATTCATATGGGATATCCTAAGATGATAGAGGTGGCCAAGTAATCTGCAGTGGCCAGTTATCAGGCGGAAAAGAATGGTCTGCTGGTGTCTGTTAAGTTGGTGGATTGGGTCATCTCTGTTGTATATATCACCTTCCTCCGTCCACTGATTTTTTTACTTGTTGTGGAAGATTCAGAAATGAAACTGATGAAGAAGAAATGGAAAGAACTGGAGCTGATGGGGACTTGGCATGTGTTTGTTGAAGGCCTATGCTCCTTGGGGAGCTAAAAGGTATTGAATGTTCTTATGGGACCTAAGACACGTTAACAGTGAGGAATGTGGTCAGCGACCCATAGCTTGACTGCCTGCGTCAGGGTCAGCGAACCAGAGCTGACCAAGACCCTACCCCACCTTCAAGTGGTGGTCCTGGAAACAGGCTGCACCACTGCAGTCTGGTTGGGTGAGTAGGGATCGAAGAGAGAAGACTAGCTTGGTCCCAAAAAATGCCGTGCTGAAGTAGGATGTGTTGGCCGAAAAGTGCAAGTATTGCAGCTTCGCTGTAAACGTACACAACGCACCCAACATCCTTTTCAGGACGAACGAAGAAGAATGTTCTTATCAGCCAGTCTATATTCGTAATTTACATGGTCTGTGATTCACACCTGCTTTGCTAGCACCTTTTTTTTACAGCAGTGTAGATAAGACCTTTAAAGACACTTGTTAATGAGGGACCACAAACGCACAAAATTTTACCATTTCCACTTAAAAACAATAACAGGGTTTCCACTTATTGAGTCAAGCGTTTGAGTTACAGTAATTAGAGTGCTTGCTTCTCAATGCAAAGGGACCTGGTTTGAAACAACAACGCATCTGAGCTGTAAAAATGAAAAACTGACTCTGCTCTCAAGTTAAGGAAGGCAAAAGCTGCAAGGGAGGGAACTGGCTACACTACCTCATGAAGCTGAGACCTAGTTTAAATGAGGTCCCTAACACTTTACTCCCCTTACAAAAGTAACTGCAATAGTGAACTAAAACAGGTATTTCCATTACAGATACTGCCATTTTTATGATCCGCCAGATCCCTTCCTCACAGTTTCTGGCTTCCCTAGCTTAACAGCAGAGTCAGGTGCCCATTTACAGCTGGGTTGACTACAGTTTGATGCTACAAGGTTTCAATCCTGGAACCCAGTAATGGTGCAGTGAGAAGAAAGTGCATTTTAATTTACTGAGTTGCAGTGCGGCTCGAACCCATTATCTACACAACAGTGTGAAAACCAGCTTAATCAGGTTCAAGTAAATCATAAAAACATTCTCCATTCTTACCTTCACAACTAAGTATACAGATGTCTGCTCGTCAGCAACAGAAGTTCAGAAATTAGTACTCCAAGAAGACAGCTTGTTTCTGGTTATTGTTTTGCTCACTTTATTTGAAATAGCATTTCTTATATTCTTAATTAACATGTCTCAGATCAGGTATTACTTCTTTACCTGACAAAGGATGGCTATAATATTAGTAACAACAAATAATAAAATGAACATCTCACTCAGTCTGGGCTTGGTAATTAAAAAAAAAAAAAGAGACACACAAAAATAAAGAATTATCAGACTGAACTTTTACTAATTCAAATAGCACATTATTTACAGTATATTTCTTTATCATTTTTTTCACTCTTTAAGGAGCATGCAGACACTACTATGCTGGTCCTGTTACAGTAAGCCCTGTGTCACAACACATATACCTCTATTCTCTTGCAGTGGTGGATTCTGTAGAAATGTGTTTGACATGATTAGGTCGCCAGCTGCAGGCACAACCTCGTGGTGGTCCACTTTTTTATGACATACCTGAGGGAGTGGTAGTCTATTCTTTGTTTGTCCCATCAGACACCACCAGGAACCACATAGGACAAACTGGCCTTTCATCATCATCATTTGCCTTTTGGCTCCTTACAGAGCATGGAGTCACCACCACAGCTGGTCCTCTTGTAGGAAGCCTGCACCAAGCAGTCACATGCTCTTACAGTACTGGTTTCTTTAGCAATTTGTTTGACATGATGAGGCTGTCAATCATATCCACAACCTCATGTTAGTCACATTGTACGACATGATGAGGCTGTCAATAATATCCACAACCTCATGTTTAGTCACATTGTACGACATGATGAGGCTGTCAATCATATCCACAACCTCATGTTAGTCACATTGTACGACATGATGAGGCTGTCAATCATATCCACAACCTCATGTTAGTCACATTGTATGACATGATGAGGCTGTCAATCATATCCACAACCTCATGTTAGTCACATTGTATGACATGATGAGGCTGTCGATCATATCCACAACCTCATGTTAGTCACATTGTACAACATGATGAGGCTGTTGATCATATCCACAACCTCGTGTTAGTCACATTGTATGACATGATGAGGCTGTCAATCGTATCCACAACCTCATGTTAGTCACATTGTACGACATGATGAGGCAGTCAATAATATCCACAACCTCATGTTAGTCATATTGTACGACATGATGAGGCTGTCAATCATATCCACAACCTCATGTTAGTCACATTGTATGACATGATGAGGCTGTCAATCATATCCACAACCTCATGTTAGTCACATTGTATGACATGATGAGGCTGTCAATCATATCCACAACCTCATGTTAGTCACATTGTATGACATGATGAGGCTGTCAATCATATCCACAACCTCGTGTTAGTCACATTGTACGACATGATGAGGCTGTCAATCATATCCACAACCTCATGTTAGTCACATTGTACGACATGATGAGGCTGTCAATCATATCCACAACCTCATGTTAGTCACATTGTATGATATGATAAGGCTGTCAATCATATCCACAACCTCATGTTAGTCACATTGTACGACATGATGAGGCTGTCAATCATATCCACAACCTCATGTTAGTCACATTGTACGACATGATGAGGCTGTCAATCATATCTACAACCTCATGTTAGTCACATTGTATGACATGATGAGGCTGTCAATCATATCCACAACCTCATGTTAGTCACATTGTATGATATGATGAGGCTGTCAATCATATCCACAACCTCATGTTAGTCACATTGTACGACATGATGAGGCTGTCAATCATATCCACAACCTCGTGTTAGTCACATTGTACGACATGATGAGGCTGTCAATCATATCCACAACCTCGTGTTAGTCACATTGTACGACATGATGAGGCTGTCAATCATATCCACAACCTCGTGTTAGCCACATTGTATGACATGATGAGGATGTCAATCATATCCACAACCTCATGTTAGTCACATTGTATGATATGATGAGGCTGTCAATCATATCCACAACCTCATGTTAGTCACATTGTACGACATGATGAGGCTGTCAATCATATCCACAACCTCATGTTAGTCACATTGTATGACATGATGAGGCTGTCAATCATATCCACAACCTCATGTTAGTCACATTGTATGACATGATGAGGCTGTCAATCATATCCACAACCTCATGTTAGTCACATTGTATGATATGATGAGGCTGTCAATCATATCCACAACCTCATGTTAGTCACATTGTACGACATGATGAGGCTGTCAATCATATCCACAACCTCGTGTTAGTCACATTGTACGACATGATGAGGCTGTCAATCATATCCACAACCTCGTGTTAGTCACATTGTACGACATGATGAGGCTGTCAATCATAAACACAACCTTGTGTTAGTCACACTGTACGACATGCTTGAAGGTACAGCCGTCGTATTCTTTCTTTGTCCCATCAGAGACCTCCCCCGGGAACAACCCAGGGCCTAACAGGTCTGTAGTGAAGTTAATGGCCTGTAGTGAAGTTAATGGCCTGTAGTGAAGTTAATGGCCTGTAGTGAAGTTAATGGCCTGTAGTGAAGTTAATTTACATACGTTTTAGGTATTAACAACAGCACACTTGTACCACACGACTGTCTACACACAAACAAAATGACATGTTCATTCATACACAAAAACAAATGTACATGCTCAGTCATACATAAAACTCAACTGAACTTACATATATAAATTCTCGAAAAGACATTCAAAATTAAACAATCTAGTATATACAAAAAATGTGTTCATGAAAAAGATAAATCATGGTGCTGTATTTCGCAGTACTTCCGCACTCTGATAATGTTCAACTTAATTGTTACTTCATAAACTAAGAACCCAAGTGTCCATTTTTGTAATGTTCACACCTTCATATTAGACCTAAGGAGAAATAAAAATTGGAGAAAAAGGTAATAATAATTCAAAGATAACAAAAGCTTGCTGAACATTTGTAACACTGAAGAATGTAAACATGTAACTAAACTTTACAGATCTAGTAAATTTTCTTTGTTACATTTTAGGTTACACTACCAGTCTCTGCACACAACAAGAAAGTCTTATACTTTTGAATAAGTAGCCTAACCCCAACCTTTACATGTTACATCACAAAGCTTCGGACTTGGAGTAAGGGATCTTTTCAGCCTCATCAAATGCCTGGATGCATTTGGCCATGGTTGGAGATGCCCTAGAAATGGGGTCAGTCATGTAGAAATCTCTCAGCCTCAAAAACTTGGGGCTGATGCTGGCAATATTTTTTGGTGCTTTTTCTTTACTTTCCTATAAATCATAAAAAAAGGCAAAACAAATTTACACCACTGACAATTTATTTCAATGCAAGAGAGGAAAAAAAACAGATAAAAGATCCCATGCTTCAGACTAATTTTTCATATATTATTAAATTTTACTTTTCTCACGGACCTAAGATCATTAGACTTTTTTTTGGTCATGTCACGAATTATTGTTAAACACAAACTGTACCATTTTTCAAATATCATATATTGGAGTTAAGCAATCTAACGGACTTCAAATATCATATATCAGAGTTGAATAATCTAATGGACTTCATTTAACAACTATATTGCTTAACTGTACTGTTTTTCAAATACCATACATTTATCACATGAGGTTAAACTGAGCAATCAAAATGTGCTGCTTCTGGTGGTCTTCTGTCAATGTCAAGCGTACCGACCCTCTTGATCTACTTCCTTCAAACAAAAGAAAATGTCTGTCAGTCCAAGCTGGCATATCCATTTCTAAAATTTACTCACCCTTATTAGCTTTTCAGCTACAGCCTCAAAGCCAGATTCTTCAGCAATACTTGGGTGGTTGAATGTAGGAGAAATCTCTGCAAGCCGAGACCTCACATCCGAAAGTTTGTCATATGGCAGGGTCACTCCAAGAATCTGGCATATATCACATATTTAACATATTATTGGCACAGGTTAATGACACGACCCTTGCCCAAGTTTTATCTAAATGATACTACTCCATTCCATAAGTTCATATTCAAGTTAAAAGTCTGTCAATCATCATTATCATGTTCCTTTTAGCTCATTACAGAACAAGGGACCACCATTGTTGCTGGTCCTCTTGCAGGAAGCCTGCACAAAACATTTACATGCTCTTGCAGTGCTGATTTCTGTGGACATTTGTTTAACATGATGAGGTTACCAGGTCATATATATTAGTTGCCTTGTATGGCATGCCTGAGGTTGCAGTAGTCGTAGTCTATTCTCTCAAGAACTATACAAGGAAAACAGTCGTAAAGCAATATTTAAAATGTAAAACAAATCAGAAGACTAATTTTGAAACTGTTTAAGTTCTACTTGGAAGTCATGAACCTAGTGGATCTTAAGGGCATAACTGCCAGCTTGATGGAGGACTTCACGTCTGATTATTATATTCAATCAATCAATACCTTTTAGCTTCCCATGGAGCATAGGCCTTCAACAAACACATGCCAAGTCCTCCTGTCACATGCCATCAGCACAAGATGATTGTATTACTACCTCCTGTTGCATCCCTGAATATCAGTTTCCTATCTATGGAAATTTGTGTGCAAAAATCAAAATAATTTGTGCTGTTAAGATAACAAAATTATGCTGACATCTAGTGTGGATTAACAAAACAAACACTGACATCTGCAAGTCCATAACAACACGAATAATGCTCACCTCAGATAATGCCCTAATAATTTTCCAGTCATGTCTGGCCATGCCAGGTGGGCTAACAGCCTGTCGACCAATCTGAGCCCTCCCCTCAGTATTGACATATACAGTATCTTTCTCTGTGTATGTAGCTGCTGGCAGAATTACGTCTGCTATCTGTGCACCATAGTCTCCATGATGGCCTGCCAAAACACAAAACAGTTGCAGTAAAAGTAGCTAATACTTTTAATAAGACAGTTTTGGCTACAAGGACAGCATGGAAAATGACACAAAAAAAGAATTATAAAGAATGCACAAATGGAAAACTGAGTAAGAATTGGTCGGCTGAATCACAGTTCACTGTACATACAACATCTCTGTTGCAAACAGGGTCAGGTTTGGGTTAACGTTACTTGTTTATGTTTATTCAATTTCATCTGCAATGTGGCAGTGCAATAAATTAACAGCACTGTTACGTGTTTATTTTTTAAAAATTCATATGGGGGTTTGCTATTTTAAAAAAAAAAAAAAAAAGCTTCTAACGCTAGCTGTACATATAAAGCTGACTCTATTTGCGACAAAGAAAGTGTATGTACAGTGAACTATAATTCAACTGGACTGTCTGCAAGATTCAGGCAACAAATAATTGTATACAGATCATTAACTGTGAAGTAAACTGATAAATTGTCTCCATTTCTTTTCTTACTAGCAATAGACTGGGTTATGAGATCATCAACAACACACAACAGAAATGGAATCCAGTGGACTCTGACTAAGCAGTTGGATGATCTGGATTTTGCTGATGACTTGGCTCTTCTGTCCCATAACCGTAATCAGATGCAGGACAAATTGAAAACACTCGATGAGAGGTCACAGCAATTGGGTCTGAAAATACACAGGGAAAAGACAAAAATAATGAGAATAAATGCAGGTAATGATAACAGCGTTGAACTTGAAGAAACACCAATACAAGATGTAGAATCGTACACATATCTTGGCAGCAATATAGACAAAGTTGGAGGGACAGACAGTGATATCAAACTAAGAATACAAAAAGCAAGAGGAGCTTTCATTGCATTGGGAAATATATGAAGATCAAGAGAAATCAGATCCAACACGAAAATAAGAATCTTCAACTCAAATGTGAAGTCAGTCCTATTGTATGGCTCTGAGACATGGAGAACAACAAAGACAACAACCAAAAAGCTACAGACTTTCATAAATGGGTGCTTGCGTAGAATAGAGGGATTAAAATGGTATGACAAGGTTACCAACGTGGAACTTACTTTCATAAATGGGTGCTTGCGTAGAATAGAAGGAGTAAAATGGTATGACAAGGTTACCAACGTGGAGCTGAGGACAAGAACTAGAAAAGTGCCAGTGGAACAAGAGATGAGAAGACAATGGTGATGGATAGGACACACACTGAGGAAACCTGTTGATAGCATTACAAGGCAGTCCTTGTTCTGGAACCTCCAGGGCAAGAGAGGCAGAGGTAGACCAAGAAGCACATGGAGAAGAGAGCTGGAAACAGAGGTGAAAATGATGAGGAGAACGTGGAAAGAACTTGAGATGATTGCACGTGACAGGAGGACTTGGCATGTGTTTGTTGAAGGCCTATGAAACTGATAAATAAAGAGCTTTAACAAAGAAAATAAACAACTCACGGCTCACAACAATGAAGAAGGGGTCATTTAAAAAAGAAAATTCTATATCCCTAAATGTGAAATAACCAAAAAGTTGCAGACTTTCAGACATGAGTGCTCGCGTAGAACAAAAGGATTGAAATATCATGACAAGATTACCAACATAAAATTGGACAAAAATGGAGGACTCTGGCTGATAGAACGACAATCCAGTCCTTCTTCTGGAATCTCCAGAGTAACAGAATTAGAGGCAGACTGAAGAGCACACGGAGAAGAGAAAAATGAAAATAATGAGAAAGACTTGGAAAGACCTTGAGCTAATGGCATGTGACAGGAGGACTTGGCATATGTTTGTTGAAGGCCCTGTGCTCCTTCAGGAGCTAAGGGGCACTGACTGATAGAAATGTGAAATAAAATATTTTGTTTCCTTTATCACCATCTAAATCAGAGCAACAATGACAGCCCTGTGCTCCACAGGGAGTGATGAAAGATGATGATGATAACATGTCTCCTTCTTATGTGTTTATTAAGATTTCAATCTCACCACATTCCTAAACAAACCCAACATGAGACTCTTATCACTTGTAAACAAAACACAAGAGAATATGAAACATAAAGGAGATCTTGACAAAATGTCCATGACTTTCTTTGTAAGAAAACCATGCAGGCCATTCGTGTCAAGACAAGCATGAGAATTAGCACTTACCACCTATGTTTCAGTGCTGTGACTTCCCAGTAAAAGTTGTTAGCTGCACCACGGTACATAATAGAAAAAAGAAGCAAAAACATTTTTTTGAAAAAAGGTATCTCAAATGTTACCAATATAAACCACTCCTGCACCCTGGTAGAGGTCTTCTTTCTTTATGGTACCAGCATCAGCCCCCAGGAGGAACACAAGGCGAGGCTTCTGTTCCCTGACAGCATCAACTCCAGGAAGATAGCCTAGGTCAAGGGCACCTACTTGTGAAGCATTCTGATTCAAGACAGTCAAACTAATTAACAATCAGATGTTAATTCAAAGCTAAACATTTATTTATCTCTTCTTTATCCCTGTCATTTCTGTTTAAAGTTCTCTTTGTGTGTTTTTCAGCTCTCTCTTTCCTTGGGATCTCCCATGATAAAGACTGCTTTGTACTGCTATTAACAGGTTTCCTAATGTGTGCCCTATCCATCGACACTGTTTTCTTCTATCTCATTATACTGGCACTTACTATGAAAGTCTGATACTTGTTGGTTGGTGCATTCAATACGGGATAAACAATATTAAGTTAAAGAAACAGATATTTTCATAAATAATGAAGAACAAAGAAAACATTGGACAGAAAATACGTCTCACTTTAATGCTTCACCTGATGACAGAGAACTACAAGGCCACATCAGATCAAAAGTTAACACCAAGACTATGCACTGACCATGAACAAATAAAAGATGTTACCTGATGCAGGTAGTTGAAAACCTTCCAGTCCTTGTGCTCACAATTCTTCTTGGCATTTTCTGCAATCTTCCTGACAGTGTTATAGATCACTCCACTGTCCGAGCGTTGCAGGCCTGCGCTGCCCAAAATGATCACTGGCTTATTTGCCTTCTCCAAAGCCTGTGTTGATACAGAAAGTACTAAAGGAACAATGCAATGATAATATTTTATTCATTCATTCCCTTCAGCTCCCTAAGAAGTATAGGCCTTCAACAAAATGTATGCTATGCTTTCCTGTCCTGTGCCAGCCATTCAAGATATTTCAACTGATGACCTTCTTCCAACTTGGATGGCTTACTTACTTAGTCGTTCCCCTTCTACCATGAGGTGTAGAGGTCTACCTTAAATGGCAGAGTCAATTAATTTAAATTATTTACTTTGGTTCATCAACATTTTCCTCTTCACTCCCTATGAAGCATGGAGCCAACACAGTAGCTAGCCACCACAGTAGCTAGCCACCACAGTAGCTAGCCACCACAATAGCTAGCCACCACAGTAGCTAACCACCACAGTAGCATGGAGCCACCACAGTAGCTATCCACCACAGTAGCTATCCACCACAGTAGCATGGAGCCACCACAGTAGCATGGAGCCACCACAGTAGCTAGCCACCACAGTAGCTAACCACCACAGTAGCATGGAGCCACCACAGTAGCATGGAGCCACCACAGTAGCATGGAGCCACCACAGTAGCTAGCCACGCCACCACAGTAGCTAGCCACCACAGTAGCCACGCCACCACAGTAGCTAGCCACCCTCGTAGGAAGCTGGAACAAAGCATTTGTGTGCTCTTGCAGCAGTGGTTTCTACAGCAATGTTTGTATTACATGATCAGGTTGCCAGCCCCGGGCACCTCATATTGTTGTTCGTCCATCATGGGTGATGAAGACCACTCTGATCATCCAATTATTAGAAATATGTTAGGTTAGTCTATGGATACGAAAGTGGATGAAAGAGTGACTTGCGCAGTGATGTGGTTTAAAGTGAGGAAGAGTTGCGCAATTCGACGACCTCACTCTCTCGCCTGGGCCCATCTGAATCCAATGGCAAGACAAGTCAAGACGACTGGAGATGAAGTCAGGTGCATTGAATGACCAGGGCTTTCTACGTGCCTCGCCGTGCTCCTTACGCTCCATAGCGCGTTGCTGGTAATCGCCGTCATGCCCATTGAACCAACAGATGGTTTCTTCCGCGCAATCTATCGAATCAAGTCTTTGCATGCATGGGTAGGCAGACCCTAACTCACCGAAGGTTTAATAACCAGTCAGCTACCCTCACCTAGTTTAGCTGGCCTGTCAAAGCCGTTTCCTGTGGGGTGGCTGCTGTCGCATGCTCACAGCTACGAGGAGCCTCATGCACCTCATATTAGTTGCCTTAATGAAGCAGTGGTCCTACTCCACATAATATGAGAAGAGTGTGGTGAACTTCTTCTTCTTCTTCTTCTTCTTGCGATCGCATCTTTGATGATTACACCGTCAGACGAGTTCTCATGATGAATTCGACTGTTGTTTGAAGTTCCTCTTTAACTCCATATAGCTTTGAGTTTAGTGTTGAGTCATTGGGCCAGTATATCTTTCTTAACTGGTCATACAGAGGACAGTCCTGTAGAACATGCTCAACAGTTTGTTCGTTTAATCCACATGTGCACAGTGGTGAAGCAGACAATCGTAGCTTGTGCATGTGTTTATTCAGTTTGTTATGCCCTGTCCTGAGTCGAAAAATAGTTATCTGTCCGTGCCGGTCAAGAGTGTGATAGTCGTCTTTGGGTTGGTTCTGTTCTCTTCTGATAGTCTGGATAGCTCTCTTTTTCTCAAAGTATGTGACTTCATTATCTTCTTGTTCACATTCTCCTCCCTTTTTTGCAAGTTTATCTGCCTTTTCATTTCCGGGTACACCACAATGAGATGGTACCCACTGAAGTATGGTTCTCTTTTTGGCAGCTACCTTGTTTAGTTCATTTCTCAGATGCGGGAGTTTACCACCCTTGAGAGCTTGCAGGACAGACAGTGCATCTGTGAGGATGACTACCTGGTGGCAGTCAGAGTTGGTGTTATAAATCATATTTGCAGCTTGCTCTAGAGCTTGAACCTCAGCTGTATAGTTGGAACAGAATTTACCAGTGGGAATGTGCCTAGTCTCATAGTGGTTGTCAGGATATGAGATAAAGATACCGGCACCTCCATTCCTAACAGCATTAGTTGCTGATCCATCTGTATAGGCATGTATCCATGATTGATCGGGATAGCTTTCTTGGATCATACTCAATGTAGCAGTTCGTTTTTGCAGATCATTATACTCACATCCACTTGTGAGACCACTGACTGATGTATTAATTTGGAGGGCACTGCTGGCCTGCTCCCATGGTACAGGGTATAGGGTGGGCTTCAGTGGTGTTGTCTTCATGGATAGGTCTTCTTGATGCTGTCTTATAAGTCTTTTCCCCCGATGCACAAAGCTGCTACGCTTTAGACGTCCCAATGCCAGATCATCTAGTCTTGCCTTCATTGGGTGCATTGGCATACTGTTGTACTTTTCCATCTGGATCATGGTTTTTGTGTCTCTTCTATGGGACAATGTCTGTAATCCAGCAACCTTCTGCATCTCTGTTATTGGTGTAGTTTTCATGGCTCCTGTAATGAGCCTGAGAGCTTGATTTTGCACCTTGTCCAAAGACTGCAGATGTGAGTTAGCAGCTGATGACCATGCTGCTGAGCTAAACTCTAAGTGTGGTCTTATTACTCCATTATAAATCTTCTTTAGATTTCGTTCATTTGCTCCCCCAGTTGGTACCTGCTAATTTTCTGAGTATGCCTAGTCGTCTTCGGGCCTTTCCTTCTGCGTTTTCAATATGCTTATTCCATGTAAGCCTTTGGTCAAATGTCACCCCAAGATAGGTGGGGTAGCTTTCTTCCTTGATCACGGTTGTCCCTAGGTGTATGTTAGCTGATTTGTCCTTGGGGGGCGAGGGAGAACAGTGTTGTGGAGGTTTTGTCTGTGTTTATTGTGATAAGCCATTTCTCTGCCCATGACACTAGCATGTCTGCTGCCCGCTGCATTCTATAATTTGCTGTGGTGACATTTTCATCAGCGCACCAGAGTACTAGGTCATCTGCATATAAGGCAGCTTTAACTCCTCCTTGAGGTACCCCCTGATGGAGCAACACTTTTCTGCTCTGCAGACCGTCAAGAGTGACTCTAGTTCTCCTGTTATGCAAGTATGACTGGATCCATTTCATCATGTTGCCTTGGATTCCACTTCTCCTAAGTTTTGCAATGAGGCCATCTTTCCACACCTTGTCAAAGGCCTGCTTGAAGTCGACCCAGATCGTTAGGACCTTTTTCTTCTCCTGGAAGGCATCTTCTATTGCTTGAGACAAGTAAGTAACTTGGTCTTCTATACTGTAGCATTCTCTAAATCCAGCTTGTTCCGGCACCAGGATCTGCTCAGACTCTAAATACCATTTCAATCTGTGGTTGACTATTCGCTCCATAGTCTTCCCAACACAGCTTGTGAGACTGATTGGCCGGTAACTTGCAGCCTCGGTCTTACATTTCCCTTTCTTTAGTATGGGTATTGTGATGGCTTCTCTCCATACTTGGGGTACCGTTCCTTTCAACCAGCTGTGGTTGAATATCTCAAGCAGTTTTGTCTTTGCTGCTGAGCTCAGATTTACTAGCATTTCGTTGCTGATTTTGTCTGGGCCGGGTGACTTTTGAAACTTAAGCTTGGAAATAGCCTTCTGTAGTTCTCCTAGTGTGATGGGTTCCCTCATTGGGGCAGGAGTATCTGTCTGTCCCATGGTTGCCAGTATTTCTTTTCTTATCTCTCTCTGATGATCTATGTTAATGGGTAAGTTGCTTTCTGAACTGTATCTTCTAGCAAACAAGTCTGCAGCTTGTTTTCCTCTGAAAAGTTTGCCACCTTCATCCAATGTGATAGTCTGCCTAGGTGAGGAACGCTCTTCATTTAGAGACTTGACTAATCTCCAAAGTTTCCTGCCGTCTTTCTCAAGGTCCAGCTTTTCCGTTTTTCTTCTAGCTTTGTTCTCTGAAACTCTGCTACAGCCTTTTTCCATTTGTTGTGAGTTTCAAGTGAAGGCTGAGACTCTGCGTCCTTTCTAGCCCAGTCCATAGCTTCCTGACGTTCTTGGAGTGTGCTGGACCAGTATGGTATGTAGTTACGCCGGCATCCTTTGGGAATGGTTTCTTTTGCTGCTTGTAGTATGCATCCGTTGAAGTCTTTTACCACTTCATTAATGTCTCTGTTCTGTACCTTGAGGGTAGACAGCAGCGTGTTCACCTGATGCCTGAATAAACCCCAGTTGGCTTTTTTGTAGTTCCATCTTGTAATGGCTGGGCCTGTACTGAGAGTTGCACTCTGGACAGTAAGAAAGATTGGGCGATGGTCGCTTCCCCCTAGTTGGTCTCCTACTTCTCTACTAATAGATCCAGCTATATCTGGTGTGGAGAAGGCAAGATCTGGTGTTGAAGTTGTGTGCCATCCTCTGGAGTAGAAGGTAGGAGTATCTGTGGCATTATTGACTAGGATTAGGGAGTGATCATCTTGCCAAGTTTCAACCTCTTCACCTCTGTGATCCAGATGGTTATAGCCCCAGCTCTGGGAGTGGCTATTAAAGTCTCCAACTGCTATAAAGTTGGTGGCTGGTACCTGTATAGAGCTGAGACTCAGGGGTTTGTTGTTCGGACAGTAATAGTTCAGGAGTTCTATTTCCATCTTGTCTACCTTTATCTGCAGCAGCTGATATTCTGCTCCATCCATGAAGGTTTTCCTTTCGTGTGCAGGAATGTTATTCCTTACAAGAGTAAGTACTCCTCCTTTTCGTCTATCTTTTCTGTCGGATCTGAAGCATTGATATCCCCTTATTTTGAAGGTTTGATCTGCTTTCAAGTGAGTCTCTTGGATACAGCAAACACTGACTTGCTTCTCATACAAGATGTTTTCCAGCTCTGTCTTTTTGCTGTATCCAGCCTGCTTGCTGTTCACTCCCTCTGCATTCCAGTGCATTATGACAAGTGGCACTCTGGGTTTCTCTTTTTCTGTTTTGTTTTGGTCAGTAGTTCTCCTCCGCCGTCTGCTGACTCCACAAGACGGTCTAGAGGGTCCTCCAGTAGCTGAGGGTGGGCTCTGTCGAGGCTCAGAGCCCGGCACTGCACCTGCCTGGTGGAGCTCCACAGGGCGAGCACCAGAACGAGATTTATTTGATGGTGTACTCTCCATAGAAAAAAAATAGCGAGTTGCATGATACTGTGGTTTCCGGTGCGCCTTCTGGCCCAGTATCTACGACTTTAGCACCTGTTCAACGGGAGAGTGGGCTCATCCCTAATCTGTTTATGTTCCCAGTAGTAGACTATTCGCAAGCAGCCTGAGGGTGTCACTGCTCTGCGCGGACCTTGTTTACCGAGGCGGCGTCCGAGCTCGTATGGTGAAAATATGGTTGCGTTATCTTCAAAATAGCCCTGTCTTTCCCGTGTCTTTTCTGCCATCCTGCAACTTTGAGTTAGGGAGTTCTGAGCTCCAGTCTCTTTCCCAGGCATTTTATCCTGGCCTGGCACGCATACAGAGGACCCCACTTCTGGTTCTAATTTAGCAGTTGGGGATAGGTGGGGTAGCACACTGTGCATTCCCCGTCATCCAGGGGGCTCTCCAACTATGCAGAGCTTGCACAATGCTGTGCTCTGGTTCTGGGCTCTCCCAAGGAATCCTCACGTCCTGCACAGAGCCACTTCCAGATACCCACCACCTGCCAACCCTCCATTGTAGAAATCTCCTGCATGCGGCCATCCAGTCAAGAGCCAGTATTAAGTCTGGTGCCCAAGTGTTCCCCCCAAGCTCAGTGTGCAATGCTGGGTTCTCATCATGCTGCAACACAGGGGGGATTGTGATGCTCAGCCATCTCTCTCAATTCTGCACCGATAAGTGACATCGGGGACTTAACTGTGCCTCAGTACTGGGAGGCCCCGTTTCCGGGTACACCACACACAGCCAATTGAGGCAACGGTCGCCGTGGGTGTGATAGACGACAAACAGTGAAGAATGAGGCAAGAAAGCATTTAACCCATGAAGTGGGGGTGGATTGGTGCAGACCAGAGCATGTACCACTCGCCGGTGGGTTCTGCATCTACACCTATAGGGTTCCACCCACTCCTCAGCCCATTTAGTCTGGCCCCTCACCCAGGACCTGTCCGGCTTGGGTGACCCTGCCAGGAGTAAAACTCCCGCCGGCATAGCTCCCGGGATCATTGGGGCGCTCAAGCTCTCCAACCACGGCAAGGTAGGCTTACATGTGGAGAGTGGTGAACTTCTAAATACAATATCTAAATTAGATTATAACAGTATAGTGCATAAAGTAAAAGATAAGATAGTACTAAAAAATTTCGGCGAGAATCGTAAGTTGTCGCCTACGCCTTCAGCTTATTATTTGCAAACGCATAAGCCGAACAAAACGGTACCCTATTTTTCAAATTCGTCCTTGACATAAACGAACCACTTTTCCTAGTTCTAAGAAATATTTGCCTAACTGCATTTGGGGAAAGGAGGGGCAAGGCTAGATAACACACACAAATCAAGTCTCAAATTGGTTCTAACTCTACAACCGACTTGCACGCTTTGCCCTAGGCGGGTTTCCCCAATACGATGAAAAAGTTAGAAATGTGGACACTACGGTCATGGAAACACGCTTAGCTCTTATTGCGAATGACATAAGCTCTCGTATTTAGCTTGAAACTAACATAGAAAAAAGGATAGAATTTTGAATCAAGCCACATGGGACCTCAAGACGCAGCAATAGAGACCGCAGTCAGCGACTCATAGCTTGACTGCCTGCGTCAGGACCACGTGGTGGTCCTGGAAACAGTCTGCAGCAGTGCAGGCTGGCTGAGCGAGTGTGGATCGAAATGGGAAGGCAAACCCGGTCCTAAAAATTGCCGTGCAGAAGTCGGATGTGTCGACCGAAAGGTGCAGATATCACAACCTAGGCGTAAACAGACACAACGCAACCACCGTCCTTTTCAGGACGAACAAAGAAGAAGAAGAATCAAGCCACATAGCCCCATAAAAATCGTATATTCGTGTACCTGAAGACTTGCTGACCAAGAATATGTTGTTAGTTATCTAAATAGTCTATTAAATAATTAAATATTGATAAAACAATACATAGAGAATCAGAGATACTGTCAGGTCAAGTCATATCTGCTTAGATTGGATCGCATATTTTTTGGGAAAAAATTAGGTGAAAGCTAGGCTAAGATGGTTACGAGGAAGGGGATTGGGTGGAATTTGAAGTGAGATGAAATATTATTGGCCTTCATACTAAACATATATCACCCGAGTAACGTAGTAGAAAATTGAATTGTATTTTTGAAAGACTTTGTTTACAAGTGAAATAAGGATAATCATTGGCCAGAGTAGTTGATATTGGGGAAAAAGCATTAGTTGGGGACTCCATTTTCTAACAAAATTTTGACAAGTAGCGATGAGATCAGGCTTGTGCTGTGAAAACCATATTTCTCAAAAGCCTGGACAGAACGGCAGATCGAAAGTGTGCCAGTCATCGTTCACTGTGTATTTCATTGAATAAATGTAGGTCCTGGGTACTGACGTTAATGTAGTACCAAACACCTGAGAACTGCTCGATTCAGGACTCTATCTGTATACTTCGAGCCCATGCTAGTGGCCATTGCCTATCAAAAAGGTGGAAAAGATTGTCAAGCGAGCAGAAGAAACGTTCTACCTGTATTCTCCTGCCAAGATAAGTTCTTGTTCGGCACCTGGCAGCTCAACTTAAAAGAACTAGAAAGTGATATTAAAGAAAACTGTGCCTAGTATTAATATTTCCACAAAAGACAAACGAAAACAGACATAACTTAAAGGGAGTGATTATAACCAACAACCTATGGTTTAATACCAGTATTACCTCAAAGTAGACGAATACAACTACACACTTATATTAGAATAATATTGTATGTATGGACAGAAGATCTACTGTGTTATTGGAATGTTGTAAATGATTCTTTTGATTTCACTTTTGATTGTCAGTCCTGGTTCAAAATAAATTAGAATCAGGATAATAAATTGTAAAAAATTGTATTTACACAATTTCCACCGCTGTCTTAAATAAGATAGCCTTTTAAAGTGTCGTTTGTATGTTATTGTTGTAGTACTGTTGGTGGTTGTGGATAATAAACTATTTGTTTGTATGTTTGTTGGTTATTACACATTACACCCTACATTCATAACCCTAGACACTACACGAAGTCATTTTAATAATAATACTATAGATTAATTTTGAATGAGATCAAAAGGGTGGTAGCGGAAAGGTACTCTGAAAAGTTTACAATACTATTGGTTAAATTCAGGGACCTTCATAGCTGATCTCATTTAATACAATAATAATACATAACAACAATTCATAACATCAAAACCCACCACAAAGAGGAAAGTGATAATACGTCATCACAATCAGCAAAAGTGTTGGACAATATAGAAAGAGGAAGACAACAACAAAATAAGTTACAAGACAGTTTAACATCATGACTTGAAAACAAGAAGCACTAGAAAACCAGACATAACAAAATGCCAGTCAAAGATGTACTGGACAGAAGAAGAAAACTGAAATGTACTCTATGTAGCCCTGACCAGTAAGACTACTTACTTTGGCAAGAGGATGGGTTCCTGATGCAATGTCTTCCAGAACGGTGAAGCTGTCACCCAAATACTGAAAACACAAAATAGATTTCTGCTGTTATTTCAGGTGGAACTGAGCAAGCGACAACTAAGCTTTTACAGTCTTCCCAATTTTGGAATATTCACTTTATTATATTCTCTGTGTGTGTGTGTGTGTGTGTGTGTGTGTGCGTGCGTGCGTGCGCATGTGCGTACACATGTTTTTTTTTGGGCGGAGGCTGATGTCATCTCAAGGATGATCCCACCTACTATTGTCTCAGACACTTCAGCAACACCATTCTTCAGCAATTTGTGCACTCCTACATATCTCCCCTCCATGGCAACCCAACGAGACATCCATCCCTCCAATCTCCCTATTACCTCTTCTTGCTCTCAGACCCACCAAGCTATTTGAACAACATTTTTGTAGAGATGTCACTGTCTAACATCCACATAAAACAATACCGTTTGGCTTCAAAATGTAATGAACAGTTCAATTATGCACACACTAATAATAATAACAATATATAACACGTAAGGGTATACTTTAAGTTACAAAGCGACAGGGAACATAAGATGTCACATTTGTCAAACCACCAGAAAACAGCACAAGATCTCATGTCTATGAAGACTTGTTCGTTCTCTGAGAATGTCTGGTTATACAGCAACATTTACACAAACAAGGAAATTCTAATACATTACCTGATAGTCATATGACAGATCAACTGGTGCACCTACAACATACACACACAAATCACTGTGTACCCACCTGAAAAATATTACACAAAGGAATACAATTTTCTGTAAATCTATATCTTTTGCAGTGATGAGTGCAGAGATTCCAACACATACTAATTTTACAGAGATTCCAGCACACTCTAATTTTACAAGGATTCCAACACATACTAATTTTACAGGTATTCCAACACACTCTAATTTTACAAGGATTCCAACACATACTAATTTTACAGGTATTCCAACACACTCTAATTTTACAAGGATTCCAACACACACTAATTTTACAGGTATTCCAACACACTCTAATTTTACAAGGATTCCAACACACACTAATTTTACAGGTATTCCAACACACTCTAATTTTACAAGGATTCCAACACACACTAATTTTACAGGTATTCCAGCACACACAAATTTTACAATGATTCCAAAACACACACTAATTTTACAGGGATTCCAGCACACTCTAATTTTACAGGGATTTCAGCACACTCTACTTTTGCAGGGATTCCAACACATTCTAATTTTACAGGGATTTCAGCACACTCTACTTTTGCAGGGATTCCAACACATTCTAATTTTACAGGGATTCCAGCCCACTCTAATTTTACAGGGATTCCAGTGCACACTAATTTTACAGGGATTCCAGCACACTCTAATTTTGCAGGATTCCAACACACTTTAATTTTACAGGGATTCCAGCTTACTCTAATTCTGCATGGATTCCAGCACTCTAATTTTAAAGGGATTCCAGCACACTCTAATTTTAAAGGGATTACAGCAAGTTTTAATTTTAAAGGGATTTCAACGCACTCTAATTTTACAGGGATTCCAGCGCACACTAATTTTCAGGGATTCCAGCACACTCTAATGTTGCAGGGTTTCCAACACACTTTAATTTTACAGGGATTCCAGCTCACTCTAATTCTGCAGGGATTCCAGCACACTCTAATTTTAAAGGGATTACATCACACTCTAATTTTAAAGGGATTACAGCACACTCTAATTTTAAAGGGATTTCAACGCACACAGGTACCCATGTGTCTGTTTACGCCTAAGCTGTGATATCTGCACCTTTCGGTCGACACATCCGACTTCAGCACAGCATTTTTTAGGGACCGGTTTTGCCTTCCCATAGCGATCCGCACTTGCTCAGCCAGACTGCACTGCTGCAGACTGTTTCCAGGACCACCACGTGGAGGTGGAGTGTGGTCTTGACCAGCTCTGGTTCGCTGGTCCTGATGCAAGCAGTACAGCTATGGGTCGCTGACTGCATTCACTATTGCTGCATCTTGGGGTCCCTATAGTGTTCAAGACTAATGTTTGTTCTGGCAGCTTCAAGCCTTTTTTCTTTTTGCACTTACTTTATCTCTGAGACAATTCCTCAAGAAGCAGCTAACCAGTAACAACAGATATGTCCTAGAATAGAACCCACAGGGACAGAGTAGTACTGGGTGGATAAAGAGAACCTGGAGAAGAAAAGCAGAAGAGAAAGCCAAAGCAATCAAAACCTCATGTGCACAGTGGAAGTAGATGGCCCTCAATATAATTCCATGCTCAGCAACAACTTTGGATCTTTGTCCGATTGGGAAACATAGACGAATGACAATTATAAATAATTCTAAGGAATCGGCTATATGATTTCCTTTGTATGTCCTGAAAGGTGGGAAACACGAAGCAGGGAGGCTAAACAATAAAATCTTTTAAGCTGAGGGAAAACAATTACATTCACTGAAATAAACATTTGATAAAAATTCTATCACTTCCATTCAAGCTTTTCCTAAGTACAGGTCAACAAATTAAAGGTCAAGGCCCTTGATAAGTAATAATATTGTTTATTTCTGGTAATCATTTTCCTTTTCGCTCCTTATGAAGAACGAAGCCACCACTGTAGCTGGTCCCCTTGCAGGAAGCCTGCAACAAGCATTCAAATGCTCTTGCATAAGTGGTTTCTGTAGCAATTTGTTTTACAGGATGAGGTTGTCAGCCTCATGTTGGTTGCCTTGTAAGACATGTATGATGAAGCAGTAGTCCTATTCTGTCTTTGTCTCCGCTGGAACTTCACACGGCATTTCCTGTAATACTTGGTGCTAAATAACGGCATTTCCTGTAATATTTGGTGCTAAATAACGGCATTTCCTGTAATACTTGGTGCTAAATAACGGCATTTCCTGTAATAAAAAAAGGTAAAGGTAAAGGAACCCGTTACACGCCCATTGAGGCATATTGGGAATATGGTGTTAGGCCCATATTATCTTGACCGTCGGCACACTAGGGGTGATGTGGTCGGCATCACGCCGGCCACCTTAACCTTCCCAGAGTTGCTCTGGTACCCATTTGGGGCTGGGTCGACCCAGGAGCCGTTTGTGGCCTAAAAAATTCCCACCTCATCTGGGGATCGAACCATAGACCACTGCGCTAGGAAGCCAGTGCACTAACCACTATGCTACCGCGGCTCCTATTTCCTGTAATACTTGGTGCTAAATAACGGCATTTCCTGTAATACTTGGTGCTAAATAACGGCATTTCCTGTAATACTTGGTGCTAAATAACGGCATTTCCTGTGATACTTGGTGCTAAATAACGGCATTTCCTGTAATACTTGGTGCTAAATAACGGCATTTCCTGTAATACTTGGTGCTAAATAACGGCATTTCCTGTAATACTTGGTGCTAAATAACGGCATTTCCTGTAATACTTGGTGCTAAATAACGGCATTTCCTGTAATACTTGGTGCTAAATAACGGCATTTCCTGTAATACTTGGTGCTAAATAACGGCATTTCCTGTAATACTTGGTGCTAAATAACGGCATTTCCTGTGATACTTGGTGCTAAATAACGGCATTTCCTGTAATACTTGGTGCTAAATAACGGCATTTCCTGTAATACTTGGTGCTAAATAACGGCATTTCCTGTAATACTTGGTGCTAAATAATGGCATTTCCTGTAATAGTTGGTGCTAAATAACGGCATTTCCTGTAATACTTGGTGCTAAATAACGGCATTTCCTGTAATACTTGGTGCTAAATAATGGCATTTCCTGTAATACTTGGTGCTAAATAACGGCATTTCCTGTAATACTTGGTGCTAAATAACGGCATTTCCTGTAATACTTGGTGCTAAATAACGGCATTTCCTGTAATTCTTGGTGCTAAATAACAGGACATTAGGCACAAAAGTGCACATCACAGTTCTTTCCCCATCATTTCTTGGTGGGTTACTTACTCACATGCCTATATTTACCTGTGTAATTCAAAGGTGTTGCATATCTGTCTTTGCATGCTGTTAGAAAAGACATACTGCCTGAGTTATCTTATTATTAGGCCAATAAACAAGCTAACATCACCCCATGTCGTCAACAGTCACTCACGTCTTCCTAATGCGAGCATTGACAAGTGAAGCTTCCAGACGTGGATTTGTACCAACAAGCAGTAGCAGGTCACTCTCCTCTATGCCAGCAATGGTTGTATTCATGATGTAGTTTGACCTGAAGTCAGTGCTGATGACACAAATATGCATGTATGTGATTTTGTCCTAGAACAAAATAACTAATATGGAAAAACAAGCAATAAGCAATGAAAAAGACAAGTATGGTTGCATATCATTTGAAACATATATATACGATATATATATATATATCCCACTGGAAGAAAGGATACATGGTCTATTGGCCAAAAGGAGGAGATTTACAGTAATGCACAAATTATTCTTCTTCTTCAAGTATCATGCCTGGTGGTGTAGGTGATCATGTCTCACCACAACTTCCTTTCTCCTCTACTATTTATCAAGTGCCAAAGAACAAATTAAGCTGAATCATCCTTGAGAGATTTAGAGCCCACAGACAACTGAGGGAGGAATAAGTAGATTTTCTACCAAAAAGATCCTTTACTGATCATATAATCACAGTGCATAATAGTAGACTGAAGTCTGTAAAAGCATGTGACAGTTTAGACCCAAAAAAAATCACTCTTATAATTATATAAATAAATAATCTTGCAAATTTTCTGATAAAAGAAAGATTTTGGAGCCCTTATGGAGTCCCCCCAGCAGGTGGGCTTGAACATCAATTTAAAGAAGACAGAGGTCATGACGCTCAATGTGAGCAACCCTGAGCCCATATCAGTAAGGAATCAGCAACTGGAACAGACAGACACTTTCACATACCTAGGATGTGACATGTATAGTAACACCAGACGGCGGAGCAAGCAAAGACATCAACAACAGAATGAACAAAGCAAGAACAGCCTTTTTTAGTCTAAACAACATCTGGAAGTCCTCTCAGTACAGCACAAGCACAAAATTAAGATTATATCAGAGCTGTGTGCTTTCTGTGCTTCTCTATGGTGCGGAATGCTGGAGAGTTTCAGAGAAGGAAATGTCGAAATTGTCCTCTTTTCACACAACATGCCTAAGAAAAATTCTCCGAATCTTTTGGCCGAATACCATCACCAACCACGATCTGCTTACTCGGAGCAAGCAAGAGGACATGCACACCATCATAGCTGCCAGACGCTGGAGCTGGGTTGGCCATGTCCTCAGAAGAGACCCTGATGCCATCACAAGAACAGCTATGCTTTGGACCCCTGAAGGAAAACAAAAGAGAGGCCGACCAAAAACAACTTGGCGGAGGACTGTGAAGGCTGAGATGCAAAGAATGAACCAGAGTTGGGGCACTGTACGAAGGATGGCCACCGACCGAGCAAAGTGGAATCAATTTGTTGTTGCCCTACACGACGCCACCATGCGTGATGGCCACTGACTGCTTTGACGGTCGGAGGCTAAGGATCAAAGAAAGAAGATGGAGTCCCCCATAAGTTCATTAACCTAAACTGGGTCCTTTAAGATAAGAAATATATCTGGCAGGAATGCTGCTCGTCACCATCTCTCCCCTTACTGGCTATAGACTGGATTACAAAAACAAAATCAACCAACAAAAGTGGAATTACATGGAAAAAGGATTAAAATGGTATGAACAAAATCATTAATATGGATGGAACCAGACAAAATATAACAGCAGAAGAAGAGGTGGGGAAACAGACTCTGATGTTGAATAGGACACACACTGAGCAAGCCAGTGATTTTTCTGTAAGAACCAGGATAAAAGAAAGAGGAGGACACCCAAAAACACACGGAGAAGAAAACTGGAGACAGATCTGAACAGAATAAAGAAGATGTGGAGAAGACTTGAATGGATAAATTAGCAAAGTCCTATGCTCCATACGGAGATGAGGAGTGATGATAATAATGATGGACGTACAGCACAGAGTTCATATAATTTAAACACTACACCACATAGACACACAGTAACTACCACAATATAAAGTGCAAATGCACAGAATAATGCAACCAACAAGCAACCATCAAAACAGACACTGAACTAACAGTTGTCAAAGTAAACACACAACAAGCAGCCATCAAAGCAGACACTGAACTAACAGTTGTCAAAGTGAACACACAACAAGCAGCCATCAAAACAGACACTGAACTAACAGTTGTCAAAGTGAACACACAACAAGCAGCCATCAAAACAGACACTGAACAATTGTCAAAGTGAACACACAACAAGCAGCCATCAAAACAGACACTGAACTAACAGTTGTTAAAGTGAACACACAACAAGCAGCCATCAAAACAGACACTGAACTAACAGTTTTCAAAGTAAACACATAACAAGCAGCCATCAAAACAGACACTGAACTAACAGTTGTCAAAGTGAACACTCAAGCAGCTGTCAAAATGAACACTCAATGAGTAGGACCTACCCAGAGCCAGAGGTGGGAAATATCTCCTCCGTACACAGAGTCTCAGAACCGAGTCTGTTTAACATGTCCTTCAAGCAAACCATGGCTTCAGCATCAGCCAGACTACCAGCAACACCTGCAAGAGCCTTTCCTCTGCATAAAAAATATATAGTGTTATATATAGAGGTGTTGGTCATAAACCGACATATGTGCGTCGGATTATTAAATTAACTAATGACCAACACAATTTCGCATGTCCAAGGGGGAGGGGGTGATACCAACCCACAATATCTCGGAAATGAACAATTAATAGCGATACATCAGGCTACGGGGGGCCGTCCGTGGTGCCCTTACAACAAATGTGGGTCCCTCAAAAAAATACGACAGGGGGGGTGCTTATT
>JAMPIV010006618.1:0-260644 GCA_024509875.1 Oreohelix idahoensis
CTAGGAAAAGACTCTAAAGCAAAAGACATCGCAGTTAATTGGGCAGATTGGGTACTGGAGAGGTCCAATGACTGAGACTGGGGCGAAGACGGCTCTCCGTTATTCCAAGTAGAGGCGCCCCGACTCTCTAAAGCCTTAAGCGCCAGTTCATGCTGTCTTTCCCTCTCTCTCTCTCTTTCTCTGCGAGCTTCGATCTCTGCCTCAATTTTCTTCTGCTCCAATTGACGATCGTCCGCTTCTTTCTTTCTAGCTTCTGCCCTCTCTTCCGCTTCTTTCTTCTCTGCTCTATCCTGTGCTTCTTTCCTCTCTGCTCTCTCTTGCTCCGCATCATACCTTTCAAGTTCCCTGTTGACAAACAGGTTCGCGGCTTCTCCTTCTAATCCTGAGTCCTTCGCCTCCTGTCTCAAAATGGATCTCATCCTAATTCTCTCTGCCATGCCAAAAACTGGATGCTTCTAAGACTAAAGAATAGGAAGAAAAACCAAGAAGAAAAAAAACTCAAAGCCGCTACGAGAAAAAAACACAAAGTATAAATTTACTTGTGTTACCTCCTACTATGTAGTGCTAACTTATCGCTGCTGTTTTCTGGCAATTAAGGCTCTAAACGCAAGCGACTAATGCCACTAAAATGGTAAGTTACACTAGAAAAGAATCTACTCTTACTAACAGTAGAGAAAGATTTATATTAAAACAATTTAAAAGGAAAAAAAAAATTTTCCCTAAAATTTTAATTCTCTGACAACAAACTCCGTCCCTGAAGTCAATTATTGAGATGAGACGTTGTTAACTTAATTTAAAAAATCAGAACAATCCGTCTTTAGCGAAGCTCAACTCCTTTTAACTTCAAAAAAACCTTCAGTGACTGTAAAACCAATCACGCAATCCCAGCAATTATATAACAAAATTTCAATTTTCTCTGCCAGAGAATACAAAGGTGACAAATATTTTATTATCACTAACTTCCTGCTCCTGTGGAAAGAACAAACCTGTAATACTTATTGTGTGGTCGGCCCAAAATACTAAAAGACTTTGTCTAGGGGAAGTAATTACTTTTTTTTAAGATTATACCCTACTTCACAAAGACAATCAACCACACTCTATTTAAACTAGGCTCAGAATCCGGGACGAGCTAACCATTTATTGTCGTAATTTTTTTTATCTGAGAGAGTTCTGATGGATATTGGTCCTTTTAGAGTATAGAATGATAGTGAAGGCTCTGTGAGAATAAGGATTTAGGAAAGTGAGGTAGTAGATTCACAAGGGCTGGGGAAGAGTAAGGACAGTCTCTTATTACGACAATATTTGTCTCTCAAAAAACTATTCCTACCACTCTTCTGAACAAACAGTTGTTTGTCAGTTCCAGTCGCTCATGCGCACACACCGATTTGGTGATTCTGTCGCACAACGTACATGAATACACACTACGATAACCAAATATGGGAAATGTTTGGGTTTTGGGCCAGCCGACACCAAATGCTAATAAAGTTTTTAATACTTTTATTATCATAAAATCAAGTCACAAGTAATATCAATTTACAGTCAGAAATCATGGGTTACAAAATACAAAATGACAGGGGGGTGGTTTGAGGAGAAGTATCCAATGCACCTTTTCCCGCTTGTATTTTCTAACAGAAAAGACCCGGTCCCAAAGACGAGAAGGGGGGGGGGGTGATGATCAGAGATAGGTAATTTAACCCAATGGTAAATTTATTACTCTGAGTCAAGGGGGTTACAGTAATAGGGGGTAAAGGAAAAGCTAGGGGTCATCAAATGTTTTCCTTTAATCAACCAATTTTCCCGGGAGGGGGAATGCTCACAGTTAAAAAAGCCCGCTAGGAGAAATCCCGTACAATTAATACAGTACACCTTAATACTAGGTTGAACTAATTATAAGGGTAAAAAAGATTATATCTCCTTTTTCATAAAAAAACACGCTTGGCTGGCCAGCACACAGTCACACACACACAGACTTACCAAATGGTGAATTCTGGCACTTCATAGGAAATACATAAAAAAACAGCACTAAACCTTGGCTTAGGTAAAAGTATTTTCTTCCGTGTACAGCCCCAGATTAGCGGGTTGTTGAAGTTAACAAAGTGTCCCGAAATCGCTGGACGTTGAAGTTTAACGGTACTGTTTGTTTATTAGATAAAGTTCCTAAAGAATGGCACAGGCACTTGGCTAGGTGTGAGGAATGGTGTGGTGTCTAAGATTGGCACAGCTGGTGGAGATAACTTTCTTTTGCAGTAATGTCACAAACTACAAAACACTGAGGTAAGTTCTTCAGGGGGGTGGTAAAATCCAATGATTATGCTTGACAGACAGTGTCAGGGAAATCTATGTTCTTCTTCACGAATAGAGCAGTGAGTAAAATATTGCTACTGTTGACTGTTCTTCTTCCAGTTTGATAACTATAAAAAACGACTTTATGAATTGGGATTTTAAAATAGTTTTTGGGTTTGCTTTGTTTCTGTATACTTCAGATAGCTGAATCCCAACAGGATCGCCACAAAGATTAAATTTCAAATATGTTCATAAGTCAGTGGAGTAATCGAACTGAGTCGGCAAGACTCTAGATATATATTATTGCTGCGTAATGGCTGCTTAAATGATGTTTCATTGCTGCTAAATTGCTGCTTAAATGATGTTTCATTGCTGCTTAATTGCTGGGATGCGAGGTTCAAAAGATCATTCTGGATGCAATAGAAAAAACATGAAATACAATAAAATCATATTAAAATCTAACGCGCGATACATTTACAGTTTAACTATTTTCTGCACTCGCGTCTTCAATTAATAAAGCAAGAAAAAAACTCCCCGTGAGGTTAATAGTCGAAAGCACATCTATTTATATAGAACTAAACTGTATTAAAGTTATAATTCCCTTAAGCGGCTATTGTATTAGGAAATAAACTTATAGATGTAACATTTAGTTGGCACTAGAACTTTGAAGGGGGGCTTATTTAATAAGGTTATATTTACACCACAATCCCGTGAACTAAATATGAAATAACTAGACCACTGATCACTCGAAGCTAAAGTATTAATTACCGTCTGCACAGAAAAAGAATTTCACTCCAATAGCCAACAATTTAGATGAAATCTAACAGGAATTTAGCTATATGCTAGTGAATCTTAGAATTCTGTCAGAACGAATGATAACGTTGCCCTTTCCAGATTCTGTATTTATCTATTAGAAAGGCAAGATAAATGGTACGTGAAAAATTTCGCGCCTCTTCAGTTCCCAGGGGAAGTCGAAGTTATTTAGCCGCCATGCTAACCACGATGGCCCGACTGGCTTCCGATCTACGTTCGTTTCAGGCTGCTCGCACGAGCATGTGAAATTCCGGCGAGACTAGCCTCGTTCGCGGTGAGTTTCCTGATTCCTCAGATCGTATCCGCTACGCTGAGCGTTCCGTCTTTCGGGCAAGTCTGCCGGTGGCCACAGAAGTGCGAAGTCTGCAAGAAACTTTCTTCTGACCGCTCGTGTCCGTCTTGCGAACGGTTCAGTGTTCGTACGGAGATGCTAAACTTCTGCTTCTCTGTTCTGGGGATCTTCTTTGACTGCTTTGATCATAGCCGCTACTCTTCGTTGATGAAAAGTTACAACAATACTGATGTTCAGGGATTCTAATGTTATGAAAAGCTAAAGTCCCTTTAATCATCCATCAAATCAGGGAAAATTCACTTGACAAACTAGACGTACGTCACAATCAGCAACCGAATGAATAAAGCCAGAATAGCCTTTGTTAATCGAGACAACTTCTGGAAGTCTTGCCAGTACAGTACATACACTAAATTAAAAATATATGAGGGCTGCGTAATGCCTGTACTTCTGTACAGTGCAGAATGCTGGAGAATAACAGAAAAAGAAATGTCCAAACTGTCTTCTTTCCACAGAACCTGCCTAAGGAAAATTCTTCGTGTAAGGGAACCAGATGCATAGGTGGCACAAGGATCCGTGGGGAATGAAGAGGGGAGTGCTTAGGACGATTAGCTGAATTATTATCTAGTACTAGTATCAACACATTGTGAACCTGTAACAGGTTTGATATTGGCCTATATTTTCATTAAAGCATGGTTTCTTTACCTGTGGTCCATGGTTTCTTTACCTGTGGTCCATGGTTTCTTTACCTGTGGTCCAAGGTTTCTTTACCTGTGGTCCATGGTTTCTTTACCTGTGGTCCATGGTTTCTTTACCTGTGGTCCATGGTTTCTTTACCTGTGGTCCATGAGCCCCAAGGGGGTCCGTGAATGGATTCTTGGGGCTTCGTGAATATACCATAAAATGTAAAATTATTAATTATGCTTTCATGTACATTTATTTTAAAGAAGGGGTCCATGGCCTTCATTGGGCAACAAAGGGGTCCATAGCCTTCACAGGGTGACAAAGAGGTCCATAGCCTTCACAGTGCAACAAAGGGGTCCATAGCCTTCACAGAACAACAAAGGGGTCCATAGCCTTCACAGTGCAACAAAGGGTCCATAGCCTTCACAGGGCAACAAAGGAGTCCATGGCCTTCATTGGGCAACAAAGGGGTCCATAGCCTTCACAGGGCAACAAAGGGGTCCATAGCCTTCACAGTGCAACAAAGGGGTCCATAGCCTTCACAGGGCAACAAAGGGGTCCATAGCCTTCACACTGCAACAAAGGGGTCCATAGCCTTCACAGGGCAACAAAGGGGTCCATAGCCTTCACAGGGCGACAAAGGGTCCATAGCCTTCATTGGGCAACAAAGGGGTCCATAGCCTTCATTGAGCAACAAAGGGGTCCATAGCCTTCACAGGGCGACAAAGGGGTCCATAGCCTTCACAGTGCAACAAAGGGGTCCATAGCCTTCACAGGGCAACAAAGGGGTCCATAGCCTTCACACTGCAACAAAGGGGTCCATAGCCTTCACAGGGCAACAAAGGGGTCCATAGCCTTCACACTGCAACAAAGGGGTCCATAGCCTTCACAGGGCAACAAAGGGGTCCATAGCCTTCACACTGCAACAAAGGGGTCCATAGCCTTCACAGGGCAACAAAGGGGTCCATAGCCTTCACAGGGCGACAAAGGGTCCATAGCCTTCATTGGGCAACAAAGGGGTCCATAGCCTTCATTCAGCAACAAAGGGGTCCATAGCCTTAATTGGGCAACAAAGGGTCCATAGCCTTCACAGGGCGACAAAGGGTCCATAGCCTTCATTGGGCAACAAAGGGGTCCATAGCCTTCATTGAGCAACAAAGGTGTCCATAGCCTTCATCGAACGATAAAAATGGGTACATAGACTTCACTGGTCAATCAAAGTGGTATGTAGCCTTCATATGACAATCACAAGGGTCCATAGTCTTCATCGAACGATAAAAAGGGGTACACAACTGTCGTAAATTTATTTTGAGAGAAAAGAGTCGTAGAAATAGTGGTCCGGTTTAGAGTGGAAAATGATGATGGAAAGCTCAGTGATAGAAAATGTAGAGATTTAATAGTTACTTCACAGCGTGCTGGAGGAGAGTAAAGACAGACTTATTTGCGACAATTCGTGTCTCTCAATCTTCTCTTTCACTCTCCTGGTCAAACAATTATTTGCCAGTTTTCCAGACTCGCATCTGCGCGCTCACCGATTCGGTGTTTTCAAACACACACACGACGTTGATACAAACTATATTAAACGAATAGGGGAAAAGTTGGGCTTTGGGTATATCCAACACACAGAACTAAATGAGTTTATGTGATTTTATTCACTTTAAACATCAATCACTAAAAATATCAGATATTACATAAATTATCATAAGTACACAAATGCAAATAACAAGTTTGGGAGGGGTGAAGAAGATTGGTATCGACTAAGCCCTTCCCGCTTATTAGACAAAGACAAACCCAGTCCAGAGATAGATAATATCAGGAACACGGGTACGTTAACCTAACAGTAAAGTTAATTACTCTGAAAGAGGTGTTACCAAGTTAGGTATAAGTAATAGAAAAAAACTTGTTCTTCCCAGCTGTTCTTCCCTTTACTAAGCAAATGGAAAGGAGGTGGTTTTTAAACAGAGTTAACAAATTATCAACTATCCCACTTAAAGGAACAATGTAGGGTATACAGAAAAGATATATGTTACCAGGTAAGCAAGTTAACAAAATGGTCACACAAAAGAATTAATTTCCTGTCATTCATACACGCGCTAGCAAAGGCCTTCACTCATCTTGCTCTCACTTACCGATTGTGAAAAAATCTTGCACTCCATAGAATAACACAACAGCAGTTACACCTCAACTAAATGTATGAGTGTTTGTTCAAGTTCTAGCCCCAGATTATCGGGTAGGCGGTCAGCACATAAAAGGATCCCGTAATCGCTGGAAAATGAATCTGTAGTTGTGTCTCTTTTCTTAATAACAGTTTCTATGGGAGGGCACGGTCTCTGATACCGGGGTGAGGATGGTGTGGTCTATTTGACTATGCCGCTGATAATAAAATTCTTACGCGTGCTGGTACACTTTATCCGTGAGGTATGGTTTAAGTCCAGTGAGAAAACTAAGTCACATCACTGTTCAGGAAATTATGAATTATCTCTCTGTGTCAGTAAACTAACAAAGCTCGGGCCAGTGTTCTTCTTCCCGTTACGACTTAAGTTGTTTGATGGTGCGTTAAATTTGTCTTTGGGTGTGCTTTCTTTGCTATAAGTTAGATAGCGGAATTCCAAACATAGAATCGCCTCAAAGATTAAAAATTTACACAGTCTCAACAAGTTCTGCGTCAGGGGAACTCTACACACTGTTTATGCTTTGCTTTGCTTAGATTGATTTCTTTATTGCTTTCTTAATGCTGGGATCGCACAGGTTACGATCACTCTGTATGAAAGAAAAAAAAGACATGTAATATACCGAAAACAAATAACCTTCTAAAGCGCGATGAATTTCCCGTTAAGCCTATTATATATATGCTCGCGTATTTAATTATGTATTTAATAAACACTGCGCGAGTTCTAGTGGTTAAAAACACACATCTATAAAACTAAGACTTAACTGAATTTATTAATTATAAATTCCTTCGCGACTTTAAAAGTTAATTTAAGCATCTATTATCTTTTGAAATAATATAATAGATAGATCATTATATTTAAAACTGGAACTCTTGAGATGGTTTAATTAAATAGATTTAAATTAACACAGAATCCCTTTAAATAGAATGACTGAGCTAGACCACTGATCACTTTACACAATATATATTACCGCTTTGCACAGAAATAGAAATCACTGCAAATATATATAAAATCCAGGGGAAAATCTATAACAAGATTTCAATAAAGCTAGTGCTTCTGTAAAGGTCTGGCCAGCGAGTGATAACGTGTCTAGTTCTACATGGTCTATTTAGCTAAAATGAAATGTAAGTTGAGTGGGACATGATAAACTTGACAACTTATTTGATCTCACGAACTTTTGGGGATCTGACCGCCAAATCAAGAGAAGAAGCCGCCCCCTGGTCTTCGTATCCGCTCGCTGCTGCCCGTTTCGCTTTCCCCCGTTCGCTCGGTTCCTCGATTGACACCGAGACGCGAAATTAGCGGCAAGCAACTGCGTCTCGTATCAGGGAAAACTACTGTCTTTGATAGCGCCGATAGTCTCCCCTAAGATCCCTCGGTCTGTCTCTTTGATCTCGTCGCTGTATCCTACATGAGTCCCGGTGGAATGCGTTCTGGCAAACGAAAAGTTACAACAAATGTTCAGGGGTTCTAATGTTATGAAAAGCTAAAAGTCCCTTTAAATCATCCATCATATCAGGGAAATTCACTTGTCAAACTAGACGTACGTCACAATCGTCCCCACTTTTAGACATGAAACCATTTTTCATGTTTCATTTTTTGACAATGGAGGTGACCTGATTGGTGATTTTAGGATGAGTGGTATCTTCAGTTTGCTCTTCTTCCTCTGTAGACCAGTTTCTACTCAGAAAATCAGCCCCGACATTCTGTCTTCCCGGAATATATTCCACTTTGAAAGAATAGACGCTTAGAAGGAGGGCCCAACGCATGATCCTAGCGTTAAATTCTTTATTGGCACCAAGAAATGCTAACGGAGCGTGGTCTGTTTGCACCGTGAACGATGTACCATAAAGAAACTCATGATGGCGTCTGATACCGTCAATCAGAGCAAGACATTCCCTTTCAACTACGCTGTAGTTCCGTTCCGCTTTATTTAATTTCCGACTGCCATAGGCAACTGGAAATAGCATGTTCAGGTCACTGTCATCGGCTTGAAGCAGTGTTGACCCGATGCCCTGACCTGACGCGTCAACTCTCAGTACAAAAGGTTTCTTGAGGTCAGGCAACCTCAAAATGGGGTATGCAGACAACTGTCCTTTCAAAGTGCTATACGCGTGTTCGCACTTTTGATCCCATATGACCTTATCAGGACAACCTTTCTTTGTGAGGTCAGTCAGAGGTGCCGTCAGTCCGTTGAAGTTCTGGATGTACTTCTGATAGTATGCACATAGCGATATGAAGGAACGTACGTCTTTCTTCGTTCGGGGTCTTTTTGCTGCCACTATTTTCTCCACGTTCTTCTTAATAGGCCAACTGCATCCGTGAGAAATAGTGTGCCCCAGGAAGTCTAACTGTTCAAACCCGATGAGACATTTGCTAGGTCTGGCTGTGAGACCCGTTTCCTGTAGTCTCCTGAGGAGCATAGCAACCGTAGCAATATGTTCTTCATAGGTTTCCGATGCAATTAAGATGTCATCCATGAAATTATGGATATGGGGACTTTGCAAAGGTTCTAGAAGCTTCCTCATCATCCTGGTGAACACTCCTGGTGCGTTATGCAAACCGAACGGCATCACGTTAAATGTGTAATGTCCTTCACTAGTGCTGAAAGCTAACAAAGGTTTAATTTCCTCCTTGACTGGTATTTGATAATAACCTTTGCTGAGGTCAATCTTGGAGAAGATCTTTGCTTTGCTGAGCTTGGTGAACAACTCAGAAACAGTTTGGAGAGGTTCGGGCTGGAATTCCGTTACAGCGTTTAGCAACCTGTAATCAATGCACAGCCGAACTTCCTTATTGGGCTTCTGCAACAGCACTACGCTCGAGCTGTAAGGAGATGTAGACTCACTGATAATTCCTGCCTGACGCAGCTTGTCTATTTCTCCGCGAAGTGCATCAGCTTTAGCGTACGGGATGGGGTAAACTCTGGTTTGAACAGGGGTCTCGTTTGTTAATTTCATATCAAATTCAATGAGATTTGTTCGACCAGGTACATCCGTTAAGACTGCACTGTACTGTTTTAGTAGAGCCCTAGTTTCTGTTTGTTGTTCTGGTGAGAGATTGTCGCCGAACTTGACATCTTTAAAGGATTCTGTGGGTTGCAGTGGATACTCCATGCAACCATCATCATCATCTTCCTCGTCTTCCGTTGCTATGGCGACAGCCAGGAGATGCTCGGAGGATGGCACCGGTCTTTCCAAATATTTCTTTAGCAGATTTATGTGGAAGACCTTCTCCTTTCCTTTGATGGAGATCTTGTAGTTGGTACGTGAGATCTTTTTAAGGACGGTAAACGGTCCTTGCCATCCGATGCGAAGTTTATTGCTTCCGGTTGGAAGTAGCAATAGGACTTTCTCCCCTGGTTGTAGTTCTCTCTCTTTTGCAGCTTTGTTGTATCTTTTAGTAATTTTAGCGCGGGCTTTCTTAAGGTTGGTAGTAGCTAGATCCCATCCTAGCTTTAGCCTTTCCTTAAGCTCAGATACATACTTGCTTGCAGAGACGACTGTCTCGTCAGCCTTCTGGTCTGTCAGGGACCGAAGTAAGGCTTCTAGTGGCCCCTTAATAGGTCTGCCAAATAAAAGTGTAGCTGGCGCAAAACCCGTAGACGCTTTGGGGTACCTCTCGGTAGGCGAATAAGGCAGCCGATATATATTGGTCCCAGTCTTCCGGTTTCTCCTGACCCAGCTTACGTAACATCATGGTGAGGGTACCGTTAAAACGTTCCACGAGCCCATTTCCGGCCGGATGGTAGGGACTTGTGTGGATATGTTTGGCCCTCAAGATCTTAAAGATCTCCTCCTCCATTAACAGGCTACGGAATTGGGATCCATTGTCCGTCAAAACTTGTTGAGGGAATCCCAACCGTGTAAAAATTTGCACAAGGGCTTCTGCGACATGCTTGGAATTTGTGCATGGTAGCGGTACGGCTTCGGCCCACATAGTGCAAGTGTCAACTAAGGTCAGGATGAACCTGTTCCTTCTTTTGGTCTTTTCCAGAGGACCAATAATGTCGACAGCAACCCGTTCAAATGGAGTCCCTACTATTGGCATTTGCCCCATAGGTACTGGGGGTGTCAAGTGCTTGGGTGCTACCCGTTGGCACTGGGCGCAGGATTTCACATACCTGACAATGTCAGAGTTCATTCCTGGCCACCAATAGTGGTTTTTTATTCGCTGAATAGTGGCGTTTTGTCCCATGTGTCCGCTAAAGGGAAGAGAGTGCCCCATTTCTAAGATCTGGTTTCTGTACTGCGTCGGTACTAGGAGCTGGTTATTCCCCGTGTCCGGGTTGCCCGTTCTACGATACAATACACCATCCTTAGAAAAGATGTCTCCGTTGTGTCTGGGGTCCTTAGCCATGGGCAGTTTTTTAAAGCAGGGCGCCAGAGTAGGGTCCTTTTGTTGCGCCTCCTTCAGTTCATTCGGCAACAAGTTTGGCGCAGGCTCCCTCTCCTTCTTGGCTTGCCCTCTTGTGCGTTACCGCTGCCACAATCGGCTCCTTAGGTCTCCCAATGAACACATATCTACATCCCAGGATAACTGGGTAGATCGGATCACCATTATGGCCGCTTTAATAACTCCTCTGACAAAGTCAGAGTGTATTTCTACCAGTGCGATAGGAAGCGTCCTGGGTGCATCACTCCTGAAAACTCCACTAAGTTTGACGGTTTCCTCTGTCTCCTGACCGGGTTTGACTAGGTGCCTAGCGACAATACAATCAAAACTTAATCCAGTGTCAAAAAGACAAGTAGTAGAGGTACCGTTCAAAATTACAGTTCCTCGAGTTGAGGGTCGGTCCCCCTCAGGTTGAGAATCACTGACATTGACTCTACCTTTCGAGGCTGTATGCAAACATCCACTGCGGTTTGCACCGGTTTGTTTGCCCTGATCAGACGTTCCTGGTGTAGGGGTCTTCCCTTTTCCTTGACCTTGGTGGCCGCGCTGCCACGTAGGCTTGTTGGGTTGATCAGAATTGTTGTTGGGGGGGGTATCGGGTTTTGTAGAATTTCGATTTTTCCTGGGGAGGTTTCTGGGTATTGTTATCTCGTTGGTTATAATGTTGAGAGGAAGTGGAAGAATAGGATGCCTGCTCTAGATTCTGTTTTCGAGATGGCTCATCGGTGGGGTTTACGTTTAGTGCTGGGAAGTTCGGCCATTGCATTGCTATAGCGTTCGGCTTTATTGAGTATGTCTTCAAGCCTGACTGCCCCCTGTTCAGCCAAAAATCTACGTGTTTCATTCGACAAAGTGGATTTTATCTGCTCCACAAGAACAAGTTCGAGGAGTCCCTCATATGAAAGAGGTAGGTCAGATAATTCAATGCACTTTGTCAGATAACCCGTGAGACGTGAAGAGAACTGGGGAAATGTTTCCGTGCTCTCTTTTCGGCTGTTTCTGAACAACTGCAGAAACTTTCGGGCAGTCATCTCAAACTGCTGTAGTAAGGCCTTTTTCAACATGTCGTAATCATGTTGATTCGGTCCCAGCTTTGTGTACACGTCATAAGCATTGCCTTTCAGTGACGTTGAAAGTTTGAGCGCCCAGCGGGTACTCTCTAACCCATAAAGATTCGCGAGTCTCTCGAATTTTTCTAGGTAGCTGTCAATTTTTTCGTTAGGGCTAGGAAAAGATTCTAAAGAAAACGACATAGCAGTTAATTGGGCAGATTGAGTACTGGAGAGGTCCATTGATTGAGACTGGGGCGAAGACGGCTCTCCGTTAGTCGAAGTAGAGGCGCCCCGACTCTCTAGAGCCTTAAGCGCCAGTTGATGCTGTCTTTCCTTGTCTCTCTCTCTCTCTCTCTGCGAGTTTCCATCTCTGCTTCAATTTTCTTCTGTTCCAAAAGACGTTCTTCCGCTTCTTTCTTATCTGCCCTCTCCTGGGCTTCTCTCCTCTCTGTTCTTTCTTTCTCTTCCTTCCTCTCAGCTTCTGCTCTCTGTTGCTCCGCCTTCCTCTCAGCTTCGGCTCTCTGTTGCTCCGCGTCATATATTTCCAATTCCTGGTTAATAAACGCGTTTGCAGCTTCTGCATCTAATCCTGCCTCTTTCGCTTCCAGCCTCAAGATGGACCTCATCTTTATCCTCTCTGCCATTGTTAAAGAATAAGATGAAGTATGCTTAGAGAACTAGTAAGAAGAAACGCGAAAGGGAGGAACTCTGAACCGCTACGAGAAAAAAAAAAACACAAGTACAAATTTACCTGTGTTACCTCCTACCTGTACTGTGCAAACTTATCGCTGCTATTATCTGGCAATTAAGGCTCTAAACGCAAGCGACTATGCCACTAAATGGTAAGTTACACTGGAAAAGAATCTACTATTACTAACAGTAGAGAAAATTTTATATTAAAACAATTTAAAAGGAAAAAAAAAAAAAAAATTCCCCTAAATTTTAAATCTCTGACAACAAACTCCGTCCCTAAAGTCAATTATTGAGATGAGACGTTGTTAACTTAATTTTTAAAAATCAGAACAATCCGTCTTTAGCTAAGCTCAACTCTTCTTAACTTCAAAAACCTTAGTGACTGTAAAACAATCACGCAATCCCAGCAACTTTTATAAAGAAAGAAATATAATTATCTCCGCCAGAGGATAATAAAATAGCAAATGTATTTGTTTATCTGTACTTTCTACTGCTGTGGAGAGAAAACAACCTGTAAATATGCTGTGTGGACAACCCAAATACTTAAAGAACGTTTGTCTAGGGGTGTAATTATTTATTTATTTCCCTAATTCACAAAGACAAATCATTCACACTCTACCTAGTTAGACCCAAACTAAATCAGACTCAAAATATCTTTATCCCGGCTATGCGATTGCCTCAAATGTAGCTCAAGATCCCAGAACCAGCCCACAAATATGTGTGCATCAAATGTATCTCAAAATTATCCCAGACGAGCCGGCCAAATATTGTCGTAAATTTATTTTGAGAGAAAAGAGTCGTAGAAATAGTGGTCCGGTTTAGAGTGGAAAATGATGATGGAAAGCTCAGTGATAGAAAATGTAGAGATTTAATAGTTACTTCACAGCGTGCTGGAGGAGAGTAAAGACAGACTTATTTACGACAAATCGTGTCTCTCAATCTTCTCTTTCACTCTCCTGGTCAAACAATTATTTGCCAGTTTTCCAGACTCGCATCTGCGCGCTCACCGATTCGGTGTTTTCAAACACACACACGACGTTGATACAAACTATATTAAACGAATAGGGGAAAAGTTGGGCTTTGGGTATATCCAACACACAGAACTAAATGAGTTTAGGTGATTTTATTCACTTTAAACATCAATCACTAAAAATATCAGATATTACATAAATTATCATAAGTACACAAATGCAAATAACAAGTTTGGGAGGGGGTGAAGAAGATTGGTATCGACTAAGCCCTTCCCGCTTATTAGACAAAGACAAACCCAGTCCAGAGATAGATAATATCAGGAACACGGGTACGTTAACCTAACAGTAAAGTTAATTACTCTGAAAGAGGTGTTACCAAGTTAGGTATAAGTAATAGAAAAAAAAAAACCTGTTCTTCCCAGCTGTTCTTCCCTTTACTAAGCAAATGGAAAGGAGGTGGTTTTAAACAGAGTTAACAAATTATCAACTATCCCACTTAAAGGAACAATGTAGGGTATACAGAAAAGATATATGTTACCAGGTAAGCAAGTTAACAAAATGGTCACACAAAAGAATTAATTTCCTGTCATTCATACACGCGCTAGCAAAGGCCTTCACTCATCTTGCTCTCACTTACCGATTGTGAAAAAATCTTGCACTCCATAGAATAACACAACAGCAGTTACACCTCAACTAAATGTATGAGTGTTTGTTCAAGTTCTAGCCCCAGATTATCGGGTAGGCGGTCAGCACATAAAAGGATCCCGTAATCGCTGGAAAATGAATCTGTAGTTGTGTCTCTTTTCTTAATAACAGGTTCTATGGGAGGGCACGGTCTCTGATACCGGGGTGAGGATGGTGTGGTCTATTTGACTATGCCGCTGATAATAAAATTCTTACGCGCGCTGGTACACTTTATCCGTGAGGTATGGTTTAAGTCCAGTGAGAAAACTAGTCACATCACTGTTCAGGAAATTATGAATTATCTCTCTGTGTCAGTAAACTAACAAAGCTCGGGCCAGTGTTCTTCTTCCCGTTACGACTTAAGTTGTTTGATGGTGCGTTAAATTTGTCTTTGGGTGTGCTTTCTTTGCTATAAGTTAGATAGCGGAATTCCAAACATAGAATCGCCTCAAAGATTAAAAATTTACACAGTCTCAACAAGTTCTGCGTCAGGGGAACTCTACACACTGTTTATGCTTTGCTTTGCTTAGATTGATTTCTTTATTGCTTTCTTAATGCTGGGATCGCACAGGTTACGATCACTCTGTATGAAAGAAAAAAAAAGACATGTAATATACCGAAAACAAATAACCTTCTAAAGCGCGATGAATTTCCCGTTAAGCCTATTATATATATGCTCGCGTATTTAATTATGTATTTAATAAACACTGCGCGAGTTCTAGTGGTTAAAAACACACATCTATAAAACTAGGACTTAACTGAATTTATTAATTATAAATTCCTTCGCGACTTTAAAAGTTAATTTAAGCATCTATTATCTTTTGAAATAATATAATAGATAGATCATTATATTTAAAACTGGAACTCTTGAGATGGTTTAATTAAATAGATTTAAATTAACACAGAATCCCTTTAAATAGAATGACTGAGCTACACAATATATATTACCGCTTTGCACAGAAATAGAAATCACTGCAAATATATATAAAATCCAGGGGAAAATCTATAACAAGATTTCAATAAAGCTAGTGCTTCTGTAAAGGTCTGGCCAGCGAGTGATAACGTGTCGTTGTTGTTTATTTTCGTCTACTAAATACCCTGTTCAACCTGAAAGTTGGTTATAATTGGGGTATATTGTGTGTTAGGTTCTTCGGTGCTAGTCGTCTGTTAGTCCTGAAAAGGACTAGTCCTGAAAAGGACCACTAGCTGGTTGTCTGGTTTCCTCTTCGTTGCTTGTCGGTCGTGGTGTGCTCATTTTCTGCCTTCCTATCTGTCTTGTGTCGTTTTGTTAGTTTTTGCTTTCCTCGTTTCTGTTTCTCTTGTCTTCCTGCTTTCCTGTATCTGTAATAGTGTTTTTTCTATTATTGCTGGTAGAAGTTTTTCAAGTGTTTCTTCGATGACTTCTTCGCCTGATAACCCTAGTTCTACATGGTCTATTTAGCTAAAATGAAATGTAAGTTGAGTGGGACATGATAAACTTGACAACTTATTTGATCTCACGAACTTTTGGGGATCTGACCGCCAAATCAAGAGATGAAGCCGCCCCCTGGTCTTCGTATCCGCTCGCTGCTGCCCGTTTCGCTTTCCCCCGTTCGCTCGGTTCCTCGATTGACACCGAGACGCGAAATTAGCGGCAAGCAACTGCGTCTCGTATCAGGGAAAACTACTGTCTTTGATAGCGCCGATAGTCTCCCCTAAGATCCTCAGTTCGTCTCTTTGATCTCGTCGCTGTATCCTACATGAGTCCCGGTGGAATGCGTTCTGGCAAACGAAAAGTTACAACAAATGTTCAGGGGTTCTAATGTTATGAAAAGCTAAAAGTCCCTTTAAATCATCCATCATATCAGGGAGAATTCACTTGTCAAACTAGACGTACGTCACAACAACATTTACTGGACCATCAAAGTTGTGGTCCATAGCCTTCATAGGTCAACCACAGGGGTACATAGCCTTCACTGGACAATCACAGGGGTCGCAGCCATCATCAAACGATAAAAGAGATACATAGCCTTCACTGGCCAATCAATGGGTCCATAGCCCTAATCGAACAATCAAAGGGGTCCATAGCCTTCAGTGGACAACCAAAGGGGTCTATAGCCTTCATCGGACAATCAAAGGGGCCTTGGCACAAAAAAAGATTACGAAACCCTGCATTGAAGAGAGAGTTAAACTTGGCAGTTATTTTTACTCGTCCTAGCAGCGACAATAATCGTGCATGTCTATACGGCAGAAATGATAACCGGCCTTCAGGATGGTTATGTTATCCTCACGACCATCATTTGCCTTTGTGCTTTTTACGCAGCATGGGGCTGTAATAGGAAGTTCGTGTGTCAGAAATCCGGTTTCAAAAATTTGCATAAGGAAAACTAACGAACTATAAATTTAAATCAAAGGGCGAAAATCTATTCCTATAAAATTATATGAAAAGGGTGACAATCCTAAATAGGCATTAACAGTAGTGTTTTTACGCCTCTTGAGGGGAAAAGTGCTGACAAGTTTGGAGTTTTTTTTTTTTTTTAAGTGAGTTCAACTACGTGTTAGTAAATTGCACGCACGGGAATTTTATATTTCGAGTGAACTATTCTGTTCTAGACAGTTCGGGGAAAGTTATCGTTGTAAATCGTTGTACAAACTATGATCAGTCAGATTTTGAGCGCGTTTGCGTTAAGAGTAAGAATGGGCTGCCTCTCAAGTGTGTAATATTTTAGAAGTGGCAAGCGCAATTGATAGGTATCATCGATGATACCAAAAGTTTGGTTTGCTTCTGTGGTGACAGAAATATGAAAACATCGCCTAGCCGATTAATCGCTTGGTACGCCTCTATGCCAGTCTTTGTAATTTATTCTGAGGACAATTTGACAGTGTTGTCAATTCAAGAATGTGTGAATTTACAAGACCATTAGGTACGTTGAGTGTTACCAACTTTGATAAACTGTTTAATATTAGACAAGAATGATAGTCAGCAGCTAGCTATGAGAAGTAGGAAATAATAGACTTTGGCTAAAATTATCATCCCTGGCGGTTAGGCCAGTCTTACCAAGATACGCCAAGTAGAACAAAGAACATATAAGAGTCAGAAGAATTATGTCTAAAGTTAGAGAGACAAACGATTTCACATAAATGAAGAATTTTGATGACAGTATAAAATATCGACAGCAGTGGTTCTCAAGCTATGACCACCATAGACACAATAGAGACAGTATTGAATACAGAATCAGCGACCGTAAACATAGAGTGAAAGTAAGAATGACCATTTCAATTATCTACAGGAGTTTTGCTGTATAAGGTATGCCTGCCTCATGAGGAAGGTTGGGCATATCATATTTTCAACTTTTGATTTGATCATGTAAATAAAGTTTTCAACGTTAATTCCCATCGCTGTCCGAGTGAAGTCACTCATCGATAATTGAGATCACCCATCAATTGTCATGTAAACACGGTTGTAAACTGTTGTCGTTGTGTTGAGAAAGAAGTCCCCCTAATACCATCAACCAAAAGAGCTGCTTACTGTTTAGGGCAGTGACACGAACCCACTATACATCAACATCATCATCATCATCATCATCATCAACATCATCATCATCACCAGCATGCCCGGACACAGGGCCATCAATGCAGCAGCTCCTCTCGCTAGACGCCTTGAACCAGTATCCACATGTTCTTCATGTTAAAAAAAGGTAAAGGTATTTCCATTGCAGATATTGCCGCAGAAGAGTGAAGTGTTAGAGACCACTAGGTTCAGCTTCGAGAGATGGGGGTAACTAATTTCCTTCCTTGCTGCCTTTGCCTTCCCTAAGTCAAGAGCAGATTCAGACACCCATTTAAAGCTGGGTAAACTGGAGCGTGACGTCACCGTCTTTCGAACCCAGTACCCTTGTTGCTAGAGACCAGTGCTCTAACCACTCTGTCAGTCAAATTCTCAAATGCTTTATGTTGAAAATATTACTCTACCACGGTTCTCAAATTTTTCGGCTGAAAGATCTTTTTGTTACTGATTGCGCGATGTAATGAAATAAAGAGTCCAATATTTGGAGTTCATCAGCCGACTCCGATAATGTAATCACTCGCTTCGCTGAGCGGATAGCAGACTGGAAGCAGCTCAGTCAGTGACCTGTGACCTCTTGATTTGCCTTGGATAAGATCATATCCGCCTAGCAAGTTCAATTTGCCACACACGGAAGTAACAAAGAATTTATTTTTTGTCTTCTTTGAAAATAACTATATGTCGTTTTACCATGTACGTGTGTGCGTGTGTTGTGTGAGTAATGTGGGTATTATGTGTGTTTTGTGTGTGTGCGTGTGTAGCTCTGGCAAAAGCCAGATTTGTAGATAATATTCTACTTTGCTTACTGCCACATGGCCACGTCTAATTCTGTAATACATTTGGCGGTCACTCTCAGACTTCTCTCACCGCCATCACAGAATTCCTGCAACAGGCCCTTCCAGCAGCGGCCCCCAATGGTCATTAAAGATCTGAAACATTGACAGAGAAGAATAAGGGAAAAAAAGGCAATGCAATCTTACCTAAACGCCAAATACGGTCCAAATTCTTTCCTATCTTTTAACCAGGTAATACTGGGTTCCGGAGACCCTATGACGTCACATTCTAGCATTAGCGTCTCTCCGTCATTGAGTACTCTGTTGGGCAGCTTGGTCAAGAACATGGGAACTACCGATGTTTCTAGCTCGCACGCTGTAAAAGACGACGTTGTAAAATAGTGATAGATATAAATATAAAGGTGAGCGATGTAATGAGATGTAATCTTATCAAAACAGCATTCCAGAAAATAGCATTCAAAAGTACTCTATACAAAAATTTTTTATCGGTGGAAGTAAGACAATACTTCAGTGATAGAGATGATTTGATCGTATAGAGGTGAATCATGGATAATAAAATAAAAAACACACAGGGTGATCACTCGAGGTTACTGTGAGGTACATTTGCAAAAGATGTAAGAATGCCATGAACAGGTTCATTTCATAACCCTCCACTCCCAAAGGAGCATAGGCCTTCAACAAACACATGCCAAGTCCTCCTGTCACGTGCCATCATCTCAAGTTCTTTCCATGTTTTCCTCATCATTTTCACCTCTGTTTCCAACTCTCTTCTCCATGTACTTCTTGGTCTTCCTCTGCCTCTCTTGCCCTGGGGGTTCCAGAACAAGGACTGCCTTGTAATGCTATCAACAGGTTTCCTCAGTGTGTGTCCTATCCATCGCCATCGTCTTCTTCTCATCTCTTGTTCCACTGGCACTTGTCTAGTTCTTGTCCTCAGTTCCACGTTGGTAACCTTGTCATACAATTTTAATCCCTCTATTCTACGCAAGCACCCATTTATGAAAGTCTGTAGCTTTTTGGTTGTTGTCTTTGTTGTTCTCCATGTCTCAGAGCCATACAATAGGACTGACTTCACATTTGAGTTGAAGATTCCTATTTTCGTGTTGGATCCGATTTCTCTTGATCTCCATATATTTCCCAATGCAATGAAAGCTCCTCTTGCCTTTTGTATTCTTATTTTGATATCGCTGTCTGTCCCTCCAACTTTGTCTATATTACTGCCAAGATATGTGTATGATTCTACATCTTGTATTGGTGTTTCTTCAAGTTCAACCCTGTTATCATTACCTGCATTTATTCGCATTATTTTTGTCTTTTCCCTGTGTATTTTCAGACCCAATTGCTGTGACCTCTCATCGAGTGTTTTCAATTTGTCTTGCATCTGATTACGGCTATGGGACAGAAGAGCCAAGTCATCAGCAAAATCCAGATCATCCAACTGCTTAGTCAGAGTCCACTGGATTCCATTTCTGTTGTGTGTTGTCGATGATCTCATAACCCAATCTATTGCCAGCAAGAAAAGAAAAGGAGACAAGAGGCATCCCTGTCGCACTCCTGTTCTTATCCCAAACGGTTCTGTAAGCTGTCCTTCGTGAAGAACTCTGCATGTCATGTCTTCATATGTTTTCTTTATTAAATTGATGATCTTCAGGGGAACTCCATAATGCCTCAACAATTTCCAAAGTGATTCTCTGTCTACACTGTCAAATGCCTTTTCGTAGTCCACAAATCCGATGTATAGTGGTGAATTCCATTCCAGACTTTGTTCAACTATTATTCTCAAAGTGGCTATCTGGTCTGTACATGATCTGTTTTGTCGAAAACCTGCTTGTTCATCTCTCAGTTTCTTGTCTATGGACTCTTTTAATCTCTCAAGGATAATCCTGTTTAATACTTTTCCTGGCACTGATAGTAACATTATTCCTCTATAATTTGTGCACTCTTGTAAATTTCCCTTCTTAGGCAACTTAACCAGATATCCTTCCTTCCATTCTGCTGGTATCTCTTCCTTTTCCCAGACTTTACCAAGTAATTTATATAACATCTCTGTAGCCGTGTCGATATCTGCTTTGATGGCCTCTGCTGGAATGCCATCAGGTCCAGACGCTTTTCCATCTCTTAGAAGCTTTATGGCTTTCTTTATTTCTTCCTTCGTTGGTCTTTCACCGTTAATTTGTAGCTCTTCTTCTGCTGGCTGGATGTCCGGCGGGTTTTGTGGAGCTGGTCTATTGAGAAGGTCCCCAAAATATTCTGTCCACCTCTTCATTTGCTCTTGTATATTGCTGAGCAGTTTCCCATTCTTGTCTTTTATGAGGCAACTTGTTTGCTTGTATTTCCCTGTTAGCTTCTTTGTGCTGCTATACAGTTCTCTCATATTTCCTTTGGCTGCAGCATCTTCTGCCTCTCTTGCCAACTCCTCAATATACTTCCTCTTGTCTCTTTTGATACTTCTTTTTACTTCTTTGTTTGCTTCTGTGTACACTTCTTGAGCCTTGGCTTTGGAACTTCTGGTTTTGCTTGTGTTTAACTCTGCTTTCTTGTTTTTTCTGTCTTTTATCTTATTGATGGTTTCTGTTGTTATCCATGCTTTTTGTTGTCGTTCCCTTTTCCCCAGTATTTCTTCACATGTCTCCTTCCATACAGTTTTGACCTGCTGCCAATAGTCTTCTGTATTCTCTACCTCTTCCAGCTGTTGGAGCACTTGGAATTTGTTGGATACTGTGACCGCAAATTTATCTCTTGTTTCTTGATTTCTTAGCTGTCCTACATTATACTGTTGTCTATAATTTTGCACTGTTGCATATCTCTTGAGTTTCATTTTTACTTTGGCTATCAGAAGATGGTGATCTGATGCCACATCTGCTCCTCTATATACCTTTACATCCTGCAATGATGATCTAAACTTCTTGTTTATGCATATATGATCAATCTGATTTTCTGTTCTATGGTCTGGTGATATCCATGTTGCCTTGTGTATTCTCTTATGTGGAAACATGCTTCCTCCTATAGCCAGTTGATTTGAAGCACAGAAGTTTGCGAATAGTTCTCCATTTTCATTCATTACTCCTAGCCCATGTTTTCCCATGACTTCTTCAAATCCGGTGTTGACTGTACCTATCTTTGCATTCATGTCACCCATCAAAATTGTGATGTCTCTTCTTTTTACTTTATCCATAATTTCCTGTAGTTTAGTATAAAATGCTTCTTTCACAGACTCTTCTTTGTCATTAGTTGGTGCATAACATTGGATGACATTTACATGAATTTTCTTTTTAGCTGTTTTGAAAGTAGCTGTTATTATTCTGGGTCCAACAGCTTCCCATTCAATGAGTGCTTTCTGTGCTTCTTTAGATAACATAAGAGCTACCCCTTCACTGTGGTGTGAACTTTCGTTTTCATGTCCTGAGGACAGCACCAATTCACCTGTGATGAGTTTCTTCCTGTCTACCCCCTTCCACTTTGTTTCACACATTCCCAGAACCTCGATTTTGTATTCCCTCATTTCTGCTGCTACTTGCGCCACTTTCCCTTGTTCGTTTAATGTCCGAACATTCCAGGTGCCAAATCTGGAAGTTCTCCTAGAAGAAAGAAGGTTAGTCAGCAACACAGACTCCTTTCGGCTTTCTCTGTGTTGCATCATACGCCTCCCCACGAGAGGACCTTCCCCTGTCTTGGATGGCTGTGTTTTATTTTCTTTATTTGACTTGTCCATATTTGTTGAAGTTTTTTGTGGTTTAAATTTTTTACAGGATGGGGTAACCGGCCCCATGCCCAACCCTCCTTAGTCGCTTTCTACGACATGCTTGGCAGGGGACAGTGTTACTATTCTTTGCTCCCCTTTCGGGCCCCGGTAACACACGGTCGGCCATGAACAGGTAAACGTGACTAATACTGATGTCATGATGTCCTGATAGTGGCGAGTTTTGCAAAGAAACCTTACCTGGGCCAACATACATGAAGAAGACACTATTTATGTTTATTTGTATAAACATTTATAACATATAAGGAAGGGAAACCCGAGGCCTGTAAACAGTAAATAAATATTAGACAAACATAAAGGTATGTTTTCAGGCACTCGTAAGAAATAAAGAAGTAGAACACTAGACAACAGAAAAACAACAGACGTGAGTGGCTTACCCAGGATTCGAAACCCGGACCTTCCGTACGACAACACCGCCTAGCTATACAACCGAATCACACTATCCTCCCGGCCAGCTAGGCATCCCCCAAAAAAGATGCTTTACTGACCGGTCATTAGTGCGAAACACAAGACAACACCGGAAGTTTACAATGGGCAGCTTAGCCTTATAAATGACGCAATCACTTCTGTCGTTCCCCTATTATACAGTATATGTCAGTCCACACAAGACAAAGACCTTGATACTGTGTCTAGTAAATGATAGAAGACTTAAGACCAGTAGTATAGAACAGAGGGTAGGTTTCTGGTATTGTATAAACATTTATAACATATAAGGAAGGGAAACCCGAGGCCTGTAAACAGTAAATAAATATTAGACAAACATAAAGGTATGTTTTCAGGCACTCGTAAGAAATAAAGAAGTAGAAGACTAGACAACAGAAAAACAACAGACGTGAGTGGCTTACCCAGGATTCGAACCCTGGACCTTCCGTACGACAACACCGCCTAGCTATACAAGCGAATCACACTATCCTCCCGGCCAGCTAGGCATCCCCCCAAAAAAGATGCTTTACTGACCGGTCATTAGTGCGAAACACAAGACAACACCGGAAGTTTACAATGGGCAGCTTAGCCTTATAAATGACGCAATCACTTCTGTCGTTCCCTTATTATACAGTATATGTCGTCCACACAAGACAAAGACCTTGATACTGTGTCTAGTAAATGATAGAAGACTTAAGAACAGTAGTATAGAACAGAGGGTAGGTTTCTGGTACTGTATAAACATTTATAACATATAAGGCAGGGAAACCCGAGGCCTGTAAACAGTAAATAAATATTGGACAAACATAAAGGTATGTTTTCAGGCACTCGTAAGAAATAAAGAAGTAGAACACTAGACAACAGAAAAACAACAGACGTTATTTATAAGGCTAAGCTGCCCATTGTAAACTTCCGGTGTTGTCTTGTGTTTCGCACTAATGACCGGTCAGTAAAGCATCTTTTTTTGGGGGATGCCTAGCTGGCCGGGATGATAGTGTTTTTCGCTTGTATAGCTTGGCGGTGTTGTCGTATGGAAGGTCCGGGTTTTGAATCCTGGGTTAGCCACTCACGTCTGTTGTTTTTCTGTTGTCTAGTGTTCTACTTCTTTATTTCTTACGATTGCCTGAAAACATACCTTTATATTTGTCTAATATTTATTTTATGTTTATATTGCATGTTGTAACGGCATTTCTATTGTGTACATTTACGCCTTTCTTTCTCTCCCACACTACCCATTTATTTCGTCATTGTGTAGTGAAATTGACAGAGATACAACGGTAAAATACCTCCAAAGATAACATTTAAGGATAAAAACATAATGCGTAGGCTGCGAATAGTACATGATCGCCTAGACCGCGGGTCATCATCCTCCATAATAATTGACTTGCTAGACAGGAGGGGAACGGCGGATCAAAAAGGAAAAAAATATGACTGGAAAGATTGCGTGAGACTAGAAAGGCTAAGGAGACGCAATTGGGGGGGAAACGGAGAAAAGTCACGTTTCCCAAGTTGACATAAAAAGTAAGCAACTCGACAGAAGGGACCATAGATATGTTACGCCACAGTCATTTATTGGACGCTTTTGCGATACCAAGCCCTTGATTTGAATTCAGCGGCTAAACGCAGATGTTAGGAATATTACAAAAATTAAAAAGTACTTTTTTCTTAATATTAATGTTAGGAATATAAAAATTAGCTGGCCGGATGGCCCATTCTGAGCAGTGAACTAATATGGTCTTAATTTTACAGACGGATAGATAATATTGAAGATAATGACAAAAGACAGTGTTGTTCACATCATCGACAGACTGTATTGAATCTAAAAGTGTCGCTAATTGCACAAAAAAAACACGACCTTGAGACGCAGGTGTTCAAATCTACGTAGTATGGAAGAGAGGGACATTGGTGGTAGCTGTGTCTAAATATAACTTTTAACGACAAAATTTTGGAGGGGAGAGAAAGGTTGGTTCAAAAATCAAGTACATTTTTGTTGAAACACAAGTATAGACGGACAGACTAACAGATAAACATCCATACTTGACTGAAGCATGACTGAAATGACTTTAGTGTAGGAAATTTGAAATTCAAATAAACCTAGGCAGTGATTGGCCACAGACAAGCATATTGTCGGCGCTTAGACGCGGATTTGGGGTCATTTCTCAATAGTTGTTCAGTGATAGACACAGATTTTAAAGTGTGGTGATTTCCATATGAAAGAAAGTGAAAGAAATTTAGGGACGCCATACTATAGCCAGCAGCTCAGCTGAGTTTTGCTAGCAATTCTGTGTTATTTATTCATAATCTGGTAAGATTGAAATTATTTCCTTATATATTTTTGAATATTGTTTCATGTTCGAGTGATTTGATACTGCCATATCGAAATCTAGCCTTACAAACAAGTAGGGATTTGCTCTAGACCCCCCGCCCAAGTCAGGGTCTAGGGACCAACAATGTACATAAACTCCAGCCAGGGTTAGGCAAGACAGATCAAGTGTTGATAATAATGAAACATATTACCTATCCTCTTTTAGGGCAGAAAACTAATAAATATTTTTCAGAATCTATGGTCTGGGAGGATCTATCTGATGTAAAACCACCATGGTAAATGTGCTGTTTGGTCAGAGAGATCTGACCTGTCTGTATGATGTGGTTGTTGTGTCAGTGTTGTGTCCAGACGTGGGTAGAGAATAGATTTTGACACATGGCCCATACTTTGATTGCAGAGCTGTGAGTTTCTGTTGTCAACAAAGCAGTGTCTATTCAGTTGGTGACTTTACTCGAGTGTATCTGTGCAGTACTTGTGACAGAGACCACCATTATTGCCCGCCAGCACGGAGAGGTGGGACCACAAGATTTCAGCACCAGAGCTACAACTACAAGATGAGTGAGCCTCTGGTCTGCTGGACATTCACCAACACCGTTTAGTTACTAATACCCCCATAAAAATTCCCACCATTTTCTGGACACTGTGTAGTCAATATAGACAGGTGTGATGAGGCCACCCCAACAGCACAAACATTAACTATCCTCCCAAGTAGATGACTACTAGAACATTTTAATAAAACTAACTAGTATAGTACATATATATGTACACTATTGCATTTATGATATAATATTCCATGCATTTCTTTCATAATCTCTAAATCCTTTTAAGTTCTGGTCAATCTAAAAAATTGATCCAGAACAAAATAAATGTAATATAATTCTATCAAAAAATTTTACACTATTGAGTTAGTTCAGTGTGTTGTAACATTTATTAATATTATTAGTCTTGTTAAATATCTGTGGGTATATCTATAACCTATTACACCACACTACATATCATAACCCTAGACACTTTACGTAGCCACATTCATTAAAAAAAAATTAAGTGTGAGGTCGTAGTGGTAGCAAGAAAGGCCTTCTGACAATTCACAACTACATTTTATCTCAGGAGCCTTCACAGCTGGCCTCATACAATTACAATTAGTAATATCACCATCATACAATACCATCAACACCACTACATATATTGGGGTCTTGTCCGGGGATAATTAGCCCAACAGTAATATTAGGATCTCCTGGTGGGAGAAATAAAAGTAGGGAAATAAATTGTAAAATTCCCTTTAAAATTAAAAGTGTCCCTGCAGATAAAAGTTGGTGAATCTTCACAGCCAGTAATAATTAATTAGTTAACTGGTTAGTTAGAATTAGTTAGACTATAGTCATAAGAAGTACTTAGTGTATTTACTGGTTTGAGATTTATCTTGTATATTATTATATTGTCTAAAAAGTATGGCGGAGCTGGCAAAATTTAGATCAGCTGCTGTGCTCACCGCGAAGGAGATGGGAATGGATGGTCAAATTTTAATTCAATACGTAACGGCTGAATGTGATAAATATATTGAACGGGAAGAAAGGAGATTAGAAAAAGAGGCTGAAAGAAAATTAGAGGCTGAAAGGTTAGCTGAAGAAAAGAGGTTACAAATTGAGGCTGAGACAAAGAGGCTGCAGATTGAGGCAGAAGAAAAACGACAGCAAAGGGAGGCAGAAGAAAAACGACAGCAAAGGGAGGCAGAAGAAAAACGACAGCAAAGGGAGGCAGAAAAAAAAGGTTGACTGCCGAAAGGGAGGCAGAAGATAGAAGGTTGCAGAGGGAGCACGAATTACGACTAAGGGAGCTGGAATTACAAGGCCCGGCTCCTGAAAATGGTGCCAGCCCTTTTGCCTCAGATGCTACGCCCAGTATGGGAGCCTCAAACTCAGCTATGGGGTTTCATTTAGACCATTTTGTTGAAAAAGACGATGACATAGAGGGGTACCTAGGACGTTTTGAGTTATTAGCTACTACATATGGGTTAGAGAGAGAGAGAGGTGGAGCTTAAAGCTATCACAGGGATTGAGAGGTACTTCTTATGAAGTATTTGCCAAAATGAACAGGGAAGACCAAGACAATTATGACATGTTAAAGCAGGCTTTGTTATTAAGGTACGAGAAGAATGGTGAATTTTATCGTAAGAAATTTAGAAATGCCAAACTGTTGTCTGGGGAGACATACCACCAATTCTCTGCTAGACTAGAAACCTATTTGGAGAAATGGACGGCTCTGGGGAAGACCCAAGATCTTAAGGAAATGATCATGATTGAGCAATTGAGAGAGTCCATGGCTCCAGACATGAGAAAATTTCTCATGGAACAAGGTGCAGAGAAGTTGGGGGAAATTTTAAATGTTGCTGAGAGGTATCAGGCAGCCCAGGCAGAGGTAAGTGGTGCTAAGAAGAAGCACATAGACAATTTTAAAGCTCCACAGCAATTTAATAAATTTGATAATAGAGAGCAGGGAAATAAAGGTAGGACAAACTTTGAGCGGCCAAGAAATGACTATCGCGACAGAAACTCACAGTTCAATGACCAAAAGTTCAATGAAAGAAAACCGTTGAACCAAGGGAAAAGATGGTGTAAATGGTGCAAGAAGGATAACCATAACACCGAATTTTGTAGAAGGAAACCTTCAAACATTGCTGCAATGAAGTCGGGGACGCAAAGATTAAAGGTTAATCCTAAGGGACAACAGGAACCTTATCACCCCCCAGTTTGTGAGGATGTTATTTGTAATGGGGTCACCATAAGGTGCCTTTATGATACAGGTTTGGATTATGATTCAGTTGTGAAGTCTAGCCTAGTGGACCCAAGTCAGTATACCACAGAAACAGTGGAAATACAAGGGGCAACTAAGGACATACCACTCATGACACTTCCCATCGCAAGGATAACGGTGAAAACTCGCTATGTGGAAGGAGAAATCAGAGCAGCAGTGATAGATGAACCAATCTACCCTCTGATATTGGGGTGTAGATACGTCTTCCTGGGGAATCCCGAGAAACCTGTGATCATGGCGACAGTGCAGACCAGGTCACAGAAGAAGGAGGAAGAAGGTGAACCTATAAACGCTCATCCAGAGGAGATGAGGAAGGCGCAGGCTGAGGATAGGACACTCAAGCCCTGTTTTAAAAAATTGCCCAAATGCCACACACCTCCGAGCAAGGGGGAATATTTCATGAAGAACAAACTATTATACAGGAAGACAGGAACTAGGTCCACTGGTCACGGACAGTTAGTTCTTCCCAAGATATATAGGGCAAACTTAATAAGGAGCTTACATGTTGGAAAAGATGGTGACCATGAGAAAGTCGGTACCATCTGCCAAAAGATTGCTCGAAAATACTATTGGCCCGACGTAAATGTCGATGTTGAAAACTTTGTAGAAGCATGTGGCGTATTTCATGAGGGAACACCCACAAAGGGAAAATATGTGCAGGACCTAGAAACGCCACGGGGCAACTTTAGGCTTGAAAGGAAAACTAATTATACTCAGGTAGACAAAGTGGAATGGGAGCCCCCTTTTCACACCCAGTCGTCACTTGAATGGATTAACATGGCCACTATGCGACAAGTACAAAGAAGAAATTTAACCCAGAATAATCTGACAATCCCTCGGTCAGGATTATATAAGCTGGAAGAACAGAAAAGAGAGCGAAGATCTCTCATAAGCAATCTAAAGTGGGGAGACAAACCCCAGAAAAAAATTGGTAGTGGTCGATTTGTGAGTGATGATTCTAGGAAGAAAAGTCCTCATTATAAAGCTTCTAAGGGACGGGACCAGACGGGTTCCATGAAAAATACGTATGATAAATTAAAGATCCAGATGTAGCTTTATTAAGGACCTGGACAGATGAGAAGGCGGAAGAGACTGTTACCTCATCGTATCAATATGTGAACGAACTGACCACTCGTTTGAAAGCTGGATGGAAACTGGCAAATGATAATTTGAAACAAGCCAGGAAGAAACATGCAGCATATTTTAATAGGAAGGCAAAGGACAGGGAACTGGCAGTCGGAGAGAAGGTGCTGCTTCTACTACCCGGAAGCCAGAATAAATTACAAATTGGTTGGCAAGGTCCATATACGGTTCTAGAGAAGGTGTCTAGAACAAACTATAAAATTGACAAAAAGGGGAAGGAAAAAGTTTATCATGTAAACCTGTTAAAGAAGTATCTGGACAGACCACTCCAGGAAAGCACCCCCTTATTGACCTTAGCTATTGCAACCCAGATGCAAAAAGAACCACTCACCTCACATGAATACCCATTACATCCTTGTGAAACAGCAGCACAGGTAAAAGTCAGTAAGCACCTGACTAAAAACCAGAGGGAGAGAGTTCAAAAAGTTCTGGAGGAACATACAGATGTATTAACAGATAAACCAGGCCATACAAATTTGCTACAGTATGACATGAAACTGGTAGACTCAAACCCAATCTGTATGAGAGCCTATTCTATTCCGTTCGCGAAGGAGAAGGCATTGAAGGAAGAAATAGAGTATTTGTTGAAGGAGGGGATTATTTCGCACAGTGAATCATCTTTTAGTTCTAGTGTCGTTTTGTTGAGAAAACCGTCTGGGGAACACAGACTGTGCATAGATTACAGGAAACTGAATGCTGTCACAGAAGGACAAGTGGATCCATTACCAGATACAAAACAGTTATTTGCCAGACTGAACAAGGCAAAATACTTTTCAAAAGTGGATCTTAGTAAAGGCTATTACCAGATCCCAGTGAAGCCTGAAGTGAGACCTTATTTGGCTTTTAGCACTTCGGATGGACATTATGAATTCAATATGCTACCATTCGGACTGAAAAATGCTCCGAGTGTGTTTTCAAGGATGATGCGCAAATTGTTGGATCCCCTGAATAACCCATGTATCACAAATTTCATGGATGATATTCTCGTCGCCACCGAGACATTTGAAGAACACATTGAAGCTCTGGAGATGTTGTTTGATAGACTTCGGGAGGCGAACTTAACTGCTAGGCCAACAAAATGTTGTATTGGATGCAAAGAGTTGGAATTCTTGGGACACACTGTATATCAGGGTAATATGACCCCTGATCCTAAGAACTTGGAAAAAACTGCAGAGAGCACCTAGGCCACAAACAAAAAAGGACGTGCGATCATTCGTGTCGTTATGCGGATTTTATCAGAAATACATCAAAAATTTTAACGCTATTTGTGCTCCTCTGACTGATCTGACTCGCAAGGGACTTCCAGATAAAATTATTTGGACTGCACAATGTGAACTAGCGTTCCAAGAGTTAAAGGAAAAACTCACTAGCAAGCCTATTCTCAAACTGCCTGATTTGACACAGGACTTTGTCTTAAGAACCGATGCAAGTAATGTAGGACTCGGAGGGGCTTTGTTGCAAAGATCAGCTTCACCTGATGGGGAACTTAAACCAGTCGCTTATGCAAGCCGCAAATTGAATAAGGCGGAACAAGGATACTCCACAAGCGAAAAAGAATGTTTAGCATTAATCTGGGCAATAAAGAAGTTTCAAATCTATCTGTATGGTAGGACTTTTGTGGTGGAGACGGACCATCAGCCTCTCGTGTTCTTGTCTCAGGCTAAGCATGAAAACGCAAGATTGCTGAGGTGGTCTTTGTTGCTTCAACCTTATCAGTTTAGTATCCAATATATCCCAGGCAAATTGAATGTCGGTGCAGATTTCCTCAGTCGGCACCCCTGTGATCAAAATTAGAGTAGTGGCAGACGTGAGGAGTAATTTTACCTATGTGTATCGCTGGTTTTGAAACTTGCCATAGGCATGTTTTCAAGTGGGGAGATGTGTAGTGAAATTGACAGAGATACAACGGTAAAATACCTCCAAAGATAACATTTAAGGATAAAAACATAATGCGTAGGCTGCGAATAGTACATGATCGCCTAGACCGCGGGTCATCATCCTCCATAATAATTGACTTGCTAGACAGGAGGGGAACGGCGGATCAAAAAGGAAAAAAATATGACTGGAAAGATTGCGTGAGACTAGAAAGGCTAAGGAGACGCAATTGGGGGGGAAACGGAGAAAAGTCACGTTTCCCAAGTTGACATAAAAAGTAAGCAACTCGACAGAAGGGACCATAGATATGTTACGCCACAGTCATTTATTGGACGCTTTTGCGATACCAAGCCCTTGATTTGAATTCAGCGGCTAAACGCAGATGTTAGGAATATTACAAAAATTAAAAAGTACTTTTTTCTTAATATTAATGTTAGGAATATAAAAATTAGCTGGCCGGATGGCCCATTCTGAGCAGTGAACTAATATGGTCTTAATTTTACAGACGGATAGATAATATTGAAGATAATGACAAAAGACAGTGTTGTTCACATCATCGACAGACTGTATTGAATCTAAAAGTGTCGCTAATTGCACAAAAAAAACACGACCTTGAGACGCAGGTGTTCAAATCTACGTAGTATGGAAGAGAGGGACATTGGTGGTAGCTGTGTCTAAATATAACTTTTAACGACAAAATTTTGGAGGGGAGAGAAAGGTTGGTTCAAAAATCAAGTACATTTTTGTTGAAACACAAGTATAGACGGACAGACTAACAGATAAACATCCATACTTGACTGAAGCATGACTGAAATGACTTTAGTGTAGGAAATTTGAAATTCAAATAAACCTAGGCAGTGATTGGCCACAGACAAGCATATTGTCGGCGCTTAGACGCGGATTTGGGGTCATTTCTCAATAGTTGTTCAGTGATAGACACAGATTTTAAAGTGTGGTGATTTCCATATGAAAGAAAGTGAAAGAAATTTAGGGACGCCATACTATAGCCAGCAGCTCAGCTGAGTTTTGCTAGCAATTCTGTGTTATTTATTCATAATCTGGTAAGATTGAAATTATTTCCTTATATATTTTGAATATTGTTTCATGTTCGAGTGATTTGATACTGCCATATCGAAATCTAGCCTTACAAACAAGTAGGGATTTGCTCTAGACCCCCCGCCCAAGTCAGGGTCTAGGGACCAACAATGTACATAAACTCCAGCCAGGGTTAGGCAAGACAGATCAAGTGTTGAGAATAATGAAACATATTACCTATCCTCTTTTAGGGCAGAAAACTAATAAATATTTTTCAGAATCTATGGTCTGGGAGGATCTATCTGATGTAAAACCACCATGGTAAATGTGCTGTTTGGTCAGAGAGATCTGACCTGTCTGTATGATGTGGTTGTTGTGTCAGTGTTGTGTCCAGACGTGGGTAGAGAATAGATTTTGACACATGGCCCATACTTTGATTGCAGAGCTGTGAGTTTCTGTTGTCAACAAAGCAGTGTCTATTCAGTTGGTGACTTTACTCGAGTGTATCTGTGCAGTACTTGTGACAGAGACCACCATTATTGCCCGCCAGCACGGAGAGGTGGGACCACAAGATTTCAGCACCAGAGCTACAACTACAAGATGAGTGAGCCTCTGGTCTGCTGGACATTCACCAACACCGTTTAGTTACTAATACCCCCATAAAAATTCCCACCATTTTCTGGACACTGTGTAGTCAATATAGACAGGTGTGATGAGGCCACCCCAACAGCACAAACATTAACTATCCTCCCAAGTAGATGACTACTAGAACATTTTAATAAAACTAACTAGTATAGTACATATATATGTACACTATTGCATTTATGATATAATATTCCATGCATTTCTTTCATAATCTCTAAATCCTTTTAAGTTCTGGTCAATCTAAAAAATTGATCCAGAACAAAATAAATGTAATATAATTCTATCAAAAAATTTTACACTATTGAGTTAGTTCAGTGTGTTGTAACATTTATTAATATTATTAGTCTTGTTAAATATCTGTGGGTATATCTATAACCTATTACACCACACTACATATCATAACCCTAGACACTTTACGTAGCCACATTCATTAAAAAAAATTAAGTGTGAGGTCGTAGTGGTAGCAAGAAAGGCCTTCTGACAATTCACAACTACATTTTATCTCAGGAGCCTTCACAGCTGGCCTCATACAATTACAATTAGTAATATCACCATCATACAATACCATCAACACCACTACACGTTGTTCGCTCATAGATCTGTCCCATTGCTGCGCCTTAGATTTGTTGACCTCTGTTCAGACTGCGATTTGTGTTATTTCACGGTTAATTGATCCCGGCCAGCAGATTATGTGCTATCGCCGGGCAAGCGAAACCAGACGGCGTAAAGTGAGTGACCACCTGTATTCGTGGTTAATCGCTAACACCTTCCGACACCTTGACTAAAAGGACAAAGGGAGTCTAGCTTGTCTGTGATAAAAACCTCTGTGGTCTACGAGTGTCAGTGATTTCTCGTCTGGTGAAGGAATCTGTGTACGGGTGATAATTACTTAATCACATCTGACCAGACAGTTTCTGGGTAATTATTACAGATAAACATGTCTGAGGAGACATTATGAGCAAGGCAATCACTAAGGGATGAGATCATAGATTAGTTCGCCAGTCTATATAATAGAGACGGAAGTAATCATGCCATATTTGGGAGACGGGTCATGTGTTTAAATTTTAAAATGATATTTTAAAACACGCGGGGGATAATAATGATTAACACCTCGACCCATCTATTCTCGCGCAGGAATTGGACCAATTGAGAGCAGGAAATAAACAATCATTTCGATTTGAAGGTTGTCGGAAAGCCATGAGGATACTTGTAGCGACAATTTTGAGAATATAACTGTACACAATTTGAGGATGAAACACACTGCATTGCAATACGTCAAAGTAGCAACTCCCAGCAGCCAGAGAAGAATCGGACAGAATTCCAAATTAAAAGGACAGTACCGAGTATCTTGGGAATCTTTAAGACTTTAGATGAAAACCTGACTTTTAAAATACAAAGACTGTAAACCTAGAACTGGAGCACCCGTCATAAAAGAGATTCTAAAACTACCCCAAACCAAGTGTTCAAAGCATCTAATCTAAGTTGTTGTGTCCGTTCAGCTGTGCCAGGAGACTGTAGATCCCAACATTTTTGGAGTGAGTTGTAACCAATATTTTACAAAGTGAATTTGACATGTTTGTATTTTATATATATATATACCTATAGAGTCAATAAATAATCACAGGAATTTCGCTGAATCAAGTCAGCTTGGTGCTTGAAAGAGCTAAGTTATACAATATCCATCTTCACAAAAGGCAACGGGTCAGATAAAAAATTAACTTGCTCAGACTAATTCAGCATTGTTCTTGACTTCTGAAATATCTTGTGAATACCCCCTCGAGGTAAAAGCATCATTATCCTTCTATCTACAACTCTGCCAAGAGTAATCTTGTGCGAAGGTAGATACCTTTGAAGACCCACATTAGATACTCTAGGTTTTGGCCATTGTTGGACAATCACTGCAGAGCAAGGGGAGGCAACCCGTGACACATGGTATGAGGAGAGCCTTTATTAGAGTCATTAATGTGGAAGTCTGAAGGCGAACGAGGAAGAAAAAGAAGAAATAAATTTTTTTTGTCACAATGTTGTTGTTCTCACTTTGCCGAAAATCTACTCCATAACAAACGCTTTACAATAATTGATCAAAGTAGGTGCAAAGCTACTATCTCTCGCCCTCCGACTTCACCTATCGTCTGATCACTTTAGATTGTTAACTTCAGACACAAATAAACAATGTATGCTGATCCATGCTAACTGTCATAGCTGACCCATGATAACTGTCATAGCTGACCCATGATAACTGTCATAGCTGACCCATGATAACTGTCATAGCTGACCCATGATAACTGTCATAGCTGACCCATGATAACTGTCATAGCTGACCCATGATAACTGTCATAGCTGATCTATGATAACTATCATAGCTGACCCATGATAACTGTCATAGCTGATCCATGATAACTGTCATAGCTGACCCATGATAACTGTCATAGCTGACCCATGATAACTGTCATAGCTGATCCATGATAACTGTCACAGCTGCATGATAACTGTCATAGCTGACCCATGATAACTGTCATAGCTAATCTATGATAACTGTCATAGCTGACCTATGATAACTGTCATAGCTGACCCATGATAACTGTCATAGCTGACCCATGATAACTGTCATAGCTGACCCATGATAACTGTCATAGCTGATCTATGATAACTGTCATAGCTGACCCATGATAACTGTCACAGCTGATCCATGATAACTGTCATAGCTGACCCATGATAACTGTCATAGCTGATCCATGATAACTGTCATAGCTGACCCATGATAACTGTCATAGCTGACCCATGATAACTGTCATAGCTGACCCATGATAACTGTCATAGCTGACCCATGAAAACTGTTATAGCTGACCCATGATAACTGTCACAGCTGCATGATAACTGTCATAGCTGACCCATGATAACTGTCATAGCTGACCCATGATAACTGTCATAGCTGACCCATGATAACTGTCATAGCTGACCCATGATAACTGTCATAGCTGACCCATGATAACTGTCATAGCTTACCCATGATAACTGTCATAGCTGATCCATGATAACTGTCACAGCTGCATGATAACTGTCATAGCTGACCCATGATAACTGTCATAGCTGACCCATGATAACTGTCATAGCTGACCCATGATAACTGTCATAGTAGTGGCTCCATTCTCCATAGGCAGCGAAAAGGTAAAATGATAATGATTAAAAAAAAGATAACTCAGTTCTTACCTTGTACACTGAGGATGCACGAAGACCTCTGCTCTCCGGCACCATTTCTGGTAACACACGTGTACTCGCCCACATCGTCTAATACAAGCTCAACGATCTCCAGCCGAGCTTCGCGCCCATCAAACGTCTGCTTGAAGTCTGGTGAATTCTTTTGTAAAATTCCATTTTTGTACCATTCTACTATGGCGCCCTCAGAGATAGCGCAGGACAAAATGGTCGAATGACCTTCTGTGACTGTAACATCAGCGAGACCTTTCTCAAATGTTGGGGGATTCAGATGCAGACCTAAAATTGTAAGATAAGATACATAAATAGTTTTCACTGTCAGCAGCACACCACAATCAAATACCAAAACAGCATGTAAATTAATCAGTCCTATAAAATGAAGTTCAGCCCAAACTATATTGTTATCGTGGTTCAGAAACGACATCATCGCACTCTGGGCAAACCCACAGATGCTTAGCCTCCCATAGCAATGTGTCCAAGTGTATGAATGCTGATTGTTTCTGTGGCGTAGCGGGTTGGGACAAATGATGAATGGGTGAATCGAATCTCAAACTATGGAAAGAACGAGCGAACGAACGAACGAACTTTATTTTCAAAGGGTTAAGAATTGGGCACGTAGGCCCGTCTGACATTCTGCCCTTCCTCTCTCTCTCATCATGTATACTATATCCTTTCATCCTCACATTTACTTTAAGCATTATTAAGGCATTTATCATTATAAAAGTAATATTACATTTGCGGGTAATCATCATAATTAAAGTATGTGTTTTAAAAATAAAAAAAATAAAAAAATAAAAATAAAGAATTACAACAAAAACAACATAATTAACGAAAAAAAAATAAAATAAAAATAATAATAATAAATTACAAAAAAAAAAAAAAACAAAAAAAAAAAAAAAAAAACAACAACAAGACTGATAAAAATCGAATTCTTCATACAGTAAATTAGTGATGAGACATATTCAGAGGTGTGGTATAAGAACTCGTGAAATATTTAAACGGTCTGCTACTGAATGACTCAGGGACTCGGTGTTTTTTCTAGTGCGCGCGAACAGTACGAGAGGTGAGCAGCTTTGAGTCTCATAGCAGATACTGCTGCAATGAATGCAATGATAGGTTCATCAAGATGAGGTGGGATAAACAGTTACTTTCCTCGCTGTCTTTGCCGTCCCAATCTCAAGACCAGAATCAGACTAGGTAGATAGTTAGATAGACATATACGAAAGCAACTAATTTGCCAAGGGTTGAAAATCGGGCACAGTCCCCTCTTGCATTCCCCCTTCCTCTTGCTCATCTTTTATTACTGTTACTCAAACATTCTCCAGCGTACTGAAAGTATTAATTTAAGGACAGTGCAACATTACAAGGAAGTATAACAGCAAACATTAACAGTATCTGATCATAAAATTAAGAATATAAGTTATTAAGAATATAATATTAAGAATAAGTATATTGTAATGAAAACTAGATCATCAGAGCCTCCATACAGTATATTAGATAAAAGTACAACACAATCAGTTAAGGTGGCATATAATCAGCACTCATAAAGTATTTGAACAGTACACGATTGTATGAGTAAGGACTGTGCGTGTTTTTCAGGTCATTGGGAAGATTGTTCCAAAGATGAGCAGCAACATATGGCTGCGAGACATGGACACTCAATAAAACAGTTGCAAAAAATATTACATCATTCGAAATGAAATGCTACAGAAGGATGTTGAGAATACCATTGACAGAAAAAAAGCCAAACTAGTCTTAAATAGGTCTAGCCTGGGCTTGGGTACCTGTAATTTGTTTAAGCGCTGAAACTTAAAATGAGATGCAAGCACTGTTCTGAAATGCAAGATGGGACCTCAAGACGCAGCAATAGAGACCGCAGTCAGCGACTCATAGCTTGACTGCCTGCGTCAGGACCAGCGAACCAGAGCTGGTCAAGACCGTGCTCCACCTCCACGTGGTGGTCCTGGAAACAGTCTGCAGCTGTGCAGGCTGGCTGAGCGAGTACGGATCGCAATGGGAAGGCAAACCCGGTCCTAAAAAATGCCGTGCAGAAGTCGGATGTGTCGACCGAAAGGTGCAGATATCACAGCTACGTTGGAAACAGACACAACGCAACCACCGTCCTTTTCAGGGCGAACGAGGAAGAAGAAGAAGAAGAAGAAATGCAAGATCAAAGTATCTTTATTACTGTTTTTGCTCACAGTAGTTTGATGACTGTCACCCTTAGCAATAGATGCACCATACTGGATACGTTGGTTACTCTGGAGCCCACTTTAGGTGTGTTTTTTCTCCATGTTGAGGTTTTTTTTTTCATAATACATTGTATTACACAATTTAAAAAAAAAATGCATTTTTAAAAAAATGTTTAAAAGTTTTAGTTCACTAGGATTCAGATAGCATAGGATGAAGCTACCAATCGCACCAGCGCCACCTCAGATTGGGCGAAAAGAAGCTTTCACAACAGGAACGGCTGCGGGGGGTGGGGGGTGGGAGGAGGGAGCAAAGGAAGGCTTATCACCTCAAAGGCGCATCATTCGAATAGTCAGTTATGATTAGAGCAGGCTACTACTACTAGGCAGCTCAAATTTTGCGCACAACTCTCTTTTGTGGTACGTCTTAAACTACCAACAATTTGAGGTAGTCTCGAGTGATCTGTCCCGGGCCCGCCATTCAAAAATACTTCTTCTTCTTTGAGCCTTAGCCGCAGACTCTCAAAGTAGTCAGTGGCCATAACGCCTGCTGGCGTCTTGTAGGGCACCAACAAATTGCTTCCACTTTGTTCGGTTGACGGCCATCCTTCGTACAGTGCCCCAACTCTGGTTCATTCTTTGCATCGCAGCCTCAACAGTCCTCCGCCAAGTTGTTTTTGGTCGGCCTCTCTTTCGCTTTCCTTCGGGGGTTCATAGCACAGCTGTTCTTGTAATGGCGTCAGGGTCCCTTTTGAGGACGTGGCCAACTCAGCTCCAGCGTCTGCAGCTATGATGGTGTGCATGTTCTCTTGGTTACACTAAATAAGTAGTTCTTGGTTGGTGATGGTATTCGGCCAAAAAAGATTCGGTGAATTTTCCTTAGGCAGATTGTGTGGAAAGAGGACAGTTTCGACATTTCCTTTTCTGTTAACTCTCCAGCATTCCGCACCATAGAGAAGCACAGAAAGTACACAACTCTCATATAATCTTATTTTGGTGTTTGCATTGTACTGGGAAGACTTCCAGATGTTGTTGAGCCTAGCAAAACTGTTCTCGCTTTATTCATTCTGTTGTTGATGTCCTTGCTTGTTCCACCGTCTGATGTTACTATGCATCTTAAGAATGTAAATGTGCCTGTCTGTTCACGCTTCTGGTTCCTTATTGTTATTGTCCCAGGATTGCCCACATTGAGTGGCATGACCTCTGTCTTCTTCAGATTGATGTTCAGACCCATCTGCTGGCTATACTTATTCAGTCTATCTGTTTTTTCTTGGATGTGTTGATGTGAATGTGCGAGTAGTGCAATGTCATCTGCATATTCCAGATCTTCCAGTGTAGAAAATGTTGTCCATCTATTTCCTCTTGGACTGCCTTCTGTTCTCTGGCGCATCACCTAGTCTATGACTGTCAAAAATAAAGTTGTTGATAATGGGCATCCTGTCTTACTCCTGTCTTCACCTCGAAAGTTAGGTTGCTCAACGAAACACTGCATGTAAAGTTGGAATAGATGATTTTTATCATGGAAACAATGCAGCTAGGAATCCCATAAGCTCTCAGTATTTTCCATAGGCTGTCCCTGTGTATGCAGTCAAAAGCCTTTTCAAAATCAACAAAGTTAATGTATAGCTGTCTCTGCCATTCTGAGCACTGCTCTTTAATGTTCCTGAGGGTGAATATATGATCTGCACATCTTCTGTTCTTTCTGAATCCCGCTTGTTGTTTCCTCATTTTATGGTCTACTGCTTTTGAAATTCTATGGATAATTATCCTGCCTAGTATTTTACTGGGAACTGAGAAGAGAGTAATTCCTAACCAGTTCTTGCAGTCTGCGAGGTCGCCCTTCTTGGGCAATTTGGCTATTATTCATTCACTCCACACCGTTGGTGTTGTCTCTGTTTTCCAGACTTGTGCAAATAGTAGTTCTAATAGTTCTGCTGCTAGTTAAGGGTCTGCCTTGAATAACTCAGCATTTAAATTGTCGTGACAAGGCGCTTTTCCATTCTTTAACCCTTTGATAGCTGTGATAATTTCTTCTCTTCGTGGAATGTCTGTATTTACGTCTAAGTCACTTTCAGCCTCAGGAACATTCAGCTGCGTCTCCGAGAAGGCATGATATCCGATCTCACTACCCTGGAGATCAAGGGGGAGTATGACATTATTAGGACCCACTGTCCCTGAAAATTTTTCCATGAAATACAGGCATACCTCGGAGATATTGCGGGTTCGGTTCCAGACCGCCGCAATGAAGCGAATATCGCAATAAAGCGGGTCATACCCATTTCTTTTGGCTTCCCAGTGCAAATAAAAGCCTAAAATCATGTTTACACTTGTCTATTAAGTGCACAATAGCGCTAGGTCTTAAAAAAAAACAACAACAATGTACTGTAAAATTAAAAAATACTTTATTGCTAAAAAGAATGCTAATCTTCATCATCTGAGCCTTCACTTACTTACTTAGTCATTCCCCTTCTACCGTGAGCTGTAGAGGTTTGGAAGAGAGAGCGCCAGACTATCCTATCGGCTGTCTTCCTCCTGGCCTGGTTCCATTCTAGTCCTCGGTCCTTCAAAGATTGTCTAATGTTGTCCTCCCAGCGGACTCTGGGTCGTCCTGGGGGTCTGGATCCCTGGCTCTTTGTTTCCCATGCTTGTCGGGGTCGCCGATCTTCTCCCATTCTGCAGACATGGCCAAACCATCTTAGTTGGGACTGTTCTACTTGTGTCTGCAGGGGGCGGGATTTTAGGCCTTGACGTATTGTCTGGTAAATCTGAGCCTTCAGCGAACCGTAATTATTTTGCTGGTGGAAAGCCAAAATCTATTGGAAGAAGAAGGCACGTTTTAATTAAATAAAAATGAATAATTTAAAAAAAAAATGGGGGGGGGGGGGGGGGGGGGGGGGGGGGGGGGGGGGCGGTGGCGGGCAATATCTGCGAAGTGCAATAAAGCGAAGTATACCTGTATATTTTCTGCACTGGTACCTTTAGAATTAAAGGCCGATGCCATGCCTGTTAGCCATTCTGAAGAAGTTAGGGGGGATGGTAGCTCCACCCTAGGGCCAAAGTTTCGAACCCAACGTCACAACATTCAAACTTTGTTATTAGCATTAAGAGGTTGTAGAGAGGGTAAGTAGCAGTGTACCGATGTGTACATTTAGTGCAAAACATAAAAATTTTTTGTTGGTTACAAAATATAATGAAAGCAAAGCCATCCATGTTTTAAAAACTTTACCAGATTACTACAATTGATAATATATTAATTAGTGACAGAACATATTTTCTACTTAACTGGATTTATGTAATGCAAATTAAAAAAAAAATATGCTATTAAGTTTTTATTAGCTTGGTAATCAAGTTGTTTTCCTGGGGGAAAAAAACAACAACAATTGCCTTCCCTAACTATCAGTGGTGGAATGTGAAAACATGTTTTCCAGAAGATGAGTGTGTTGTCCCATAAATGTTACACCTGTAAATGTGTCGTTGGTACTTTTTAGCCTGCAGTCAGAAACTGTGGTCACGAAAAGAACCTGTCTCGTAGAGCAAGCAATGCCTGGTATAAAGTCTGGTCTTTTGGAGAAAAAAAAATTACAGCCGTGTGGGTGTGTGATATCTAATTATAACTAACTATATTTATTAACAGGTACATTCTATTACATGTACCGGGAATAACATTTTATAGCATTATTATTCATTGGTATAACTGATCTTATGTTGGTTGACTTAGCTATTCAGACTGAGAATTACATGTATTTGATTTGTACATCTATTCCATTTAGCATCGGGTGACCATCTGTCATCTTTTTCACGGATTTGTTCTCTGTTCCACCTTAAGATCGAGCGTCCGGGCGGCTTTTTTCAAACGTACACTTTGTCCGGCTTTTTTTCGGAGATTGAACATGACTTAGATTTGGTCTGTATTACGCAAGTAAATTTTTAAGGAGTATTTTTACAAGTAAATATTGAACGAATTGAAAGGAATGTAGTCCAGTTGTTCAAAATTGTGTTAAATCTTTGATAGACATTCTTAAACAGCGCGTATGCTCTTGAAGATTCCGAATATGCTTTTTAAGAAATGAAGAGACGGGCGTGACAGTTTGTGTTACAATTTTCATGGTGATATAAATTGCTTAAACATCAGTTGTTTAGAATACTTAGAGATTGTGACGGACAACTCAGCTGACCTGACTTATTGGATGACAGGGTATTCCCCTTCGTATAACATCAGAACCCCTGAACATCGTTGTCATTTTATCGCCAACCTGGAACTCTTCTCCACCTGGGCTCATCAGTATGTAACCTTCAACGTTGGCTCATTAAGTATGCACGAGCGCAGAGTAGAATCTTCACCACGTTTGCTCATTAAATATGTAGACGATTTCATGCGTGCATCCTGGAATCTCGCTTCGTCGCAGGGCAGGTTAAACCACGCCCACGGCTATTTCTAAGAGCGATTATATGCAAGCATTTAGCTACAACCTTCGTTAGTACCTGCCTTATGGGTGACGTCAGAGCCTATCGGGGAAGCGGCTTAACCTCAAAGACACTGAGGATTTCTCAGAACAGACGATGAAGTCTCCTGCTGCTGAGATGACACGGCAGTGCGAACCAGAGTGGACGAAGCAAGCTTCTCGCAGACTTCGCACCTCTGTGTCAACCGGCAGACTTGCCCGAAAGACTGAGAAACGGGAGAAACCCGAGCGACCAGGGAATGGAGTAACAGGCCATGTCGGGCGGCGTAGAATCTCATTTTTTCCTCAAGATGAAGAAAAGTGTGAAATTCTCACTCGACCCCTTTAAGTTACATTCCAGTTAGTATAAATAAAGACTCTGAAAAACTGCATTTTATCATTCGTTTTTGCCAGATTTTAAGAAGCACTACCTATAACAGAATCCTGCTAGATTCCATCTGGATCTTTCGGATATATATTATAGTGAATTCTTTTCTGTGCATCCAGAATGATCATTCAACCTTGCATCCCAGCAATTAAATTATATACAGAGTCCTGCCGACTCAATTCGAAAACTCCAGTGACATATGAACTTTTTAAAGCTAAACTTGTGGCGACCTGTTGCGGATCTCGCTCCTCTGAATTTAACTGAGAATAAAGCCACCCAAGAAACACTTTTAAAATACTAATTCATATAGTCCTTAAAGTAAACTGGAGAAAACATCTGAAAGTAGCCACTTTTTATTTACTGTTTATTAGTGGAAGAGAACACAGATTTATTTATCTGAACACTGTCTGCCTAGTTTTTTTCATCGGGTTTTCCCCCCCCCCCCCCCCCCCCTGAAGAAGAACTTTCCTCAGTGTTTTTTAGTCTGTGATTTAATCTTTCTACCATTTTAATTAGTTCTACCTAGTATTAATTTTGTACTGTATTCATTGTATGGGATTTCTCCAAGTGGGATTTATTAACTGTGTTTTTCCCCCTCCCGTAAATCTGTTGAATACAGGGGAAACATTTGAGAACCATAGGATTTTTTCTACCCCACATTTATTACTGTAAACCCTCGTCTCAGAGTAATAAATTTACCGTTGGGTTAAATTGCCTATTTCTGATCATCACCCCCCCCCCCCCCCCCCCCGTCTTTGGGACCGGGCTTTTTTTCTTTGTTAAATACAAGCGGAAAGGGTGTATTAAATAATTCTCCTCAAAATAACACTCCCCACCTTGTCATTTGTAGTTTTGTAACCTTTGATTTCTGCATGTAAATTGATAATTGTTTGTGACTTGATGTTTATGCTAAATAAAAAGTAATAAAACTTTTTTAGCATTTGTGTTGGCAGGCCCAAACCCAAAACTTACCCATATTCGTTATCGTAGTCTGTAATCACGTACGTTGTGTGTTTGAATCACCAAATTGGTGTGTGCATCTGAGTGTCTGGAAACTGGCAAACAATTGTTTGTTCAGAAGAGTGGTAGGAGTAGTGTTGAGAGACAAATATTGTCGTAAAAGAGATTGTCCTTACTCTTCCCAGCACTTGTGAATCACGATCCTTTTTCCTAAATCCTTATTCTCACAGAGCCTTCACTATCATTCTACACTCTAACGGGACCACTATCCACCAGAATTCTCTCAGAAAAATTTACGACAATAAATGGGGGCTCGTCCGGGATTCTGAGCTTCATCTGCAGCGAGTACGAAAATAAATAAGCCGCTCGCTGGTATTTTGAGTCTATCTAGAGAGAGTGGTAGGAGTAGTGTTGAGAGACAAATATTGTCGTAAAAGAGACTGTCCTTACTCTTCCCAGCACTCGTGAATCAACGATCATTCTTCCCTAAATCCTTATTCTCACAGAGCCTTCACTATCATTCTACACTCTAACGGGACCACTATCCACCAGAATTCTCTCAAAAAAATTTACGACAATAAATGGGGGCTCGTCCGGGATAGAGAGAGAGAGGGAGAGACAGCACGAATTGGCGCTTAAGGCTTTAGAGAGTCGGGGTGCCTCTGCTTCTAATAATGGAGAGCCGTCTTCACCCCAGTCTCAGTCAGTGGATCTCTCCAGCACTCAAACTGCCCAATTAACTGCGATGTCTTTTACTTTAGAATCCTTTCCTAGCCCCAATGAGAAAATTGACAGCTACCTAGAAAAATTCGAGAGGCTCGCTAATCTGTATGGGTTAGAGAGTTTCCACTGGGCACTTAAACTCTCAACGTCACTAAAAGCTAATGCTTATGACGTAAAAACAAAGCTGGGACCGAACCAACATGATTACGACATGCTGAAGAAGGCCTTGCTAGAGCGGTTTGAGATGACCGCCCGAAAGTTTCTGCAAATGTTCAGAAACAGCCGAAAAGAGAGCACGGAAACTTTTCCGCAGTTCTCTTCACGTCTCACGGGTTATCTGACAAAGTGCATAGAATTATCTGAATTACCTCTTTCATATGAGGGACTACTTGAACTTGTTTGTTTGCATACAGCCTCAAAAGGTAGAGTCAATGTCAGTGATTCTCAACCTGAGGGGGACCGACCCTCAACGCGAGGAACTGTAATTTTGAATGGTACCTCTACTACTTGTCTTTTTGACACAGGATTAAGTTTTGATTGTATTGTCGCCAGACACTTAGTCAAACCCGGTCAGGAGACAGAGGAAACCGTCAAACTGAGTGGAGTTTTCAAGAGTGATGCACCCAGGACGCTTCCTATCGCACTGGTATAGATACACTCTGATTTTGTCAGAGGTGTTATCAAAGCGGCAATTATGGATGATCCCATCTACCCAGTTATCCTGGGATGTAGATATGTGTTTATTGGGAGACCAAAGGAGCCGATTGTGGCAGCGGTAACCACAAGAGGGCAAACTAAGAAGGAGAAGGAGCCTGCGCCAAATGTGTTGCCGAATGAACTGAAGGAGGCGCAACAAAGGGACCCTACTCTGGAGCCCTGCTTTAGAAAACTGCCCATGGCTAAGGACCCCAGACACCACGGAGATATCTTTTCTAAGGACGGCGTATTGTATCGCAGAACGGGCGACCCTGATACAGGGAATAACCAGCTCCTAGTACCGACCCAGTACAGAAGCCAGATCTTAGAAATGGGGCACTCTCTTCCCTTTAGCGGACATATGGGACAAAACGCCACTATTCAGCGAATAAAAAACCACTATTGGTGGCCAGGAATGAACTCTGAAATGATCAGGTACGTGAAATCCTGCGCCCAGTGCCAACGGGTAGCACCAAAGCACTTGACTCCCCCAGTACCTATGGGGCAAATGCCAATAGTGGGTACTCCATTTGAACGGGTTGCTGTCGACATCATTGGGCCCCTGGAAAGGACCAAAAGAAGGAACAGGTTCATCCTGACCTTAGTCGACACTTGCACAATGTGGGCCGAAGCTATACAGCTAACATGCACGGATTCCAAGCATGTCGCACAAGCCCTCGTGCAAATTTTTACACGGTTGGGATTCCCTCAACAAGGTTTGGCGGACAATGGATCCCAATTCCGTAGCCTGTTAATGGAGGAGATCTTTAAGATCTTGAGGGCCAAACATATCCACACAAGTCCCTACCATCCGGCCGGAAATGGGCTCGTGTAACGTTTTAATGGCAGCCTCACCACCATGTTACGTAAGCTGGGTCAGGAGAAACCGGAAGACTGGGACCTATATATATCTGCTGCCTTAATCGCCTATCGAGAGGTTCCCCAAGCGTCTACGGGATTCCCGCCTGCTACACTTTTATTTGGCAGACCTATAAAGGGGCCATTAGAAGCCTTACTTCGGTCCCTGACAGACCAAAAGGCTGACGAGACAGTCGTCTCTGCAAGCAAGTATGTATCTGAGCTCAAGGAAAGGCTAAAGCTAGGATGGGATCTAGCTACGACCAACCTTAAGAAAGCCCGCGCTAAACATGCTAAAAGATACAAAAAAGTTGCAGGAGAGATAGAGAGAGAGAGAGAGAGAGAGAACTACAACCAGGGGAGAACGTTTTGTTGCTACTTCCAACCGGAAGCAATAAACTTCGCATCGGATGGCAAGGACCGTTTACCGTCCTTAAAAAGATCTCACGCACCAATTACAAGATCTCCATTAAAGGAAAGGAGAAGGTCTTTTACGTAAATCTCCTTAAGAAATATTTGGAGGGACCAGTGCCATCCTCTGAGCATCTCCTGGCTGTCGCCATAACAACGGAAGACGAGGAAGATGATGATGGTTGCATGGAGTACCCATTGCAACCCACAGAATCCTTTAAAGATGTCAAGTTCGGCGACAATCTCTCACCAGAACAACAAACAGAAACCAGGGCACTACTAAAGCAGTACAGTGCAGTCTTAAGGGATGTACCTGGTCGAACAAATCTCATCGAATTTGACATGAAATTAACAAACGAGACCCCTGTTCGGACCAGAGTTTACCCCATTCCGTACGCCAAAGCTGATGCACTTCGCGGAGAAATAGACAAGCTGCGTCACGCAGGAATTATCAGCGAGTCTACATCTCCTTACAGTTCGAGTGTAGTGCTGTTGCAGAAGCCCAATAAGGAAGTTCGGCTGTGTATAGATTACCGGTTGCTAAACGCGGTAACGGAATTTCAGCCCGAACCTCTCCAGACTGTTTCTGAATTGTTCACTAAGCTCAGCAAGGCAAGAATTTTCTCCAAGATAGACCTCAGTAAAGGCTATTATCAAATATCAGTAAAGGAGGAAATTAAACCCTTGTTAGCTTTCAGCACTAGTGAAGGACGATACACATTTAGTGTGATGCCGTTCGGATTGCATAACGCACCAGGAGTGTTCACCAGAATGATGAGAAAGCTTTTAGAACCTTTGCAAAGTCCCCACATCCATAATTTCATGGATGACATCTTAATTGCATCGGAAACCTACGAAGAACATATTGCTACAGTCGCTATGCTCCTCAGGAGATTACAGGAAACTGGTCTCACAGCCAGACCTAGCAAATATCTCATCGGGTTTGAACAGCTTGACTTCCTGGGGCATACTATTTCTCACGGATGCAGTTGGCCTGTTAAGAAAAACGTGGAGAAAATAGTCGCAGCAAAAAGACCCCGAACGAAGAAAGACGTACGTTCCTTCTTATCACTACGTGCATATTACCAGAAATACATCCAGAACTTCAACGCACTGACGGCACCTCTGACTGACCTCACAAAGAAAGGTTGTCCTGATAAGGTCATTTGGGATCAAAAGTGCGAACACGCGTACAGCACTTTGAAAGGACAGTTGTCTGCATACCCCATTCTCAGGTTACCTGACCTTAACAAATCTTTCGTATTGCGGGTCGACGCGTCAGGTCAGGGCATCGGGTCAACATTGTTGCAAGCCGAGGACAGTGAACCGAATATGCTATTCCCAGTAGCTTACGGCAGTCGGAAACTAAACAAAGCTGAACGGAACTACAGCGTAGTGGAAAGAGAATGTCTCGCTCTGATTGACGGTATCAGACGCCATCATGAGTTTCTCTATGGGACATCTTTCACGGTACCAACCGACCACGCTCCATTAGTTTTCCTTGGTGCCAATAAGGAATTTAACGCACGGATCATGCGTTGGGCCCTTCTTTTAAGTGTTTACTCCTTCAAGGTGGAATACATTCTGAAGAAACAGAATGTTTGGGCTGATTTCCTGAGTAGAAACTGGACTACGGAGGAAGAGGACGAAATTGTAAATACCAATCATCCTAAAGCTACCGATCAGGGCAGCTTCATTGTCACGAAAGAAACATGAAAACGAGTTTCCATGTCTCAAAAGAGGGGACGATTGTGACGGACTACTCAGCTGACCTGAATTATTTGATGACAGGGTATTCCCCTTCGTATAACATCAGAACCCCTGAACATCGTTGTCATTTTATCGCCAACCTGGAACTCTTCTCCACCTGGGTTCATCAGTATGTAACCTTCAACGTTGGCTCATTAAGTATGCACGAGCGCAGAGTAGAATCTTCACCACGTTTGCTCATTAAATATGTAGACGATTTCATGCGTGCATCCTGGAATCTCGCTTCGTCGCAGGGCAGGTTAAACCACGCCCACGGCTATTTCTAAGAGCGATTATATGCAAGCATTTAGCTACAACCTTCGTTAGTACCTGCCTTATGGGTGACGCCAGAGCCTATCGGGGAAGCGGCTTAACCTCAAAGACACTGAGGATTTCTCAGAACAGACGATGAAGTCTCCTGCTGCTGAGATGACACGGCAGTGCGAACCAGAGTGGACGAAGCAAGCTTCTCGCAGACTTCGCACCTCTGTGTCAACCGGCAGACTTGCCCGAAAGACTGAGAAACGGGAGAAACCCGAGCGACCAGGGAATGGAGTAACAGGCCATGTCGGGCGGCGTAGAATCTCATTTTTTCCTCAAGATGAAGAAAAGTGTGAAATTCTCACTCGACCCCTTTAAGTTACATTCCAGTTAGTATAAATAAAGACTCTGAAAAACTGCATTTTATCATTCGTTTTTGCCAGATTTTAAGAAGCACTACCTATAACAGAATCCTGCTAGATTCCATCTGGATCTTTCGGATATATATTATAGTGAATTCTTTTCTGTGCATCCAGAATGATCATTCAACCTTGCATCCCAGCAATTAAATTATATACAGAGTCCTGCCGACTCAACTCGAAAACTCCAGTGACATATGAACTTTTTAAAGCTAAACTTGTGGCGACCTGTTGCGGATCTCGCTCCTCTGAATTTAACTGAGAATAAAGCCACCCAAGAAACACTTTTAAAATACTAATTCATATAGTCCTTAAAGTAAACTGGAGAAAACATCTGAAAGTAGCCACTTTTTATTTACTGTTTATTAGTGGAAGAGAAAACAGATTTATTTATCTGAACACTGTCTGCCTAGTATTTTTCATCGGATTTTACCCCCCCCCCCCCCCTGAAGAAGAACTTTCCTCAGTGTTTTTTAGTCTGTGACATTACGCCATAAGAGTTTCACCACCAGCGGTGCGAATCTAAGAGATCACACCATTTTCAACACCTAGCCAAGTGCCTGTGCCATTCATTAGGAACTTTATCTAGAACCAACAGTAACACTTACGCTTCATCGTCTAGCGATTTTCGAGACCATTTGCTACCAGCCAACCTCGATAAATCTGGGGCTTGACACAGAAGTAAAAAGACATTTTCCATTGGTCTAGTGTTTATCTGCTGTTGTAAAATTTCTATGAAGTGCCAGAATCCACGATTCGGTAAGTGTGTGAGCGTGACTGTGTGCGGGCCTTCACAAGCGTGTTTTTTGAACGAAAGGAGATTTAATCTTTCTACCATTTTAATTAGTTCTACCTAGTATTAATTTTGTACTGTATTCATTGTATGGGATTTCTCCAAGTGGGATTTATTAACTGTGTTTTTCCCCCTCCCGTAAATCTGTTGAATACAGGGGAAACATTTGAGAACCATAGGATTTTTTCTACCCCACATTTATTACTGTAAACCCTCGTCTCAGAGTAATAAATTTACCGTTGGGTTAAATTGCCTATTTCTGATCATCATCTCTCCCCCCCCCCCTGTCTTTGGGACCGGGCTTTTTTTCTTTGTTAAATACAAGCGGAAAGGGTGTATTAAATAATTCTCCTCAAAATAACACTCCCCACCTTGTCATTTGTAGTTTTGTAACCTTTGATTTCTGCATGTAAATTGATAATTGTTTGTGACTTGATGTTTATGCTAAATAAAAAGTAATAAAACTTTTTTAGCATTTGTGTTGGCAGGCCCAAACCCAAAACTTACCCATATTCGTTATCGTAGTCTGTAATCACGTACGTTGTGTGTTTGAATCACCAAATTGGTGTGTGCACCTGAGTGTCTGGAAACTGGCAAACAATTGTTTGTTCAGAAGAATGGTAGGAGTAGTGTTGAGAGACAAATATTGTCGTAAAAGAGATTGTCCTTACTCTTCCCAGCACTTGTGAATCACGATCCTTTTTCCTAAATCCTTATTCTCACAGAGCCTTCACTATCATTCTACACTCTAACGGGACCACTATGCACCAGAATTCTCTCAGAAAAATTTACGAGAGAGATATATATGAAACCATTAGAAAATTTCCCACATTTTTCATGAATGACCTTACATGGAGTACCAACATGGGAAGATGTGCGAGCTTCTTCTGGTCAATATTTAATTGATAAAGATGTAACTAACACATAACTAACACATAACTAACACATAACTAACACATAACTAACACATAACTAACACATAACTAACACATAACTAACACATAACTAACACATAACTAACACATAACTAACACATAACTAACACATAACTAACACATAACTAATTCTCCAGACCTAAAGGTCTTTTATATTTGGACATGCGCCCTAATATAACCGGCTAGGTTGAACGGGACGCGCCTCGCCAAAACGAGGCAAAATTTTATTTAAAAGCAAAGAAAAAGATAAAGATGTTGAATTTGACGATGCACGCGCTGTGATCAACTTAACAACACGACAACATTTGTTGAAAGTAACATTATTGATGAAGGATACATGCAGTTAATGACATGTAAGAAATGAATCAAAATTTTAAAACAATCAGTTTAAACTGAACTTCATATTGATCGCACAATATTTCTTTGAAGCACCAGATTACAACACACGCGTGGACAGTCTTATTTCATTGATGGAAAGTCACTGCAGAAATTACAGAAACAGTTTCGCTGTTGTCGTGAAATATTCTAATCCACATATATAAATTATCAGGTAAATGTAAAGCCTAACACATAAATTCAATAAAAGGAAAGAAGAATGGTAAAGAACAGTGCTGTCACAATGACTGTACTCGAAATCCCCCTTGTTTTCTCCTGCGTCTGCAAATTGTAACGTTTCACGTGATAGTAAAAGCCTTCTGCAGCATACACGCGTTTCCCCAACACAATAAAATGTGTACTCCATTTCTAAGAAAAACCTTGAGATACGCAAGATGACCTAGATTTAAAATTCCATTCATGTCATTTTATACACTACGTTACCATAAACGAAAGACAGATGGACTAAAGATAGAAAGAAAGGGAGAGGCGGAAAGCCGGAACGCAGGCAATACTACCCCAGTCGCGCGATACACAATTACTACCATCACGCGTGTAAGGCCACATGCACTAGCTTTTTTCAAATCGACAGTGATAAACAACACTACCCACACGAGAGTTAGTTTTTAAAAACCTGAAAATTCTTATTAGGAAATATGACATTATACTGGTTTACGTTTGAAAACATTACAGTACCCAGACACCACATCGTATTCGAAGTGAACAGGAGGTAGTAGAAAATGCATATTTTGAACGAAGCCACTTAGCTCCTTTAAATTTGTATATTTGGGTTCCTTAGGACTTGCTGACAAATAATATGTTAAACGTTACGCAAATAGTCTAGGAATTACCAAAGTATAGCCAAAAGAAATAGTGAGGGATGTCAGACAACACCCAAATCAGAATCGCTCAGTGGCAGATTTTCACCCCACCATTGTACGGGAAATGGGTCTCCATGTTAAATCCGATTTGATTGGAGCGCAATAAATGTAAGGCTAAACACGATTAGTCGAGCTATAAATACTATCTTTTGTTGTCAGGGGAAACGGGAGTAGTAGTACTTTTTTTCAAACGATTGGGTAAACATGGCACGATTGGTTAGACCCGCGAATATAGTCAATCAGAGGCGTCAGGTCACCACCACATGTTCAAATAAACTTACTACAGAACCAGTGCGTTGAGCGCCAGTGCATATTTTTCTAAATAAAAGCCTGGGACATCGGCAGATCGAAATTGTGTTATATTCAGTGCCAGTCAACGTAATTCTGTATTATTTCCATGAATTGTGGTAAGCTTGAAATATTTGATATCTTTTTAATGAAAATTGAATGTAAATTGATAATTTATGTCTGTATATATGTGTGGTTCAGTAGCGAACATGAGGTAAAGCCTATATAGTGCTCCAGCCTGAACAGAAGGTGTCGGAGGAAAGTAAAACTACATGGAATTGCCAAACAGTACACTGACACCTATATTATTGACTAGAAAGAAATAATGCTGGAATTGCAGAGGCGTGGTAACCATTAGGGAGGAATATACTGGTGTAAATTATTTCAGATGAAGATAGCAGTTGGCCTACCGCTCTGAACTCAGTGTTTGTTATGTATTGTGCTCAGTGTAGAAATAGAGTATAAATTGGTTCTGAAATAGGAGGTACAACCTTCTTGTTTCAGGGACTGTGGTCCTAAAGTTATTGAGCAGCACCTGGTCAGAGCTTTGCTGAATCCAGAGGCGGACAGCATACTCCTTGGTCCATATAGCAAACAGTGAGGTGTCTCCAGAACACAGGGGAGCAATCGAGCAGAGGAGTCTTTTCCTGCCGCCATCACGAAAGATAAGCCTATGTGGCCAGCGGAGCTCAACATTATGTAACCCCATCTTAAACTGACATTGTATAAAAATAAGAGGGGAAATTAATTGTTTTAATGAACGGAACTGAGAACATCTCCAATACTAGTTCCAACAGAAACAAACACTTGAAGTCATTATGACAAATAACAACATAGCTTGAAAAAAACAAAATCAGTATTACCTCATATTACTACTACACAACTGACACACATAGGATAATATTAATAAAATATGTCACTACAAGATTCATATTGATAAATTCTGTACATATAACTGGTAATTAAAATTGATTGTGATTCCTGGTTCACTTTGTAATTGAATCAGGACACCTATATATTAGTGACAGTAATTAATACATATTTATATTTGAAAATTTACCAGTGCCTCATTTAAGAATAGTCTTATAGAGTGTTACATGTGTGTGAGTGTCACAGTGTTGTCAAGTGTGGTGGAATAAATTAAATTGTTTATCTGTCTGTTGTTGTTGTGACTTACACTTCATCATATACATACCCTAGACATTCAACGTAGTCATCACAATATTCCAGAATAATTCTGACTGAGGTATAAATATGTGGTAGCAAGTAAGGTCATCTGTAATACACTACCCTTATTAGATACAGATACCTTCACAGCTGATCTCAGTCAGTACACTAAGTCCCCTATAAATATTTATAATATCCCACTTTACCACATATATTGGGGTCTCGCTCCAGGCATATTGAACTTTCTCCTGTTATAGATATTGGGAATAATAAGAATTAAAAGGTATCCTTGGGTGGAAATAAATAACGTTGAGCTCTCAGTGCCTGTAGTGTCCTTAGATAATTATTGATAGATTGAATTGTTACAATTGCATGTTAGACAATGGCCGACTTGGCAAAATTTCGATCTGCTGCTGTACAGACTGCGAAAGAGTTAGGAATGGACGGACAAATTATGATTGCTTATGTCACTGCTGAATGTGACAAATATATTGAACGGGAAGAAAGAAGATTAGAAAAAGAGGCCGAAAGAAAATTAGAATCTGAAAGATTGGCCGAAGATAAGAGAATAGAGGCTGAAAAAGAAATTAAGAGGTTACAATTTGAGGCTGAGGCTGAGACTAAGAGGTTGCAGATTGAGGCTGACAAAGAGGCTAAAGCATTGGAAGCCGAGGAAAGAAGACAGGCTGCAGAAGAAAGAAGATTGACTGCAGAGAGGGAAGCAGAAAAGGAGGAGAAGAGATTACAAAGGGAACATGAGTTACGACTAAGGGAGTTTGAGTTTCAAGGCCATGCTCCTGAAAATGGTGCCAGTCCCTTTGCCTCTGATGCCACTGCTAGTCAGGGAGCCTCAACCTCAGCTATGAATTTTCATTTAGATCATTTCGTTGAGAAAGACGATGATATTGAGAGCTATCTAAATAGATATGAACTATTAGCTACCACATATGGGTTAGAGAGAGAAAGGTGGAGCTTAAAGTTATCTCAAGGTCTTCGTGGGGCAGCTTATGAAGTTTTTGCCAAAATGAGCAGAGGTGATCAGGAAAATTATGACATGCTAAAGCAGGCTCTTTTGTTAAGATATGAAAAGAACGCAGAATTTTATAGGAAAAAATTTAGGAATGCTAAACTACTGTCAGGTGAAACATATCACCAGTTCTCTGCACGGTTAGAGATATACTTGGAGAAATGGACTTCTCTGGGGAAAACCCAAGATCTTAAGGAAATGGTCCTTATAGAACAATTAAGAGAGTCCATGGCTCCAGACATGAGAAAGTTTCTCATGGAACAAGGTGCAGAGAGGCTGGGTGAGTTGCTAAATGTTGCTGAAAGGTATCAAGCAGCTCAGGCAGAAGTATCAGGTAATAAAAAGAAACAGCTGGAAAATTTTAGGGCACCACAGAACTTTAATAAATTTGATCCTAGAGATCAAAACAAAGGTAAGCACCAATTTGATAGGCCACGGTATGACAATAAAAATAAAACCCCACAATTCGATGAAAGGAAATATGATGAAAGAAAATCTTTCAACCAAGGGAAAAGGTGGTGTAAAAATTGTCAGATGAACAATCATGACACTGACCGTTGCAGAAGGAACCCTATAGTTATGGCCACCCTTCAGGTCAGGTCGATCTCAAGACAGGAGGAGGATATTATGTTAGATACCACTCCAGAAGAGATGAGGAAGGCACAGGCTGGGGATAAGACCCTCAAGCCTTGTTTCAGGAAATTGTCAACTTGTCATACAACTCCAGGCAAGGGAGATTTTTACATGAAAAACAAGTTGATGTATAGGAAGACTGGAGCTAGATCCAAAGGTCAGGGACAGCTGGTACTTCCTAAAAGATATAGGGCAGAATTAATAAGGAGCCTACATGTGAAACCAGATGGGGACCATGAAAAAATAGGTACCATCATCCAAAAGGTGGCTCACAATTATTATTGGCCCAAAGCAAGATGGGACATTGAGAAATTTGTAGAAAGGTGTAGTATAGCACATGAGGGAACACCCACAAGTGGGAACATTGATCAGGACCTGGACACGCCAAAGGGCAAACTTAGGCCTGAAAATAAAAAGAGAAATAAATTTGATAAAGTGGATCAAAGGGAATGGGAAGCCCCTTTTCACGGACAAGCTTCACTTAACTGTTTTACAATGGCCACTATGCGGAGAGTGCAAAAAGATGTCTTACCCCAGGATAAGCCGAAAATCCCTCAATCGGACTTAAACAAACTGGAGGAAGAAGATGTAGAGAGGAAATCTCTCATCAAGAATTCTAAGTGGGGAGACAGCCCCAAGAAAAGAATTGGTAGCGGTCGTTTTGTGACTGATAATTCTGGGAAGAAAAATCATCACTATAGCGCTTCCAGTGGAAGAGACCATACCGGTGCATGGACAAATAGGTCCACAAAATTAAAGGTCCATATGTAGCTCTGTTAAGAACGTGGACTGATGAAAAAGCAGAGGAAAATATTACATCCTCATACCAATATGTGAATGAGCTGACCACTCGTTTAAAAACTGGCTGGAAACTTGCCAATGAAAATTTGAAACAAGCCAGGAAGAAACATGCTGCCTATTATAACAGGAAAGCTAAAGACAGAGATTTGGCTGTGGGAGAGAAGGTACTGCTTCTTCTCCCCGGTAGTCAGAATAAGTTACAGATTGGATGGCAAGGTCCATATACAGTTCTAGAGAAGGTGTCTAGAACCAATTATAAGATAGATAAGAAGGGGAAAAAAATCTATCATGTGAATCTCCTGAAGAAATATTTGGAAAGAGAACATCAGGAAGAGACACACTTGTTGACCTTGTCCATTGCCATGGAGATGAAAAAGGAACCACTTTCATCATTTGAATATCCATTACACCCCTGTGAGACAGCGGCACAGGTGAAAATCAGTACACATTTAACGAAAACTCAGAAAGAGAGAGTACAACAGGTTCTAGATAATCATGCAGAGGTGTTAACAGACCGACCAGGACATACAAACTTATTGGAATATGATATGAAACTGATAGACCCCACACCTGTCTGTATGAAACCATATTCGATTCCTTTTGCTAAGGAGAAAGCTTTGAAGGAAGAGATAGACTATTTGTTGAAGGAAGGAATTATTTCACACAGTGAATCTTCGTATAGTTCCGGTGTTGTACTCTTAAGGAAGCCCTCTGGAGAACATAGACTCTGTATAGATTACAGGAGACTGAATGCTATTACAGAAGGACAGGTGGATCCATTGCCGGATACAAATCAGTTGTTTGCCAGACTAAATAAAGCTAAATATTTCTCAAAAGTGGATCTGAGTAAAGGATACTATCAGATTCCAGTAAATCCTGATATCAGACAAAATTGTTGGATGTAAACATTTCGGAGGAACGTAATGAATCCCTGAGTTGCCTCTTTGATTGAGGATATTCCGAATGTTTCATACAGGCTAATAAGAAGATTATGGGATCCACTACGAAAACTCTGCTATCACCAGGTATATGTTATCTCCTCATAACGTACATTTTGAGGAAAATCTAATGTTCTCTGGACATGTCATTGCGCAGACTCAGAGAAGAGAAATGGTGAATACGGGTTGTGAAGCAGCATTAAGACAAGCAGTCACACTTGCGGCTGTTCAGTAACATAACCGAAAAATATTATTGGTTGTAGAGGTCTGAGGCAGATTTCAAGAGTAGTGCCTACTCTGAATGGACCCAACTACATAAAACCATGATAGCACAACAGCAGAGTAAAGTTGAGTTGACTTACATTTATCTATGTGTATATAGAATAAAGGACTGACATAAGATGTCTGTTTTAAGAGGGGAGATGTCGTGAAATATTCTAATCCACATATATAAATTATCAGGTAAATGTAAAGCCTAACACATAAATTCAATAAAAGGAAAGAAGAATGGTAAAGAACAGTGCTGTCACAATGACTGTACTCGAAATCCCCCTTGTTTTCTCCTGCGTCTGCAAATTGTAACGTTTCACGTGATAGTAAAAGCCTTCTGCAGCATACACGCGTCTCCCCAACACAATAAAATGTGTACTCCATTTCTAAGAAAAACCTTGAGATACGCAAGATGACCTAGATTTAAAATTCCATTCATGTCATTTTATACACTACGTTACCATAAACGAAAGACAGATGGACTAAAGATAGAAAGAAAGGGAGAGGCGGAAAGCCGGAACGCAGGCAATACTACCCCAGTCGCGCGATACACAATTACTACCATCACGCGTGTAAGGCCACATGCACTAGCTTTTTTCAAATCGACAGTGATAAACAACACTACCCATACGAGAGTTAGTTTTTAAAAACCTGAAAATTCTTATTAGGAAATATGACATTATACTGGTTTACGTTTGAAAACATTACAGTACCCAGACACCACATCGTATTCGAAGTGAACAGGAGGTAGTAGAAAATGCATATTTTGAACGAAGCCACTTAGCTCCTTTAAATTTGTATATTTGGGTTCCTTAGGACTTGCTGACAAATAATATGTTAAACGTTACGCAAATAGTCTAGGAATTACCAAAAGAAATAGTGAGGGATGTCAGACAACACCCAAATCAGAATCGCTCAGTGGCAGATTTTCACCCCACCATTGTACGGGAAATGGGTCTCCATGTTAAATCCGATTTGATTGGAGCGCAATAAATGTAAGGCTAAACACGATTAGTCGAGCTATAAATACTATCTTTTGTTGTCAGGGGAAACGGGAGTAGTAGTACTTTTTTTCAAACGATTGGGTAAACATGGCACGATTGGTTAGACCCGCGAATATAGTCAATCAGAGGCGTCAGGTCACCACCACATGTTCAAATAAACTTACTACAGAACCAGTGCGTTGAGCGCCAGTGCATATTTTTCTAAATAAAAGCCTGGGACATCGGCAGATCGAAATTGTGTTATATTCAGTGCCAGTCAACGTAATTCTGTATTATTTCCATGAATTGTGGTAAGCTTGAAATATTTGATATCTTTTTAATGAAAATTGAATGTAAATTGATAATTTATGTCTGTATATATGTGTGGTTCAGTAGCGAACATGAGGTAAAGCCTATATAGTGCTCCAGCCTGAACAGAAGGTGTCGGAGGAAAGTAAAACTACATGGAATTGCCAAACAGTACACTGACACCTATATTATTGACTAGAAAGAAATAATGCTGGAATTGCAGAGGCGTGGTAACCATTAGGGAGGAATATACTGGTGTAAATTATTTCAGATGAAGATAGCAGTTGGCCTACCGCTCTGAACTCAGTGTTTGTTATGTATTGTGCTCAGTGTAGAAATAGAGTATAAATTGGTTCTGAAATAGGAGGTACAACCTTCTTGTTTCAGGGACTGTGGTCCTAAAGTTATTGAGCAGCACCTGGTCAGAGCTTTGCTGAATCCAGAGGCGGACAGCATACTCCTTGGTCCATATAGCAAACAGTGAGGTGTCTCCAGAACACAGGGGAGCAATCGAGCAGAGGAGTCTTTTCCTGCCGCCATCACGAAAGATAAGCCTATGTGGCCAGCGGAGCTCAACATTATGTAACCCCATCTTAAACTGACATTGTATAAAAATAAGAGGGGAAATTAATTGTTTTAATGAACGGAACTGAGAACATCTCCAATACTAGTTCCAACAGAAACAAACACTTGAAGTCATGATGACAAATAACAACATAGCTTGAAAAAAAACAAAACCAGTATTACCTCATATTACTACTACACAACTGACACACATAGGATAATATTAATAAAATATGTCACTACAAGATTCATATTGATAAATTCTGTACATATAACTGGTAATTAAAATTGATTGTGATTCCTGGTTCACTTTGTAATTGAATCAGGACACCTATATATTAGTGACAGTAATTAATACATATTTATATTTGAAAATTTACCAGTGCCTCATTTAAGAATAGTCTTATAGAGTGTTACATGTGTGTGAGTGTCACAGTGTTGTCAAGTGTGGTGGAATAAATTAAATTGTTTATCTGTCTGTTGTTGTTGTGACTTACACTTCATCATATACATACCCTAGACATTCAACGTAGTCATCACAATATTCCAGAATAATTCTGACTGAGGTATAAATATGTGGTAGCAAGTAAGGTCATCTGTAATACACTACCCTTATTAGATACAGATACCTTCACAGCTGATCTCAGTCAGTACACTAAGTCCCCTATAAATATTTATAATATCCCACTTTACCACAGCTGTGGATTCCATGAATGAAATTTTGCTTCTACAATATAATTTTTTTAAATGTGTTACGCTGTCAATTCAATGGTTGTTTAAAAGAAAATGCTGGATTGTTGAAGAAGACAATGTCCGCATCATCATCTCATCTCAGCCCGTAACCCGTCATGGGTCGTAGGGGTGCCATGGTGGAAGCATCAGCAGACAGGGTCCTCCACTGCTCTCTATCCTCAGCAATGCGTACAAGTGTGGAAAAACCGTGTCCTGCCCATTCTTTGATGTTATCAGACCAGGATTTTCTCTGCCTTCCTCTTCTCCGTTTACCTTCGACTGTTCCCTGAAGGATCGTTTTCGAAAGGGAGTCATGACGAGTTACATGCCCAAACCAGGCAAGCTTTCGACGTTTCACTATTGACAAAAATGTCCGCAACAAAAACAAAAATAAATAATAATAAAATAATAACAATAAAGCAATAATAATCATAATGTTATCAATATTGATTGGTCTGGTTCGGATTTAAGGACTATCATTATCCACATCAGTGCTCCGATCTCCTCCCTTAAGGAGAATCTCAGCATAGTGCGCGGACTCCGCAGCACCGCTGAGAGTCCCAGAATGTGTATATAGGAATCACACATTCTATAAATATTTTTGTGGTTAGTAGGTTTCCCAATTTTTAAAAAAATTTTCCCAGGGCAGCGGCTGTATGACCTTTCCCATGAACACGTGGAAAGTTAAATTCTGAAGTTAAAATGATTTTAAAACATACACTAAAGGACATTTTATTTCTATCTTTCGTAACCTTTATAAAACTAGCTCTAGTCATCAGAATCATGCATTAATAGATTTAAATTAAGGTCCTCTATTTTTGTCTTACTTTGTATCTTGTGATATTCACTTTTTAAAGTTTAACAATCAGTAAATTTCCACTTTTTATGTTAAAAAAGGATATGGCCACCCCACTTCAGTGTCATTCCTGTCTATTATATATAAAAATAATTGTCATTGCTGACTATTATCTATTCGGATAAATTATATTTCGTTTAGTGTCATTAAAGCATATAGTTTACTTGAGCTATCTCAATTTTAATGTCATTGATGTATATGATTTTTGTGAACTGTCTCAACTTCAGTGTCATTGATAACGATTTATCCATTTGATTATATTATTCCCCCTTGCTGATAATTTATTTATTAATTTATCTATTGAATCAAATTATCTCCCTTTCAAGTCTTGTTGACTATTTATGTCTTGGATAAATAATCTCTGGCGCTTGTGTCATTGAATGCATATCAAAGTAGGCCTATATCTATTTAGAACAAATTTACCCATTTTTTTGTGTACTGAGATAATACTTTATTTTTGTGTGTACTGAGATAATGCTTCATTTTTGTGTGTACTGAGATAATGCTTCATTTTTTTGTGTACTGAGAAAATACTTCAATGCCCATTTTATTGCGAGAAATAAATAACTTCTTAATTTTTTTTGTGTGAGATGGACAATTTAATTCCGTTCTTGAATTCTGAAATAAATATCATAGAAGCACGAACATGGAATTGTAAGAATGTACTTTTAATTTCTTTGATAATAAGTCGAGCCAACAGAACAAAAGACACATATTGGTCTGTATTGGGAATTCTGACTGACGGACGACACAGACTAGATAATTAATCTCTCTTGAAATGAGGATTACCAAAGTCCTTTTGTATCTTCCCAGTTATTTAGGGTAGTCTACAACAAAAGCTTCCATCTTCATCGATGACGAGAAACTCGGATCAGGGAACGCAATCTTAAAAACTCTGAAATAGATTTACACCTAACACCAAACCCTTCTCGAACACCGGCTCTCATGAAGATAACACTACTAGACATCAGTTACAACCAGCTAAGTACCTCCAGTAAGAACCAATCACTATTGAAGTCCTATGATGAACTATTAATAACTTTGTAGAAATGACTTAACTTTAGTCATTTTAATTATCGTAAATTATTATAAATATTTGACCCGTCCGATTGTCAGAGTGGTTAGAGCAAAGGTGCTGGGTTCGAAACATGTTGGCGTCACGCTCCAGCTTACCCAGCTGAAAATGGGTATCTGACTCTGCTCTTGAGTTAGGGAAGGAAAAGGTAGCGAGGAAGGAACTGGTCGATCCACCTCTCGATGCTGGACCTAGTATAGGTCTCTAACACTTAACTCCCCTACGGCGGTATCTGCTGTGGGACTACCTCTATCTTACACAAATTTCTTCTTCCTCCTCGTTCGCCTTCAGACTTCTACATCAATGACCTTAATAAAGGCAGTAGTCAGCTCAAGGTTCCTGACATCTCGTTCACCTTCAGACTTCTACATCAATGACCTTAATAAAGGCAGGAGTCAGCTCAAGGTTCCTGACATCTCGTTCACCTTCAGACTTCTACATCAATGACCTTAATAAAGGCAGTAGTCAGCTCAAGGTTCCTGACATCTCGTTCACCTTCAGACTTCTACATCAATGACCTTAATAAAGGCAGTAGTCAGCTCAAGGTTCCTGACATCTCGTTCACCTTCAGACTTCTACATCAATGACCTTAATAAAGGCAGTAGTCAGCTCAAGGTTCCTGACATCTCGTTCACCTTCAGACTTCTACATCAATGACCTTAATAAAGGCAGTAGTCAGCTCAAGGTTCCTGACATCTCGTTCACCTTCAGACTTCTACATCAATGACCTTAATAAAGGCAGTAGTCAGCTCAAGGTTCCTGACATCTCGTTCACCTTCAGACTTCTACATCAATGACCTTTATATAGGCAGTAGTCAGCTCAAGGTTCCTGACATCTCCAAACAATTTTTCGTGGAGAGAAGTGGGTTGTTGCCATATCCCACTCCGTTCACTGCTGTAAATTAGGCAGGACTGGAGAAGATGTTCAGCTGTCATGGGGCTGATGCCACAGGGGCAGAGATCATACGAGGCTGGGAATAAGATTGGCGATCTATTCATGTAAAACAAGTTGATACATGAATCACTACGACAAGAGCATTGGAATGCTTGGTGCAGGTTTCCTGCAAGTGGCCAGCTGCAGTGGTGACTCCATGCGGAGGAAAAAGGGAATGAAAATGATGAAAAAAAGAATATAGTAGTCACACCTTGTGAAATAAAAAAAAAATAAAAAAAAGATATACCTAGTCAGATGATGAAAGACACGCGATTAAAGAGAAGCCAACCATGCGCCGAGGCTGTGTCGTATGACGATCACTACGCTGGAATGTCAAAGAACTGAAACATGTTTTGTCTGCAGTTCTGAGCATTATCTGAAAGCTAAGACTCGCCAAGGAGCTCTTTTTTGCGCTATCTTGGATTTTCAGAACAAACAGCCGGAATCTTAAACAAACGTTGTCGGGCAGGATAAAAATCTTCGTGCACACTAAACTGACATCTGGGGTAATGCGAATTTAATTCTTGTACAAATATATTATGCTTCTGTTCATCTAAGGAGGGTTACAGTACGATAAAATGGAGATGACAGAATACACGAATAATAGCGCGAACGAGTATGTGAGACAGAGGTAGAGGAAGCAAAAGGATAGCGAACAAACTGTTGTGAACAAAAAAGTTAATCATAACCATGGAAGTACACGAGACAACGACAAAATGACGTGAAGCTGATTATAGCTATGTTTTCCCAGTGGTCTGGATGCTTTGTCTCCAGCTTGTAGACTGCGGGCTTCTCTTGTTGCTAAGCAACAGTACATAGAAAACAATTTCGGTTAAAAAAAAAAGTCAAAGGTAGTCCCATAGCAGATACTGCATAGGGGTGTGAAGAGACTTCACAATACTAGGTCCAGCATAGAGAGGTGGGGGTGACTAGTTCCTTTCCTCGCTACCTTTTCCTTCCCTAACTTAAAGTCATGTACCCATTTACAGCTGGGTAGACTGGAGCGTGTCGGTACCGTGATTCAAACCTGGCACCTTTGCCGCGAGAGACCACTCCGATTTCGGTTGCACCAGGACAATTCTCAAGCAAATTTAGAGCAGAGGCAGACGCACTGAAAAGCGCAGGGTAAGTCCTAAAGATAAAGAAAGCACTGAGAGACAAGTTGTGCTTTTCACATATAAGGAACACACAGACTTCAATACTGCAGAACCATACTATACATTACCAAGAAGAGACTAAGTGATAATTTTCAGACCAAAAATCGGCCAGTGCATATCATCTGTACAACAAATTGAAAATCGGCCAGTGCATATCATCTGTACAACACATTGAAAATCGGACAGACAGGTATGTGTTCATGTAGGGGAGGACAGGTATGTGTTCAAGTGGGGGAGGACAGGTATGTGTTCATGTGGGGGAGGAAACAAACAGTAGAACACGTACTCCAAAATTGTCGACTCCACGAGAGGAGCTGAATGGCAGCGTGACCTTCTCTAACCCACTCGAGGGAGAAATTGTATGGTGACGAGAGAAGCCCAAGAGAGATAGATGTGATTATATGAAAGCCAACGACGAAGAAGGGAAGACATATGCGCTGCAGGTTATTCACCAGGCAAAGAACCAATAACGTAAGTGTCCAAAGAGCAGCACTCAAGTACTTCAAGAATCGTGATACACTGGATCCAATCTCACTGCACTATCCCTGGCAACGAAGAGCCTGTTAAACGTGGTTAAAGAGAATAGAAAACTGCCTGAAGTCGATGCAAGCGTGACATATAAAGAGAGGACAAGAGACATCACTGACGGAGATGGAGCGGCAATGAACACCAGTTTGAAGAGGTCATCAGAGCCGATACGTTGGTGCGTACAATTATTTACATCACTAAAATGCCCTATTTTTAACTATACGCGTATACAAAGAGAAAAAGAAGTACATGTGAACTTCGTTAGACAGGTGACGTGGTGTTAGACATCGACAATAGCCTTGACAGTTAGATTTATATTCTCCAGAACATCTTAAGTCATCCTATTAAAGAACCACCCGTCCTCCTCCAGATTTAATGCAGGCAATCTGAATTCACTTTACGTCACCAGCGACAAATGCCTGGTTCCTGCCGTCTTAAATTAATTTCGTGTAAAGCAAGACCGGCATTCGCGAGATGTGCTGTGACAGCCGACTTAGATTCCTTCCATAATTTATGGCGGTCGCCCTGTCAATCAAAACGTTTAGTGCGGCTACAAAGGACAACCAAATGTCAGCTTAATATAAAATATGTCAAAAGCAAGTCTGTTAGGATCTTTGGAGGCACGGAGAGGAGGAGGTGGACAGAAACTGTGACACCAAATTGAGGATGCTTGACAATTGTTGTACAAAAATATACGTGACACAAAGTAAATAGGTGTATACAGGCCCCACGAGAGGGACTACGAGCAGAGCTAAATGGCCCGAGCTTCACCGCAACCAAGGATGCATGATCCTCCATGCCATCATTTTCCTTCGCGTTACTTACGGATCATGCAAACATCACTGCAGCTGGAGACCCTTCGGAGACCCCCTGAAACTACTCGGTTCCTCTTCATTCACTAACGGTATGGCTCCCATACATTCATCCATGGTTCCTCTACATTCACTCACAGCTCCTCTGCATTCACTCAAAGTTCCTCTACATTCACTCACGGTTCCTGTACACTCACTCACGGTTCCTCTATATTCACTCATGGTTCCTCTACATTCGCTCATGGTTCCTCTACATTCACTCATGGTTTCTCAACATTCACTCACGGTTCCTCTACATTCACTCACGGTTCCTCTACATTCATTCATAGTTCCTTTACATTCACACATGATGTCTGTACACTCACTGATGGTATCTGTACAAACTAATAATAATAATAAATGAAAATCTCTGGCGACCATGCCGACTTTATGTGGGCAAGTTATGGGAAGACGTAAGCTGGAATATTTCGTGACAGTATTACAGATTGGTGGTAAAAGGGAGAAGATAGTGAACAGTTTGAAACTGTGAAATGGACAAAAAGTCAACAGCAGAATTAATAAATAGTACTGAGAGCAAGAAGTTGTTTAGAGAGACATGATCACCTTAGCCACGAGGCGTAGTTCTTGAAAAGATCGTTACTGCCGCTGGGTTGATGATAACTTTGACTTCAGTTAAAAAAAATGAAGTGGGTAAGACATATCGAGAGGAAGATTAAGCAAACAGTTTAATTTGCTGAGATGAAAGATAGTTCACAGCGGTAACTTGGTTGACAGCGGTAATAAGGTTCACAACGGAAACTTGGTTCACAACGGAAACGTAGTTCACAACGGTATATTGGTTCACACCGGTAACTTGGTTCACAACCGAAACTTGGTTCACAACGGTAAATCGGTTCACAGCGGAAACTTGGTTCAAAACGGTAAATTCGTGGTGAGCAACAGTATTAACTATGTTCCTTTAGAAACGGAAATGATGTATGTTGAGAATGAACATGAGTGAATGTAGAGTAACCATTAGTGAATTTTGAGGAACCATGACTGAATGTTGAGGAACCATTAGTGAATGCTGAAGAACGACGAATTAATGTACAAATACCATGAGTGAATGTAGAGCAGCCATGAGTAAATGTAGAGAAACCATGAAGGATGTACAAAAATCTTGCTGGAATGTACAGACCATGAGAGAATATAAAGAAACCATGAGTGAATGTATTAACCATGAGCGAATGTACAGGAACTATGAGTGAATGTAAAGAAACCATGAGTGAATGTATAGAAACCACGAGTGAATGCACAGGAACCATGAGGGAATGTACATGAACCATGAGTGAATGTACATGAACCATGAGTGAGTGTGCAAGAACCATGAGTGAATGTACAGGAACCGCGAGTGAATGTATAGCAACAATGAGTGAATGTAGAGTAACCATGGGTGAATGTTAAGCAACCATGAGTGAATGTACAGTAACCCCGAGTGAATGTCCAGCAACAATGAGTGAATGCACAGGAACCATGAGTGAATGTACAGGAACCACGAGTGAATGTACATGAACCATGAGCGAATGTACAGGAACCATGAGTGAATCTAAATGAACCACAAGTGAATGTACAGGAACCATGAGTGAATGCAAATAAACCACAAGTGAATGTACAGGAACCATGACTAAATGTACAGGAACCATGAGTGAATGTACATGAACCATGAGCAAATGTACAAGAACCACGAGTGAATGTACATGAACCATGAATGAATGACACAAACCTCGAGTAAATGTACAGGAACAATGTGTGAATGTACATGATCCAGGAGTGAATATACAGGAACCATGAGTGAATGCATAAGAACCATGATTAAATGTACAGGAACAATGTGCGAATGTACACGAACCATGAGTGAATGTACAGGAACAATGGGTGAATGAACAGGAACGATGAGTGAATTTACAGGAACTTCGATTGAATGTCCACCAACCATGGGTGAATGTACAGGAGCCACTGATGAATGTAAAGGAACAATTAATGAATGTCCAGCAACCATGAGTGAATGTACAGTAACCATGAGTGAATGTACAGGAACCATGACTGAATGTACAGGAACCATGAGGAACCAAAGGTTGAAGGTGAGCACTATATTACAGAATGAACAGTAGTGGTACTCTATGAGACCCAGTAAAATAAACAAACTTTTAGACAAATCAGATATATGGATAGTTTTCCCGCAAACAAGAAAATACTCGCACACTCTTTCAAACAGTGACCACCCTCACACTCTTACCTAATTGCCTGGTATGGTAGGTCTGTAATATCCCTTGGTAATAGAATTACTCCATGAATATATTATCTATTTTCATTTAATATTCTGTCACTCCAGTTGTCGCAGATCCAAATTGGCCCCAGTCCATCCCCAGAAATTAGCTAGTGAGGTGAACGCCGAATATGGTTCTTCTCCTGGATATGAGTTACTACAAATAGTTAAAACTGTGAGAGTTCTTGAGGTTCACTCTTTAACGGAAAAATACTCCCAATATTGGGAAACATCTGGTTGCTAAAAATAATGGTCACATGATGATGATGGTTCTTCTATCGGCCAACTCTGTGTTAAAATTCTGCACAGCGTAGGTATTTAGAGAGGTATACTCCCTCTTGAATTCCGACTGTCAGGAGTCGAGATAAAATAAGGTTCACCACTTGTGGCTGGTAAAAATATAAATCTGGGTTTGGTAAGTCCAGTGTTAAAAATTTATTGTCCTCCAATACTCTCTGGTGAGTGCCCGTTCACAAATGAAATTGGTGACGCACAAGCCAAGAAAAGGAGAAAATAACAAATCCAAAAAAGAAAAAAAGAAAAAGACCGCTGGCCGCCCTTGTGATCAGGTCTGCGAAGAATACAAGAAACATTTATATAAAAAATATGCTAATCCTATATCTACACACAGACGGGGACAAGACGATCTCTTCTCCACTCCGTCAGTCCTGATTAAATTTAAAAGCACACGGTGTTTCCTTACGCTTACCAGTTAGCAGACACATTATGTTAATTCGCCCGCCCCTGCTCGCGCCGGCGTTCAGCGTACAATGTTAATTATTATTTAATCTCTCCATACGCGCTACCTAAACAATGATCGCCTGTCATTAAATAGCTATTAATTTGTCGGCTTCTGTTAGTTCATCGTATGGTATCAAAAATAATAGACACTATAATGACGAATATGTACAAATGAAATATAACGTTGTATACTATCCTTCACTATCAGTTTACTGTCCATACGGGTGGCGTGATTTAATATTTTAATAGAATATCTGGTAGGAAATCGCTACGCATTACTTTATTTCACTCGTTTTACTAGCGAGAAAATCTAAGTGAAGAATAAATGTTAAAAGCTATCACTTCTTAAAAACATTAACACTATTATCCTTTACCAGAAAATTCAAAAATGAAATCTCCACAAAAACTAGTAACAAATCCACACAAGGAAATAGTTTAAGGCTGCACGCTAGATACTTCCGAATTCTGACTGACAACTGACACTGGGGTTAAGAAAACAACAGTATATATATCATTATGATTCTCTGATCTCTGAATGCGTTAATTTCGTGTTCCGGTGTTACCCAGAATTCAGAAGCTAAGCGTATCAAGATAAAAGACTTACGGTCGGTCGATGAGGTTTCTCGTCGGGAGTTTTCGACCGGCATCAAAAGACTTTCTGTTCGGCTAACGGGTTCCCTTGCAGAATGCCCGCTTCTCAAGATCAAAGAACCCAGGGGTTTCTAACTTCCCCTGAGTACGAAACTTCAAAAGGGCCTGTGTTTTTGTCTCTCCCACGTGCCTGCCTGTCTGAGAACTATTATGATTGACAGATGCTCGCGTGAGAACACGAGGTAAACACAGCTTGATTTGCTTCCCTGTTATGACTGACAGGTCACGCAGTTTGTAAACATTTCGCTAGCTTGTGTTAAAAGAAAAGAAAGCGGGACAAAATGGTACGTTGCAGAAATAGACAGTTCGTATATACATGCCTCTTTAGCTAGCAAATCAGAGGGCAGCTATTAGGTTGCAATAAGCTGTCAGATTATACTGTAGACTCTTTTTCCATTACACGTCACAATGTAGATGAACAATGAGCGAATGTACAGGAACCATGAGTTAACATTATGAAAGTAGAACATGTATCGCCCTCAATGGAACACTTTTCATTAGGAGCGACGATGCGCAATATTAATGCACATCACTTTTGGCCATTCACTCATGGTTCCTATACTCCTATGCAGAGGCCTTGAAAACTGCAGCATAGGTTATAATGACAGAGAGACAAGTTGCTTTCTTCACCGATACACTGTCAGTAATTGCAACGCTGAAAAGCCAAAATAATGCAGACATGAATGACCTAAACGTAGTGCTCCACAAACGATGTCAACGATTCGAAAGGGTTGTGATACAATGGATCTAATCTGATTGTAACGTCCCTAGCAATGAAGAAGCTGACAGATTGGAAAAGGAAGGTGGAACGCTATATCAGACTGATGCAAGCATAACTTTCGAAGAGGCAAAGAGTTTTATCAGAATCAGATACAGTAAGAAATGGGATCAGAACATCCAGGTCACACACAAAACGATGAATATTCCCAGCCCAACAGAAGAGAACAAGTGGTAATCTTCAGTCTCCGCGCGGTGCACACCAGATTGCGATACAAGCTAAAGATAGGAACTACCGATGAGTGTAACTGTGACACTGATTAAATGACTGCTGAACATCTGCTTCAAAGATGCCCAACATATGTGGAACATAGAAAGCACATATGGCCGTTCACCAGTAACATTCATGGGAAAGCTCTATGGAAATGCAAATAGCCTCAAGCTGACTACTGCTTTCTTTGAAAACATTCAAGTAGACATTCAAGTTGTCTGAGAATGTACGTTGAAGAAGACAAAATAAAAAAAGAATGCAATGATAATATTGCTTACTTATTATTGAAGTTAAGAGCGTTTTAATTTGAAAATACTTTCAGAATTTATTGCTGCAGGGCAGAAATGGGAAAATACAGTAATACCTATTTCTTTACTCTTATGAAATAAAGATTCATGAACACGAAATGCCTTGTAATTTTATCAACAGGTTATCTCAGTGTGTGCCCTGTCCATCGTCAGCGTCTTCTTATCTCCTGTTGCACTGGCACCTGTCTGGTTCTTGTCGTAAGTTCCGCATAAGCGATCGTGCAAAACTAAATCAACCATGTTTTACGAAAGCATCCATTTATGAAAGTCTGTAATTTGTGTATTCGCACCAGGTTATATTGATTGGACTGACCGTGCCATTTGAATCCAGATTGGAAAAGCAACATTTGTTCAAAGCGGCAAAGTATAGTGATCTGGCCATGGATTTGAGACACGATGGGTTCACTGCAAGGGTCATAGCTGTTGAGGTGTGTGGAAGATGGCTCGTGGCTGCATCAGCGTATGGTTTATTGAAACTGTCGAGAACAAGGGCACCGAAGAGGCTTAGTGAAACTGCGGAAAAGGCATCATGCTGGCTGTGGAACAACCGCAATAAGCTATGGAACTCGGGACAGAAACTCTATCCCCACCTGCGTTACAGGAAACATCCAGAAAGTGGAACATTTTTGTAAGTCCGCAATACATTGAGTTTTTCGTTGTATTGGTGAACGGACGGTGGCTTACAGGCAACACGCGGCGTTTTTATATGAGGTGTCGGGCGCAAGTAGATTTCAGTTCCTTGCGTGCAGTGGCTTCAAGCCTCGTTGGCTTTGCGCAGGTAAGTCAGTGTCTGTCCCTAGTCGTGGTGTGCTACGGCACAATAATTTGTTTTCAACATAAGGGTTACTTTCACAATTGCCTCCGGCTGGCAGAATTATGGATTTTAAAGCTGCAAGCAAGGTGGAGTGGGTTCATTTTCTACATAAGACAACAGGAGGCGGAGACACTTGGGAGTCATGACCCAGGTGGGCCTGCCCCCCCCCCCCTACCCTTAGAGTGTAAAGGAGAATAAAGGGCCTAAACACTTGTTCGACTGGGGTACCACGTCTGATGATCAGATTGCCTCCTGTTGTATCGCTCTGTATAGAGTTTCCTATCATATTTGATAATTGTACCTTGTTTTTACGACTTTGGTTTTCCATTTGGACATGTGTATAATCAATTCTGTAAAGAGTGTTTGTTATTTCGTTTTGCTACTAGTGCGTATCTCCATAGCTTTAGTAGTCCAAACTTAGGGGCAACTGTGTGAGTTTTATTTTCCTAGCGGAGGAGAGGATTACCTGCCAAGCACTGACTCCATTTAGAGGACAGGCCGTTCTCATTATCGAGAGCTCGGCACTAATCCCTTTAATTTGTTCTTGTAGTGTTTATGTGATAAATTCACTAGTCTTACAAAGCTAGTGGGGACAGTATTTTTTGATTCAATGTTTTTTCATTTAATTTTTTTTTTTTTTTTTTTCCTTAACCAGCGGCACTTGGGCTTTCAGCCCTTCGGCCCAATGACATGTCATTGCGAGGCTGGGGAACCTGAGGACTTTCCTTCCAACCCGGTCAGGAGCTTCGCTCCTTCCCATCCACAGAGGGTTTATCACAGGAGCCGTTCAGGCTATTCAGTCAAATTTCCGGCCGTAAACATTTCTTCAAACGCTGACGCCCGGGTTTGAACCATGAACACCTGGTCGCCAGTACAACGCCGAAGCCATTACACTAGCGCGGCTCCCTTTTTCATTTAATAAACATATTTATATGTGATCTGTGGTCAGAATCTTCTCTTCTAACTGTCACTTGATACTGTGCCGTATGCCCTTATTGTAGTAGATTAGTCTATTTTAACATAGGGTGGACGGGTGAGAGATTGACTTCATAAATGTCAGTCGGAGTATGGTGGAGAAGTAGACTCACTACTTGCCAGAAGTCAGATCTCTCCCCATAATTTCAATAGTGGCTTTATTTTCTCTACTTTCACATTACACATTCATATTCTGTCTAACTCAGACATTCTCTATTTATCCATACTCGCTACATATGGGATGGTGGAATGAAAAGATGGGGGCACATCAGTGTGTGTCAGGAAAACGCAATACTCAAGAGAGTATTTGTTCTCTTCTTTTGGGACACTACTCGGTGGTACCAATTGAGAGTACTATCTCTGGAACAAGTGAGAGTATCAGACAGGCCTTAGAGACGCTAGACCAGCTTTGTGAGTATTCCCTGATACTTCTTGGAATGTGTCACAACTTTCAGACTTGACCAGTGACGACTGAACCGGTCATTTATCTGCAAAAAACCAAACATCAGCGGGAGCAGAAACAATCAAACTATTGGCAGCTAAGTACAAACTTAAAAGCTGCCAAGTGAACTGTCTATTTTTTTTTCGAAAACCATAACATCACCTTGTGATGAGTACTTCTTTTAAAGAATTATTCATTTTTAAACTGTTAAACATAATTGATTATTAAATTTGTTATTTGTTTATATACAAATTTAACGTTGAATCATATTGGATGTACTGCATCGTTGGATGCCTTTACGAGACCGTTGGAAATCGTAAAGAGTAGGCCACACGCCGCTGCTTTGGCAAAATTTAAAAATTAGGAAACCTACCCACCAAAAAAATATTTATAGAATGTGTGATTACTGTATACACACAGTGGGATCTTCGCCGGTGCTACGGAGTTCGCACACTGTGCTGAGATCCTCTTTGTGTGATCTAAGGGAGGAGGTCGGAGCTCTGATGGAGTAGTCCGTGTGTAACGAAGATAGTCCTTAAAACAAAAAGGAAATCTTTCTATGACCGCCATCTACACTTTGAACAAAGAGGTTTAAAAAATTATCTCCATCCTTACCAGTACCTTCAGGATTAAAGAAAAGTCTCTCTCTCTCTCTCTCTCTCTCTCTCTCTCTCTCTCTCTCTCTCTCTCTCTTGCTTTGACATCCTTAACCACGTCTCGCTAACATCAATCCTCGTTTCTGTCCTGACATTTATCTCCTGACTACAGGAGACGTTTTATTTCCCTAATCATTAGGCTGCAGATAAATTATATAAAGACAATAAAGGGAACCATTTATACATACGAAAACAGACATGTTGATAAATTCTGTTTCTCTCTGTTAATAGAAAGTAAGATACCGTATATGTTACAAAGAACACATCCAATCTTCCAGAAAGTTGCCGAGAGATCTGAGTTAGAATGTATTAAAAGTGTAAATCAACGATGATCACCGTGGCGCCCTCTAACAGCATTCAACTGAGATATTATTAATGATATAATGAACGACTGCATGGAATTCTGGCGAACTGGCTTTCTTAGGGCCGAACTAATAACTGTTAAAAGATGGTTGAATACTTATAACTAGGACATTTTATAAACATAAGTGGTGTGCTTGCGTAGACTAGAAGGATTAAAGAGGTATGACAAGATCACTAATGTGGAACTGATGATAAGATCACTAATGTGGAACTAATGACAAGATCACTAATGTGGAACTAATGACAAGATCACTAATGTGGAACTGATGACAAGAGCCAGACAAGTGTCCTTGGAATAAGATATGATAAGAAGACGCCGGAGATGGATAGTACACATTGAGGAAACCTGCTGATACCATTACCACGCAGTCCATCTGGAATCCCCAGGTAGGAGATGTTGAGGGAGACCAAGGTACACACGAATAAGAGAAACAGAGACAGGTAGGAAGGTGACGAAGAAGACACAGAAAGACCTTGAGCTAGCATGGGATAAGAAGACTTGGCATAAGTTTGTCGAGGGCCTATACTCCTCGGGAAGCTAAAGGGTTTTGATGATGAGGATAGATTTTAAAATTTTCAATCAAAAATACCTTACCTTTCCATTCTTTGGTGTTCTGCAGTGTTCCGTTCTGATCTGTGCCATCCTTCTCTGATCCTGGTAGTGCGTTGTAATCTCTACTGTTATCAAACGTATTCTCTCTCCATCTACTCTGGTATTTGTTACTAACTTCTTCATCTGTTGTGGATACACTTGGACACTCATCAGCGACATCGTGATATAAACTGGATGATGGAAGAACTCTAGCACTCTTCGCGTCTTCCAAGATTACCTGTGCAACTGTTTTGTCTCCCCAAGAATGACCTTGGCTCACTGAGTTGTTTTCGGTTTCTACACTAACGCTGTGTTCCACAGTCTCACTTCCCCCTCGGTCACGCCTCGTTCTGGTCGTGAACGCGCTTCTGGTGTAGTAGTTGGACCCGTGAGATGTCAGACGCTTTTTGGTTTGAATGACGTCCCTTTCTACCAGTAAAGTGCCCCCTGGCGACAGTTTTTTCTTCTCCACAATGGTGTCACGTAATTCTTCGTTGGCATTGCTGGGTGTGCGTTGTTTCTTAGTGCGGACGGTAACGATCTGATTCTGGTTGTGATCTTCTGCTACTGCCTGTATGGTAATGGTCCCATCTTCATTTTCGTTGACATTAAATGTGCGGGTACCAATAAAGCTGGTGGTAGTTGCAGGGAAATCAGTTTTAGTCTGTGACATAATTTCCGAGGTATTTCTTGCGATACTTTTGTTATTGTTAACGTGTCCATCCGTTGTGTCGGTATCCAAGGTAGGTTGTTCGGCCTGCTCGCCTGTCATATCAGCTGGAGGGATGAATATGGAGTCACCTACGGAAGATAAAACGGTTATTTACACGACAGTTATGAACAAAGCAGTGATCACAGCAGTTTATTTGTTTATCTTTGCGTCCTCGTCACTGTCACACTAACACACTATCTAACCTCTTAATATCTATCTCAATCTCATTATTAATTTCTACATCCACTGACACTTGTCCAGTCTCCTAAATCTTAAGCATGTTCCCATATGTTCTTCATTCTATGCGAGTACTTATCTTTCTCCCTGTTTCAATTCTCTCATTATAATCAGTATATTATTCTATGATTGCCCCCCCCCCCCTCTCTCTCTTTGTGTTCTCATATTTCTCTTCTAGGCGCTATGAGTCTGTATATGTGTGTATGTCCCTCTCTTTGTTTTTATTTTATATTTTCATATTGTTCTCCTTTCCTCTGCATCATTATCTGAGCTCTTGACTTCAGAAAGGAGTATTTTTTTTCTTTTTACTATGCCCGTATCTACCACGATGTATTCTTATCTATTTCTTACTAACGTATCTAATGAATTTCCTTCCTTATATCTGTAGACACAAATATATGGATGTGTGTATGAACGGCTGTTTGTCTGTCTGCATCTATCTCTTTGTCTGTGGGTGTGTGTCTTGTCTGTGCGGGTCTCTCTCCCTCTCTCTTTCTCTCTTTCTCTCTCTCAGTATGTAAATCTCGAACAGTATCCACAGTATTTACCACATCTCAGGAAAACACACACATAGTGTGGTCGCCACATTTCGGAAAACACAAGCACAGTGTGGTCGCTACATCTCGGAAAGCACATACATAGTGTGGTCGCAACATTTCGGAAAATACATACACAATATGGTCGCTACATCTCGGAAAGCACATACGTAGTGTGGTCGCCACATTTCAGAAAACACAAAAACAGTGTGGTCGCTACATCTCAAACAAGAGACACGCACAGAGTGGTTGCTATAACTTGCACAACATTTGTAGCTCCACACTTACCAGGTTGGCTCTGCGTTCTTGCGACACCGTCAGACTTCAGTGCAGAAGATGGCTGAGGCGAGGTGACAAACGGTGACGATGGTGGTAACGATACGGAAGAAAGCAATCTGTGTTTTCTTAAATCATTCTGAAAATTAAAAAAATAAGATCATATTGAGCGTATTTACACAAGCATTACTATTAGTAACTCCAAGCTAGTTGTTGGTAACATACAGAATGAACCGGCAGTCACTTATCCTTTCAAAATATTATGTAGGATGATATGCATAGTAGATTATTGTAATAATTTATTTTTTCATTTTGTAGAATACCTTAAAATTTCAAACACACAATGTCTGCCTCTCCTATCCTTATTTTTCGCAGGCTATTATTCCCGTATTGCTCAAACATTTCTTGATGAACTATTATCTAACAGGTGGATTGGAAGACGAGCTCCAATCGAATGTCCCACGAGATCTGATTTAACTCCGGCAGATTATATTTAATGCGAATATTTAAAGGACAAGATACATGGTAAAATGATGAGGAAAGCGTGGAAAGAGCTTGAGTTGATGGCATGTGACAGGAGGACATGGCCTGCATTTGTTCCTATGCGACTTGGGGAGCTAAAGGGTATTGATTGATTGATTGAGGTATATGGTCGGAAATCTAAAACCTTAGAGGATCTCAAAACAGCGATGACGGGGGAGTTTCAAAGAACTGACCCAGATTTATGTCAAAGAGTTTGGGGACATTTTCGAAACAGGGTGACTTTAAGTCTGAATGCACGACTCCGACCCCATAACTATGGGCACAGTGCAGGCAGCAATCAACTATGCTAATATTTGGCTGAGTAAACGCTCCCTCAACTATCACGACACGGAAGGTATACACTCCCTCAACTATCACGACACGGAAGGTATACACTCCCTCAACTATCACGACACGGAAGGTATAAACCCCTTCAACTATCACGACACGGAAGGTATACTCTCCCTCAACTATCACGACACGGAAGGTATACACTCCCTCAACTATCACGACACGGAAGGTATACACTCCATCAACTATCACGACACGGAAGGTATACACTCCATCTATCACGACACTGAAGGTATACACTCCCTAAACTATCACGACACGGAAAGTATACACTCCCTCAACTATCACGACACGGAAGGTATACACTCCCTCAACTATCACGACACGGAAGGTATACACTCCATCAACTATCACGACACGGAAGGTATACACTCCATCAACTATCACGACACGGAAGGTATACACTCCCTCAACTATCACGACACGGAAGATATACACTCCCTCAACTATCACGACTCGGAAGGTATACGCTACCTCAACTGTCACGACACGGAAGGTATACACTCCCTCAACTATCACGACACGGAAGGTATACCCTCCCTCAACTATCACGACACGGAAGGTATACACTCCATCAACTATCACGACACTGAAGGTATACACTCCCTCAACTATCTCGACACGGAAGGTATACACTCCCTCAACTATCACGACACGGAAGGTATACACTCCCTCAACTATCACGACACGGAAGGTATACACTCCCTCAACTATCACGACACGGAAGGTATACACTCCTTCAACTATCACGACACGGAAGGTATACACTCCATCAACTATCATGACACGGAAGGTATACACTCCCTCAACTATCACGACACGGAAGGTATACACTCCCTCAACTATCACGACACGGAAGGTATTCACTCCCTCAACTATCACGACACGGAAGGTATACACTCCCTCAACTATCACGACACGGAAGATATACACTCCCTCAACTATCACGACACGGAAGGTATACACTCCATCAACTATCACGACACGGAAGGTATACACTCCCTCAACTATCACGACACGGAAGGTATACACTCCCTCAACTATCACGACACAGAAGGTATTCACTCCCTCAACTATCACGACACGGAAGGTATACACTCCCTCAACTATCACGACACGGAAGGTATACACTCCCTCAACTATCATGACACGGAAGGTATACACTCCCTCAACTATCACGACACGGAAGGTATACACTCCCTCAACTATCACGACACGGAAGGTATACACTCCCTCAACTATCACGACACGGAAGGTATACACTCCCTCAACTATCACGACACGGAAGGTATACACTCCCTCAACTATCACGACACGGAAGGTATACACTCCCTCAACTATCACGACACGGAAGGTATACACTCCCTCAACTATCACGACACGGAAGGTATACACTCCCTCAACTATCACGACACGGAAGGTATACACTCCATCAACTATCACGACACGGAAGGTATACACTCCATCAACTAGGATAATAACTGCTGAGTAATCACTTTTTACACTGGTAACAAATGTCACAGCTCCCGGGGAAAAAAGGGGGTGGGGATGGGGTAAGGGGGCTCTGATATGACAAGGAAAGAATAGGACTTCTGTTCCCCCCCCCCATGTATATCATAATCATAGGTGGAGACTAGTATGAGGTTGTGCATGAGTATGGCAAACTCTCATTGTGCCAAACATTTTGTTACAGAAACCCCCCGACTGCTAGAGCATGTTGCATGCTTGGTGTAAGGGGCCGACCACAGTGGTGGCTCAATGCACTATAAGGAGAAAAAAAAAGAAGATGATGATACACACACAGAGACACACACGGATACACACAGACACACACGGATACACACAGACACACACGGATACACACACACACACAGACATACACACACAGACACACACACAGATACACATTGACACGTAGAGACACACACACACACACTATCACAGGTCAATAGAGTGTGCAATCCTCAGAGTATTTCATCACACATGTTTAAAAAATCCTGTTTAGGAATGAAGAGCTCTCTGCCTCATTCAGTCCATGTTTGTTATGATACAGGCAGGGGCAGACACAAATATTTCGTGTGTGGTAACTAGGGCACGCAAAGGTTTCACAAAAATTGTATCATGACTTAAATGTCATGATCTATTTGTCATGACAGAATAATGTTTATAAAATACAATGGACTGCTAAACACAGTAATGAGAATGTCATGACAGAGGTCAATGTGCATAGTGAAGCATATTCCGCAAGTTACAGGAAAACAATCCACTTTCTTTGAGCTTGTTATGAGAAGAAGAAAGATGGGATATATCGTGACAACAAGAAAGACTGAAGGACGAAGGAGATACAGGACGAAAAAATAGAGAAAATACAGGACAGTTTGACATCATTCATTCATTCATAACCCTCCACTGGACAGTTTGAAATCATTCATTTATAACCCTCCACAGGACAGTTTGACATCATTCATTTATAACCCTCCACTGGACAGTTTGACATCATTCATTCATAACCCTCCACACACAAAAGAGCATCGGCCTTCAACAAACATATGCCAAGTCCTCCTGTCACGTGTCATCATCTCAAGTTCTTTCCACGTTCTCCTCATCATTTTCACCTGTTTCCAGCTCTCTTCTCCACGTGCTTCTTGGTCTACCTCTGCCTCCCTTGTCCTGGGAGTTCCAGAACAAGAACTGCTTTGTAATGCTATCAACAGGTTTCCTCAGTGTGTGTCCTATCCATCGCCATCGTCTTCTTCTCATCTCTATTGACGTTTTTTATGGTTTAAATTTTTTTACAGGATGGGGTAACCGGCCCCATGCCCAACCATCCGTAGTCGCTTTCTACGACATGCATGGTAGGGAACAGTGTTACTATTCTTTGCTCCCCTTTTGGGCCCCGGTAACACACGGGTGTTTGACATCATTGCATGGCAAGAAATCAACAACAGAGTTAATAGATAACACTGGAGATTGTAAGTTGTGAAGATGATCGCCAAAGCCACAAGGCAAGGTACTTGAAGAAGAAGAAGAAGAAGAAGAAGAAGAAGAAGATTGTGGTGAAGTGGGATGTTATAAATACTTATAGGGAACTTAGTGTACTGACTGAGATCAGCTGTGAAGGTATCTATATCTATTAAGAGTAGTGTATTATAGATAACCTTACTTGCTACCACATATCTATATATCTCAGTCAGAATTATTCTGGAATAGTGTGATGCTACGTTATGTGTCTAGGGTATGAGTATGGTGAAGTGTAAGTCACAACAACAGACAGATAAACAATTTAATTTAATCCACTACTCTTGACAACACTGTGACACTCACATACATATAACACTCTACAAAGATATCTTAAAAGAGTCACTGATAAACTTTCAAATAACAATATGTATTCATTACTGGCATGAATGAATATGTGTCCTGATTCAACTACAAGGGAACCAGGAATCACAATCAATTTAAATTACAAGTTATGTACAGAATGTATTTAATATGAATATTGTAGTGACATATATTATTACAAATGTTCTATGTGTGTCAGTTGTGTAGTAGTAAAATGAGGTAATACTGGTTTTATTTTGTTCAAGCTCTGTTGGTATTTGTCATCATGACTTCAATAGTTTGTCTTTAGGGACCAGTATTGGAGATGTTCACAGTTCCTGATTTTAAGACAAGTAAATTCCCCTCTTAATGTTAATTTTAAAAAGTCAGTTCAAGATGAGGGGACATAATGTTGAGCTCAGCTGGCCAATTCGCTTATCTGGCGTGATGGCGGCAGGAAAGGACTCCTCTGCTCGAATTCTCCTCTGGGCTCTGGAGACACCTCACTGATAGCTAAAAAGACCAAGGAGTATGCTGTCCGACTCTGGATTCAGCAAAGCTCTGACTAGGTGCTGCTCAGTACCATCAAGACCACTGTCCCTGAAATCAAGAAGGATGTACCTTCTACTTCATAACTAATTTCTATTTTCTTTTTACACTGATCACAATACATCACAAACATTGCGTTCAGAGCGTTAGGCCAACAGTCAGCTTCATCTGAAATACTTTATTCCAGTATTACCCTTCCTAATGGTTACTACGCCTCTGCACTTCCAGCATTATTTCTTTCTAGTCAATCATCCAGGTGTCAGTGTACTGTTTGGCCATTCCATGCCGTTTTACTTCTCTCCGACACCCTCTGTTCAGGCTGGAGCATTTTAGGCTTTACCTCACGTTTGCCACTGAACTACACATATATATACAGGCATAAATCAACAATTCACATTCAATTTTCATTAAAAGATATTAAATGGTTCAAGCTTACCACAATTCATACGAATAACACAGATACGTTGATTAGCAATGAATTCTGGCACAAACTGGCACAAATTTCCATCTGCTTATCTTCCAGGCTTTTATTGAGCAAAATTTTAGCTGGCTTCAACGCACTGATGCTTTATCAGGATCATTTAAACAAGTGGTCTCGAACTAACGCTCCCAAGTGTGTATATCAGCGAGACTGGCCAATGAGCCACGTTTCGATAAGTGTTTGAAAAAATGTTATCTTTTCCCGTCTCCCCTAACAACCAAGATAGTATTTATAGCCCGACCAATCGTGGTTAGGCTTTCATTTGTTGCGCTCCAATCAATTTGGAGTTTACATGGTAGGCTATTTCTGTAACGTAAATTTTTTTCAAACACGTTAAAAAAAAATCTTATGAGCAGAAATGATTTTATGCTGTCAGGCACCCCCAATATTTTATTTTGGGTATAATTTATTAATTCCTGGACTATTTGCGTAACGTTTTACATATTATTTGTCAGCAAGCCCTAAGGAACCCAAAAATACTAATTTAAAGGAGCTACGTGGCTGCGTTCAAAATATGCAATTTCTTCTACCTCCTGTTTCGAAGATGTGCTGTCTGGGTACTGTTATGTTTCAACCGTAAACCCATCTAATGTTATCTTTTCTAATAAGAGTTTTTTTATGATTTATAAACCTAACTCTGGGAAAGGGTAGTGTATTTTATCACTGTCCGTCTGAAAAAAATTAGTGCATGTAGACTTACACGCGTGATAGTAGTAATTGTGTATCGCGCGACGCGTGTTTAATGTTCGGCTTTCTGCCTCTCCCTTCTCGCTATCCTTTTGTCCATCTGTTCGTTCGTTTTGGTAACGTAATGTAGAAAAAGACATGAATGGAATTTAAAATTTAGGTCATTACGCAGTCTGCCTCTTAATGTTTTTCCAAGAAATACAGCACACGTTTCATTGAAGAAAGCGGGTAATAATACAGTAAGCTTTTATATCAACGTGAAAGCGTTACAATTTGCAGACGAAGCAGAAAACAAGGGGGATTTCGAGTACATTCCTTGTGACAGCACTGTCATTTTACCATTGCTCTTCTCTTTATTAATTTTATTTGTTAGGCTTCATATTTACCTAATAATTTATATATGTGGATTAGAATATTTCATGACACCTCCCCTCTTAAAACAGACATTATATGTCAGTCCTTTATTCTATATACACATAGAGAAATTTATTATTATTTCTGGGGTTTACGGTGATTCTCATCACACGGATGGCGGCTTAAAAAATCCGCTCCCAGATTGGTTTTTCCAGATATATATTCAATGCTAAAATTATATGGAGCCAGAAGCAAAGACCATCGGAGTAACCTAGAGTTCTCATGCTTAGCCTGTGCTAAAAACGATAAAGGTTTGTGGTCAGTTTGCAACTTAAATGCCTTCCCATATAGATAAATATTGAATTTCTTTATTGCCCATATTACTGCAAGACATTCTTTTTCGCTAGTTGAGTAGTTGATTTCAGCTTTATTCAACTTTCTGCTAGCATATGCCACTGGGCTTAATTCCCCATCCAATGCATCTGATTTCTGTAGTAAAGTTGCACCTAACCCAATATTACTTGCATCCGTCCTTACTATGAATTCTTGACTTAAGTCAGGTAATTTCAAAATGGGTTTACTTGTGAGCTTTTCCTTCAATTCTTGGTAAGTCATTTCACATTGTGGTGTCCATGTAATGCGATCTGGATGTCCTTTACGTGTCAATTCCGTTAAAGGTGCACATATGGAATTAAAGTTTTTGATATACTTCTGGTAGAAACCACATAATGAGACAAAGGATCTCACGTCCTTCTTGGTTTGTGGTCTCGGGGCTTTCTGTAGTTTCTCTAAGTTCTTTTGGTCAGGGGTCATGTTTCCCTGATAAACTGTGTGTCCCAAAAATTCCAATTCTTTACATCCAACGCAACATTTGGTTGGTCGGGCTGTTAAATTTGCCTCCCTAAGTCGATCAAACAGCATGTTCAGAGAGTCAATGTGTTCCTCAAATGTTTCTGTTGCTATAAGGATATCATCCATAAAATTTGTTATACAGGGATTATTCAGAGGATCCAATACTTTTCTCATCATTCTAGAGAAGACACTAGGCGCATTCTTCAATCCAAATGGCAATCTATTAAACTCATAGTGTCCTTCTGAGGTACTAAAAGCTAGGTATGGTCTAACCTCAGGCTTTACTGGAATCTGATAGTATCCTTTACTCAGATCCACTTTTGAGAAATATTTAGCTTTATTTAGTCTGGCAAACAGCTGATTTGTATCCGGCAATGGATCCACCTGTCCTTCTGTAATAGCATTCAGTCTCCTGTAATCTATACAGAGTCTATGTTCTCCAGAGGGCTTCCTTAAGAGTACCACCCCGGAACTATACGAAGACTCACTGTGCGAAATAATTCCTTCCTTCAATAGATAGTCTATCTCTTCCTTCAAAGCTTTTTCCTTAGCAAACGGAATCGAATATGGTTTCATACAGACAGGTGTGGAGTCTATGAGTTTCATATCATATTCCAATAGGTTTGTATGCCCTGGTTGGTCTGTTAACACCTCTGCATGATTCTTTAGAACCTGTTGCACTCTCTCTTTCTGAGTTTTCGTTAAATGTGTACTGATTTTCACCTGTGCTGCTGTCTCACAGGGGTGTAATGGATATTCAAATGATGAAAGTGGTTCCTTTTTCATCTCCATGGCGATGGACAAGGTCAACAAGTGTGTCTCTTCCTGATGTTCTCTTTCCAAATATTTCTTCAGGAGATTCACATGATAGATTTTTTTTCTTTCCCCTTCTTATCTATCTTATAATTTGTTCTAGACACCTTCTCTAGAACTGTATATGGACCCTGCCATCCAATTTGTAACTTATTCTGACTCCCAGGCAAAAGAAGCAGTACCTTCTCTCCCACAGCCAAATTTCTGTCTTTCGCCTTCCTGTTATAATAGGCAGCATGTTTCTTCCTGGCTTGTTTCAAATTTTCATTGGCAAGTTTCCAGCCAGTTTTCAACCGAGTGGTCAGCTCATTCACATATTGGTATGAAGATGTAATGTTTTCCTCTGCCTTTTCATCGGTCCACGTTCTTAACAAAGCTGCATATGGACCTTTAATTGTGTGGACCTATTTGTCCATGCACCGGTATGGTCTCTTCCACTTGAAGCTTTATAGTGATGATTTTTCCTCCCAGAATTATCATTCACAAAACGACCGCTACCAATTTTTTTCTTGGGGCTGTCTCCCCACTTAAAATTCTTGATGAGAGATTTCCTCTCTACATCCTCTTCCTCCAGTTTGTTTAAGTCCGATTGAGGGATTTTCGGCTTATCCTGGGGTAAGACATCTCTTTGCACTCTCCGCATAGTGGCCATTGTAAAACAGTTAAGTGAAGCTTGTCCGTGAAAAGGGGCTTCCCATTCCATTTGGTCCACCTTATCAAATCTATTTTTCCTTTTATTATCAGGCCTAATTTTGCCCCGTGGCGTGTCCAGGTCCTGATCCATGTTCCCACTTGTGGGTGTTCCCTCATGTGCTATGCTACACCTTTCTACAAAATTCTCAATGTCCCATCTTGCTTTGGGCCAATAATAATTGTGAGCCACCTTTTGAATGATGGTACCTATCTTCTCATGGTCCCCATCTGGTTTCACATGTAGGCTCCTTATTAAGTCTGCCCTATATCTTTTAGGAAGTACCAGTTGTCCCTGACCTTTGGATCTAGCTCCAGTCTTCCTATACATCAACTTGTTTTTCATGTAAAAATCTCCCTTGCCTGGAGTTGTATGACAAGTTGACAATTTTCTGAAACAAGGCTTGAGTGTTTTGTCCCCAGCCTGTGCCTTCCTCATCTCTTCTGGAGTGGTATCTAACATAATATCCTCCTCCTGTCTTGAGGTCGACCTGACCTGAAGGGTTGCCATATACACAGGTTTCCTTCTGCAACGGTCAGTGTCATGATTGTCCATCTGACAATTTTTACACCACCTTTTTCCTTGGTTGAAAGATTTTCTTTCATCATATTTCCTTTCATCGAATTGTGGGAATTTATTTTTATTGTCATACCGTGGCCTATCAAATTGGTGCTTACCTTTATTTTGATCCCTAGGATCAAATTTATTAAAGTTCTGTGGTGCCCTAAAGTTATCCACCTGTTTCTTTTTATTACCTGTTACCTCTGCTTGAGCTGCTTGATACCTTTCCGCAACATTTAGCAACTCACCCAGCCTCTCTGCACCTTGTTCCATGAGAAACTTTCTCAGGTCTGGAGCCATGGACTCTCTTAATTGCTCTATAAGGACCATTTCCTTAAGATCTTGGGTTTTCCCCAGAGAAGTCCATTTCTCCAAGTATGTCTCTATTCGTGCAGAGAACTGGTGATAGGTTTCACCTGACAGTAGTTTAGCATTCCTAAATTTTTTCCTGTAAAACTCTGCATTCTTTTCATACCTTAACAAAAGAGCCTGCTTTAGCATGTCATAATTTTCCTGATCACCTCTGCTCATTTTTGCAAAAACTTCATAAGCTGCCCCACGAAGTCCCTGAGATAACTTTAAGCTCCACCTTTCTCTCTCTAACCCATACGTGGTAGCTAATAGTTCATACCTATTTAGGTAGCTCTCAATATCATCGTCTTTCTCAACAAAATGATCTAAATGAAAATTCATAGCTGAGGTTGAGGCTCCTTGAGTAACCGTAGCATCAGAGGCAAAGGGACTGGCACCATTTTCAGGAGCATGGCCTTGAAACTCAAACTCCCTTAGTCGTAACTCATGTTCCCTTTGTAATCTTTTATCTTCTGCTTCCCTTTCTGCAGCTAATCTCTTCTCTTCTCTTTCTGCAGCTAATTTCTTCTCTTCCCTTTCTGCAGCTTGTCTTCTTTCCTCGGCTTCCAATGCTTTAGCCTCTTTGTCAGCCTCAATCTGCAACCTCTTAGTCTCAGCCTCAGCTTCAAATCGTAACTTCTTAATTTCCCTGTCAGCCTCTAACTTTCTTTCGGCTTCAAACCTTCTTTCTTCGCGTTCAATAAATTTGTCACATTCCGTAGTAACATAGGCAACCATAACTTGCCCATCTAATCCTAACTCTTTTGCAGTCTGAACCGCAGCAGATCGAAATTTGGCCAGGTCCGCCATTGTCTATCAGGTAACTTTATATAATGTCTAACCAACAATTCAATTTCTAACTATATATCTAATGGACAACACAGGCACCGTGAGCTCAACCTTATTTAATTCCACCCAAGGATACCTTTTAATTCTTATATTCCCTGAAGTGAATTACCCCCAATATTTTTAATAGTTAAAGATTCAAAATCCCAAGAGCGAGACCCCAATATATGTGGTGAAGTGGGATGTTATAAATACTTATAGGGAACTTAGTGTACTGACTGAGATCAGCTGTGAAGGTATCTATATCTATTAAGAGTAGTGTATTATAGATAACCTTACTTGCTACCACATATCTATATATCTCAGTCAGAATTATTCTGGAATAGTGTGATGCTACGTTATGTGTCTAGGGTATGAGTATGGTGAAGTGTAAGTCACAACAACAGACAGATAAACAATTTAATTTAATCCACTACTCTTGACAACACTGTGACACTCACATACATATAACACTCTACAAAGATATCTTAAAAGAGTCACTGATAAACTTTCAAATAACAATATGTATTCATTACTGGCATGAATGAATATGTGTCCTGATTCAACTACAAGGGAACCAGGAATCACAATCAATTTAAATTACAAGTTATGTACAGAATGTATTTAATATGAATATTGTAGTGACATATATTATTACAAATGTTCTATGTGTGTCAGTTGTGTAGTAGTAAAATGAGGTAATACTGGTTTTATTTTGTTCAAGCTCTGTTGGTATTTGTCATCATGACTTCAATAGTTTGTCTTTAGGGACCAGTATTGGAGATGTTCACAGTTCCTGATTTTAAGACAAGTAAATTCCCCTCTTAATGTTAATTTTAAAAAGTCAGTTCAAGATGAGGGGACATAATGTTGAGCTCAGCTGGCCAATTCGCTTATCTGGCGTGATGGCGGCAGGAAAGGACTCCTCTGCTCGAATTCTCCTCTGGGCTCTGGAGACACCTCACTGATAGCTAAAAAGACCAAGGAGTATGCTGTCCGACTCTGGATTCAGCAAAGCTCTGACTAGGTGCTGCTCAGTACCATCAAGACCACTGTCCCTGAAATCAAGAAGGATGTACCTTCTACTTCATAACTAATTTATATTTTCTTTTTACACTGATCACAATACATCACAAACATTGCGTTCAGAGCGTTAGGCCAACAGTCAGCTTCATCTGAAATACTTTATTCCAGTATTACCCTTCCTAATGGTTACTACGCCTCTGCACTTCCAGCATTATTTCTTTCTAGTCAATCATCCAGGTGTCAGTGTACTGTTTGGCCATTCCATGCCGTTTTACTTCTCTCCGACACCCTCTGTTCAGGCTGGAGCATTTTAGGCTTTACCTCACGTTTGCCACTGAACTACACATATATATCTACAGGCATAAATCAACAATTCACATTCAATTTTCATTAAAAGATATTAAATGGTTCAAGCTTACCACAATTCATACGAATAACACAGATACGTTGATTAGCAATGAATTCTGGCACAAACTGGCACAAATTTCCATCTGCTTATCTTCCAGGCTTTTATTGAGCAAAATTTTAGCTGGCTTCAACGCACTGATGCTTTATCAGGATCATTTAAACAAGTGGTCTCGAACTAACGCTCCCAAGTGTGTATATCAGCGAGACTGGCCAATGAGCCACGTTTCGATAAGTGTTTGAAAAAATGTTATCTTTTCCCGTCTCCCCTAACAACCAAGATAGTATTTATAGCCCGACCAATCGTGGTTAGGCTTTCATTTGTTGCGCTCCAATCAATTTGGAGTTTACATGGTAGGCTATTTCTGTAACGTAAATTTTTTTCAAACACGTTAAAAAAAAATCTTATGAGCAGAAATGATTTTATGCTGTCAGGCACCCCCAATATTTTATTTTGGGTATAATTTATTAATTCCTGGACTATTTGCGTAACGTTTTACATATTATTTGTCAGCAAGCCCTAAGGAACCCAAAAATACTAATTTAAAGGAGCTACGTGGCTGCGTTCAAAATATGCAATTTCTTCTACCTCCTGTTTCGAAGATGTGCTGTCTGGGTACTGTTATGTTTCAACCGTAAACCCATCTAATGTTATCTTTTCTAATAAGAGTTTGTTATGATTTATAAACCTAACTCTGGGAAAGGGTAGTGTATTTTATCACTGTCCGTCTGAAAAAAAATTAGTGCATGTAGACTTACACGCGTGATAGTAGTAATTGTGTATCGCGCGACGCGTGTTTAATGTTCGGCTTTCTGCCTCTCCCTTCTCGCTATCCTTTTGTCCATCTGTTCGTTCGTTTTGGTAACGTAATGTAGAAAAAGACATGAATGGAATTTAAAATTTAGGTCATTACGCAGTCTGCCTCTTAATGTTTTTCCAAGAAATACAGCACACGTTTCATTGAAGAAAGCGGGTAATAATACAGTAAGCTTTTATATCAACGTGAAAGCGTTACAATTTGCAGACGAAGCAGAAAACAAGGGGGATTCGAGTACATTCCTTGTGACAGCACTGTCATTTTACCATTGCTCTTCTCTTTATTAATTTTATTTGTTAGGCTTCATATTTACCTAATAATTTATATATGTGGATTAGAATATTTCATGACAAAGATAACCTAAAAATATTAAATAACTGTCGTATTGCGACCAAACAGGCTGTGTGTTTCGTACCTCACTAATCCTTACTGATCGTAAAAGTCTAGCAATTGCGTTTTGGGGTTGATGTTAGTGACCTTTCAACGTTTTTAAAAAGAATTTACAGTGTCTGTCAGATCTACCCGGAACTATACCGTCGTCTGAGTTTTATCTCTGGTATCCGCCCGTCATAACCGAAATGAACGTTACAAAGTGACGAGAAAAGAGGTCGGAGCGATAAGTGGAAGGAAGCAACACAAGAAAGACTGGAAGTTATCTGCCAGGTATATCATTGAAGTAGGTCTGCCAATTTGGCTTTTTGGATGTCAAATTATATGTAGCGGATTCCCAGTAATGTTTGTGTGATTTTGTTCTGAAGCGACGGGGGGTTTTTTTTTTTCTGCATAACTATTTGTTACGTGCATCTGATACCGTCCAATCACTGATACATTTTCCAGTAAGAGGAATCAAGCGAAAGTTTGATTTTACTGAGAGAATAGAAAATCCTGAGAAAAGATGGGAAAAGGAGTCGCAAACACCACAATATCGTGGTTATTTACTTGGTTTCATTAAGGGCTGTAGAGTCGTAGTCGGGAGTCACAGTCGTGTGTCGTGAATTCTGATTCACAACACGTCATTCATACCACAACGGCACGCCATACTTTATAACAGTGTATGCTAGACGGACCAATGAAACGGCATCTTTATTCACATTGTTTACAAACGTATTAGGCTAACATGGCCGGCTTCGAATCTATGTAACCTTATTAGAGGTAAACTACAGAGTTATGAGCGAAGTACCACATGGAAGAGGTCAGCAATTTTATAATAGGACTGTTCCTTTGTGGGAATGTGCCAAGACTTCCAAGAAAAGCATTATATTAATGGAGAAATCTCGAGTGGAATGCATCGAGACATCAGGCAAGTCGAAAATTTTGCTGTTTAGGCTACGCTTATGAAAAGATGGACGTAGAAAAGGAAAAGACAATTATCTAGCAAGATAAAGAATAATCCAGGGCGTACTTTAAGCCTAAGATAAAGGAAATTGCTCCAGGAATAAGGAAGTTATTTAGATTCCTACTTTTCCATAAATGTACATCTCGACAAAATTATGCCTGTATTTGAGTATGCAACACACTTCAGCCTTATTGCATTCCGCGACGTTCGGCTGTGACCTATATAAAGACTTGCCATCTTTTGAAAGGAGGCCACACAAATTTCAAAAATACAGCGAGAGCGCCAGTCTGTCAGTGAAACTTCCTTTGCCTTCTGTATCTGAGAGCAGACTGTATGACCATTAACTGCTCTACTGTATGTACTAGAGGGTAAGAAAGAATGTATATATATATATATATATATATATATATATATATATATATATATATATATATATATATATATATATATATATATATATATATATATATAATTGATCAAGTTGTCGGTTAGGAAGTGTGTAACTGTGTTATAAACCACTGTGTAATTATCGGAGGCATTACAAGCCTGTGTATATTCAGATAAATTGAGAATGGAAGCTGAAAGTGGGTTCATAGTTTTAGAAAAGCATTTAAAGAATTATTTCTTGAAGGAATGGAACACACACCAGGAACAAAGGAAAGGATGAAAGGAATTGCATTACTGTATTGAAAGGAATTGCATTAACTGTATGGAATGGCGAATCATGAGATAGCTATAACCTAGGACTGTAGTTAGTTTTGAATAGTTTACAAATGATTTTATTAATTTTATTTGTGTAATCAATTTTGAGTTGAGTGAAAAATTTTCACAAAGAAAAGAAAACGTGTACAAAATAAATTGTAAATTTTACCAACAGACTTACTTGGATTATTTAAGTTAAGTTACAGTTCTTGTTGGTTAATAGTTTAGTTTAATACCCCTAGCAGAGCCTAACATTATAAACAGAGGAGGATTTGGAGAGGAGGATTTAGGAACTTAGGGCAATACACTGTCATCATACCTAGGAACTTATACAGCTTGATCTTACCTTTGATGTCTATACACCTTTACTCTTTTCTGAGAAGGGAGTATTTCTTATAAGATCAGTCTCTTATCTGGCACTATCCTGGTATCACCTGATACAACTTTGTGTCCAGGATATCTTTCATTTAAAACAATACTTCCCTCTCGTGACATCGTGGAGTCGGTCGTTTTTTTAGTGGAGTCGGTAAAAAAAAATGTCCCGACGCCGATCCCGAATTTTATGTCATATGATTTGTAAAAAAACTGTAGTCGGAGTCCTAACATTTCAGGAGTCGAATCGAGTCGAAAAATGTGTTGGCCGACTAAACAAACCTGGCTTCATTATAGTATAGTGCTTACCATAGGCGGATCCAAGGGGGTGGCGACGAGGCCATCGCCCCTCCCTTGGGACTATGAAAACCTTCATTTAATATCAACCGCTCGGGAGGCGCAGGTGTAATGGTTACCACATTGCGCTGGCGATCAGGTGTTCAAGGTTCAAGGTTCAAGCCCGGGCGTGGGCATTTGAAAAAGTGTCATCCACCGGGATTTTGACTGAATAACCTGAACGGCTCCTGAGATAAACCCTCTGTGGATGGGCAGGAGCGAAGCTCCTGATCCGGTTGGAAGGAAAGTCCACTGGCTCCCCAGCCTCGCAATGACATGTCATTGGGCCGAAGAGCTGAAAGCCCAACTGCCGCTGGTTAAGGAAAAAAAATAATATCAACCGCTCCATTATTTTTCTCCCCATTTGTGACTTAAATGTAAGTAATCGTTAGCTAGGACGACGGACGAATTAAAACCTGTCTGGTACTAGACAATGGTAAGTACCCTAAAGGTTACGAATGTAATTTGCAAGTAATTCTACGTGGCAGAACTATGAAAGACAATAAAGGGAACCACCATAGAACATTGAGGCAAAAGACAGTGCCAGGCAGGCAATACAAGGGGACTTCACTCGACTTGCAAAAACAGAGTGATAAGAGGCGGATGATTTATTTCTATATCGGGTGCCCAATCCCAAATCAAAAAATGTTATGCTATAATTTAAAATATATATGAATTTTTATTAATTTTTGTCTCTTTGTAGTTGCACCTTACTTTTATGTAATTGTGTTATAAACAGAAAATACATTTTATTATAAAAGTGAATATTTTTGAGTTACTTTGTAATAAAACGATCACGTTTTCACATTTTTTCACAATTCGTTATTTTTATTTATTTTTATTATTTGTTTAACGTTTAATTTGTGTAAAAAAGGAAGTCGCCTTATCATTAAGATGCATCGCCCCTCCCTTGGACAATTCCTAGAACCACCAGTGGTGCTTACATTAATATGAAAAAAAAAAAAAAAAAACCACAAACACCTCTCTTCCTTAGCACTGAATGCCTACGATAATTTTGGGTCGTACTTAAGAACCTTGCCGACCATTCAGAAGATGTGTTAGAAAAATAAAATCAAACAAAATTTGCCAACCAATGCTTTACAATTACATTTATACTTGGGCGCGTATGAGCGCCAGATTGGCTAAGCAGTTAGAGCGCTTTCCTGTCACGGCAAAGTTACCAGGTTCCAGGATCGAAACCTGGTAGCGTCACATTCCAGCTTACCCAGCTGTTAAATGGGTACCAGACAGACTCTGCTCTTCAGTTAGGGAAGGCACAAGACAGCGAGGACGTGAACTGGTTACTCTCCATCTCATCAACACTAGCATGGTTAAGTCTCTAACACGTCATTCCCCTACGCTAGTATCGTCTATGGCAGGGGTTCTGAACCCTTTTTTTGCTCATGCCTCCCTTTTCTGAGCCTCATTACCTCTGTAGCTCTCCTCATATTCGCTGTTACCTTGAAACATTTTTTACTATCTTACCGTGGCCCCCTAGAAATATGGCACATTCCCCCCCCCCCACCCCACCGTGGCCATATGGCGCAAGTTCACCACTGTGCCATGGGACCACGTTTGGATGTGTATATAAGGTAATTAACTGATGACGAAGTACGCACCTCTAGCGTCGTCAGGACTGGGAACATGGGGAATAGATGAATGACAGAGAGAAGGGTGGAAAACTGATGAAACGAAATATATGACGGAAGTTTGGTGGCTACTGTAATAAAGGGTCAAAGCACTGAGAAATATAAAGGAAGACAAAATTAAATATGAGCAGAGGGTATCTCCGTGCAGTACAAACATGAACCTATGGGAGACCTGGGTGTCAGTGCATTGAATCAAATTTTAACATTAAATCGACAGTGACGGAATGCTAACTGTTTAAACAAGGCTTTCGCTTGTACGTGTTTTCGTCAATGTATTCATAGTGATGCGGCCAAAATGACTCAAGGTAATCAAGCCATCCTTAAGCCCCAGATTAAAGACTGAAAGGAAAATCACGCAGGGAAGCCATTTTTTATGTGCTTCGTTCTTTCAAGTAGTTAGCGTAATCATTGCTTTTCTCATCTTTTCTTTTCTTTTTATATTATGGCTAACGTTCTGTGTGGTATATATAAAAAAGGGTAAAGGATCCCGTTACACGCCCTATTGAGGCATATTGGAAATATAGTGTTAGGTCCATATTTTCTTGACGATATGTTGCGTGATAAATTCTCGCAACATCGTTTTATTACAATATCTATTTTATAACGCAAGGGCAACAACTGCTTGAAATTTATAGTCACTTTTCTCGGTAAGCATTTGTCTTCCCGCGTTGGTATTGAATGCAGTTAAGTTTTGAGCTGTGGTCTTTTTGCGCTGGACTGCGCATGACTGGTCTTGTTTTTTTGGTCGATCGGTTTCCGCCCACCACTAGTGGAGTGAGCGATTTGAATGGCGAAAGAGATGCCTCGTTGAAGAGGGGATCTCCGCTATTTTTTGTTCTGTCAGGGATGTGTAGTCCTCTTAATGGATATTTCGTTTATTCGAGATAATACCTCTAGTGTTTCCCACATGTCGGGAGGCGTGATATTTCTGTGTATTTCCTGAAGGCAAGGTAAATTGACTTTTCATTAACTCTATCGATTTTGGGTCGTGAGCGATTTCGATTCATAGCCTGTCTTCGAAAGTCGTCGTCACGAGATGTTTTCCCAGCTCACATGTCGCTGTATTGTACTGCATCGGTTGATGCATGTCCCAAGGACCATTACTTGCTACTTTGTTAAATGAACTAGGTTTGGAAAACCTTTATTATCTAGAGGATATTTTTGAGGACATTATTTATACTTCGGCAGACGTGTCTGTCTTGCTGAAGTCAGACTAAGGAGAGTGAACTGATCTCATACATCTGGTTATCTCCTGGCTGTTATAGAAAAGGATGGAGTTTTTCACCTGACTACATTTACAGCACTATGAAATATAACATGCATCTGACTCATCATTGTAATGCTGTCTACCGTCTATTGCTGTATTGAATGTTGCTGTGATAATGACTGTTTGATGTGCCTACATATTCGCGTAACCATTTTGTCACTGTGGCGTCCACAATAAATAATGAAGAAAAACGTCAACGGCTGTTACAAGAATCATTGACTTTATACGTCGTGAGTTTACTGACGTTCTATGTGGATTGCCCTGTTATTTTTGTATGAACATTGTTTGACTGAACACATCTGCACACTACACAAAACCAGACATGCGGATACCATCCATCATCATATGGCATCACGCATCACCATCGTTGGTATATATGGAAGCTTTCATCAACATCATCATGTGCTTTTGTCAATGTATTTCTACGGATGCGGCCAAAAAGATTCAAGGTAATCAAGCCATCCGTATGCTCCAGATTGAAGATTGAAAGGAAAATCACGCAGAAAGCCACTTGATTTTTGGCGTAGTTTCTATTAAGTAATAAGCGTATCATTGCTTTTCTCATCTTTTCATAAGACGGGAATTAAATTCAAAAGCACCAATACCTAACGGCAATTTTACTTATCCAAAAGGATAAAAAAAAAAATCCATTGTGCATCACCACAGTACACGAACTACGTAGCAGCAGCGAGGATCCCAATGATGTAAACGGGTTCACACATTCTATAAATATTTTTGTGCACACCGTCATTTGCGCATTCTTCTTTGCTAAGTGTTACTATTTTCGGGAGAGGACCTAAATAAGGGAAACAATACAATTAATGTCAATACAATTCAACCAAAGTTGCATCCCTTAGCGTACGCACTGACAGAAAAAGCTGGGATTTTATATATAAGATTATCATTATATTTCCTTTATCTTCCTTACGGAGCATGAAGTCACATCTGCAGCTGGTGCCCTTGCAGGAAGCATGCACCAAGACCTCACACGCTCTTGTAGTGTTGGTTTCTGTGGCATTTTGTTTTATATGATGAGGTTGCCAGCCCCAGGCATAACTTCTTATTTTGTACGGCAGAATGCTGGCCTTATATCTCCCGCTCCCGCTTCTTATTGAGTATGGTGACTTAACTGCAACTGCCCCCTCCCCCTTGTATGGCAGCCTGCACAAACCATTCATGTGCTCTGTCAGTGATGCTGTCTGTAGCAACGTGCTTTATACGATGACGTTGCCAGGTGCATGCATAACCTCATATTAGTCGCATCTTATGATATGCCCGATGGAGCAGTGGGTCCATTCTTTCTTTGTCTCTTCAGAAACAACTGGGAACTAGATCAGGCAATGTGTACCTCATACGTCATCAATTTGTGTGTCCTGCTTGCGGCGTTTTCCTTGTTAACTTGTGAGGTGAAGCTGAAGAAAAATTTATTTACCCTTTTGTGTCTCTAATTTCAAAGCATGTATACACGACTTAGATAGAGCAAGCTATGCTGCCTTGGCCATGTCGGCCGCATGAAAGATGGTCGCATCTACGGACAACTGGCAGATGAGAAGAGAACAGTGGAGCGACCACAGCTGAGATTCAAAGACGTGTTGTGCAAGAGAGACATAAATCCAGCAGCCTGGGAGGATGAAGCTGTCGATCGCACCAAGTGGCGGTTCTCTCTACGGCGCCACCTCAGATTGGGCACAAAGAAGCTCTCACGGCAAGCAGAAGAGAGGAGAAAACGTCGAAAGGGAACAACAGGGGAAAAAAAAAACAGCTGAGGGTTATCACCTCAGGGGCGCATTCCCATAGTCAGTTATGACTGAAGGGGCTATTAATATCATTATTATGTCTCCAATGTATCTTGAACACTTTTCTGCAGCTCGAAAATGCATGTGCTATTAATAATTATAACTTGTTTTGCAACTGATCTTTCATTTACTTTTAAAGCAAGCACTGGAAGGTAGCGGCACGAGGCACTTGTTCGACCTTCATTGATGCACAAACAAGTTAATAGTTAAAGGATGGGCGGCCCATGTCATGAGCAAGAGATCGTCAAAGACTAAATGTACGAAAGCAGTACGGAGACAAAAAAACAAAAAAACAAAAAAAAAAAACCTGAGAACTAATGCAACAAGAACAAATATATTTAAAAAATATATGAATTATAACAATCGCTGGATGAAATTCCTATCAGAATCTAATACAGATAGGCGCATTGGAATGAAGACGTTTAAAAAAAAAAAAAGGCAAAAATGGAAAGAGGGACGAGACAGCTGGGAAAAAGGCGCGAGTTGTGCAAAATGATGGACGTTTAAGAATAATGTAATAATTAAATAAGTTATTAAACACAAATACGATCAACATTTAAATAATACGTAACATATATATAACAATATAGCATTTAAAATTTGTAATTACCTGGGGTATAAGAACGCCAGCACAAATCATAGATTACAATAGAAGTAAATAAAATGAAACAAGGAGGTTTTACCCTTCGTTAGCTCGATCCGAAGATACTATGAAAGAATTACAATAGAAGCCATGCCAAAAGACATTAAACAGGAAAGCAGATTTCAACAGAAGCAAAACCAGAAGTTTCAAAGCCAAGGCTTAAGAATTGTACACAGTATAAAACAAAGAAGTAAGAAGAAACATCAAAAGAGACAAGAGGAAATGTACTGCGGAGTTGGCAAGACAGACAGAGGAAGCTGCAGCAGACGACAATATGAGAGACTTGTACACCAGCACATAGAAACTAACAGGGGAATACAAGCAAATAGGCATATCAAAGACAAGCATTGAAAATTGCTTAGCAATATCCAAGAGCAAATGAAGAGGTGGACATAATGTTTTGAGCATCTTCTCAATACACCAGCTCCACAAAATCACCCAGACACCCAGCCAGCAGAAGCAGAGCTACAAGTCAACTGGGAAAGACCAACTAGTGAAGAAATAAAGAAAGGCATAAAGCTTCTAAAAGATGGAAAAGCGGCTCCTCCTGACGGCTTTCCAACAGAGGCCATCAAAGCAGATATTGACACCTCTAAATAGATATTATACAAATTAGTGAGGTGTGAGAGAGAGAAGATATACCCGCAGAATGGAAGGAAGGATATCTCGTTAAGTTGCCTACGAAGGAGATTTTCAAGATTGTACACATTACAGTGGCATAATGTTACTATCAGTGCCGGGAAAAACATTAAAATGGATCATTCTTGAGCGATAGGCAGATAAATGACAGATGAACTATCGGATTTTAGGCAAAACAGATCTTGAACAGACCAGGCAGAATAATAGTTAAACAAAGTCTAGAATGGAACTCATCTCTTTAAATTGGCTTTGTGGACCATGACAAGGCTTTTGACAGTGTATACAGAGAATTACTTTGGAAATTGATGTGGCATTATGGAGTCCACCTGAAGATCATTAACTTAATAAATAAAAACTTATGAAGACATGACACGCAGAGTTCTTCATGAAAGACATTTACAGAATCGTTTGGGATAAAAACTGGAGTGTGACAGAAATACCTCTTGTCACCATTTATCTTCCTATTGGCTACAGACTGGGTTTTGAAAACATCGACCTCACGCAACAGACATGGAATCTAACGGACTCTTTCCAAACATCTTGACGATCTAGATTTTGTCGAAGACCTGGCTCTCCTGTCCCATAACCATTATTAGATGCAAGACAACATGAAAATGCTCGATCACAAAGGTCATGAGAATACAAGTGTAAATACAGGAAACGATAACAGGATTGTACTGCGCGAAACGCCACTACAAGATGGAGAACCACACACATACCGAGGCAGCAATATAGTTATGGCTGGAGGGAAAGACACTGATACCAAAATAAGAATACAAAAAAAGCTGAAGTAGCTTTCATAGCATTGAGAAATATATGGAGATCAAAAAGGAGGTAAAAAAAAACCCCCAAAACAAACAAACAAACAAACAAACATTCACAGTTTTAAATTCACATTTCAAGTCAGTCCTTTTGTATAGATCTTAAACATGGAGAACAACCCCCCCCCCCCCCCCCGGAAAAAAACAATTTCAGACATTCATAAATGGGTGCTCGCGTAGAATAGACAGACTGAAGTGGTATGACAAGATCACTAATGAGGAAAACAAGAGATGCCTAGAAAATGCTGGAGATGGATATGCCATACATTGAGGAAACCTGCTGATAGCAATACCATGCAGTCACTGCTCTGAAATCAGGGTATCTTAACAGCATTGTAGGCCCTGGGCACAACAATGCACTGGGCCCCCTGCCCACCCACGGGAATAAAAATGATGTCTTATGGCAGCCTCCCAGCATGGGGCCCCTAGAATCGTGGGGCCCATGGCCCCCCATGCCTTAAGGGCACTGTCTGGAATGCCCAGGGTAAGAGAGATAGAAGGAAACCTAAGTAGACAGGGACAAGAGAATTGTAGACAGACAAGAAGTGGGTCAAGAAGACAGGAGACGGACCTTGGGCTAATGGCACTGGTACAGCAAGACTTGGCAGACGTTTACTGACGGCCTATGCTGCCATGAGAACAGAGGGGGATGATACCAAGCGTGTCGTAAATGAGTACTCAGGAGCAGTGTTGCCACAGCTGAGTATTTTTTTTACTACAAGCATCGTCTATACCGTGTATTTGAGGCATAAAATAATCTGGGTATTTCTCGGTTTTTAAAGAAGAAAATCTGGGTTTATCTCTAGAACTTGAGTGGGAACCTTGCTCAGGAGCGTTGAGTATATGGAGTCAACTACCTTATTCTGTAGAAAGTTTAAGCTGAAAAAAAAAAACACAAGACGTCGACATAATTTAGCAGGAACATAGCAACAAATACACTTCTACCTATGACTATTAATAATATCTACAGAACAGGGATACAGTATAGTACTGGGCTATCACGTGATTTGTCGGTTTAAAACTGTAAGCTTTGTTTCCCTCTAGATATAATAGATTACATCATTCCTCTAGATATAACAGATTACATCATTCGAAATGAAATGCTACAGAAGGATGTTGAGAATACCCTGGACAGAAAAAAAGACCAACAGAGAAGTACTGCACTCACTAAACGTACAGGAACATTGGCTCCTAAATACCATCGCAATAAGGAAGCTGAAATTTTTCGGTCATATAAAAAAACATAATAGTCTGGAAAAAATAGTGATGGAAGGCATGGTCCCTGGAAAAAGGGGAAGGGGTCGACCTAGACGACGGTGGACACCCAGGACAGCACAGAGAGTCTGAACTTGTCTTTGGCTGATGCAGGTCGACTTGCCCAGAATCGTGATGCGTTCAGAGCAGCTGTAATGGAGACAACGTTCTGGAAAGAATACGTCATATGATGATGATGATAGTTGATTTTTTTTCCTCGCATGAGGTCGCATATTTTTTCCTCGCATGAGGTCGCATTTAACTCGCATGAGTCGCATTGGCACACGCCCAACACAAACGCATGTCCCAACACAAAAAGACCCAATGACAAACAAGTGTCACTGTAATGATCCTCTGTGTTTTCACACAAAAGATCTAATGACACATAAGTGTCACTGTACTGATCTTTTGTGCCGAGTACATGGTTATATTAGGGCGCGTTGATAATACTCTTTTTTTAGGTCACCACGTTAATAAGGGCTTGATGAGATTAAGTGGTCAACTCAAACCCGGCACAGTGTTGGTCATATAGGTCACCTTGTCCCGGAACGTAATGAGGCCCCGACAAGAATGTATTGTTGACAATGAGTGTTAGTATGAGTGTCAACACGCGAATGCATAAATGGTTCTGTAGAGTTTTTAAGTTGGTAATAATGCACTCATACCCTCACGGCTGGAAGTCAATGATAACTGGAACTACTGTAGACGTTTTAGACAGTTTAATGATACACACTCTGACAGCACGGTTGACAGTCATTGGAACAGGTTGACACAACAAATCATTGGATACTTGACAAATGGGTGGCAACAGCAATTTGGCAATCTCATAGCATGTAAATATAATCGGACGATAGGAGCAAATATATAGTTATGATAGTCTATCGTCTCATACCTCCACTGACTAGTCGTATCAGTTTGAGTTAACAATAATAATGGTCATCACAATGCTCCCTTACAGACCCTCTGCTGACTATGTCTTTCAGGCTAAGTCTTTTAGGCTTTATCTTCAACAGGGTCTTTCTTTTAAGGTTGACAATCTCAAATAACAAAGAGTAGACTTCAATACAATGTAGGTCCTGGTATCGTCATCAGGTAATAAGATATCTCCGTTCTCCGATTGACAATTCAAACAGACCAACAGTGGGATTCAAAATGGCGCCGGTCCCAGTGAGCGGCGTCCATCCAAAAGATATCCTCACTACAAATGAAAGTTCCGTTCATTTGCTCATCTAATGTCTTTGGGTTTTCCATACCCATAAGGAATGTTACATATGTCCACTCATAGTGCTGCTAGTACAGGAATCGTCTACATACGATCCATCAAATATATAGATAGAAGATATAACATCTATGGCGTCGTTAGGCCTAGGTAAAGTTTTAGAAAATGTTTCTTCTTTACCTTAAGTTCAGGAAATACTAGTAACTAGCACACTAACATATATATTCTGGGAGAAGTATCGACCATCATAGTATACTGAGAGAAAACTTCTCTCTTCCCTAGAATCAATCACAATGACCAAAAACTTCGGACTCTTATATGTCCGACAGCTTTCAAGATCCGTCCGTCATCACGGAAGCGCCAACGACGACTAATCGTCTCATTGGGCATGCGCTAATGTTAACCTTTCAACTATATTCAAGTGGGGCGACTATATATTTACTTTCACTCAAAGCAAAAAATGAGTATTCGCCCTTTGACTAGAGTTCTAATCTCAGACTCAAAATATTATTACCAAATATTTCCAAACATAACAAGTATACAACCAAATAAATATCTTCCTATATATATACATCTCTATCTTCATTGTCCCCAGTAATCTGTTGGTAACACGCATGTCCAAATATAAAAGACCCTAAGGTCTGGAGGTGTTATGATAGTTGATTATGGTCAGAAAACACTGAAGGGAAGAATTCATTAATAAATTATTATAATTAATTAAGTATAAATGTAACATTTCAAAGTACTTGCTGTGATCATATACTGTTATAATTTAAAAAAAAGAAAAATTAAAACAAATTTTGATAAAGCGTATAATATATAAAGTAATGCAAAATTTGAAATTTCATTTCCGTAGAAACAATTTGAATTTGCAATTAATCACAATAATTTCAAAATAAAAAAATAAAAAAAGAAAGAAATATTTATTAATATTATTGTCTCCCACGGACAAATAAATGTCTGTTGTGTTATTTCCCTTTGTTGTTAAAAACACGTAAACATTCAACACGTAAACGTTATCAAGCTTCCCTCAAAAGAAAAGCAGTAATATAAATGACAGCGATAACTGACACTATTTTTTTTTTTAATAACGTGTCTGCCATTCATACTCCGGTTCTTTTTATTTCAAAAGCAAAATGATAAACAAAGCTTATATTTGTTCACATACTGTTTGCAACATTTTCATTACTGCGAGCGTCTATTATATTGATGACAAGAACCAGATGAAACATGAGATGACAAGAACCAGACAAGTGTCAGTGAAACTTGAGATGACAAGTGTGGTGAAGTGGGATGTTATAAATATTTATAGGGGACTTAGTGTACTGACTGAGATCAGCTGTGAAGGTATCTATATCTATTAAAAGTAGTGTATTATAGATAACCTTACTTGCTACCACATATCTCTTTATCTCAGTCAGAATTATTCTGGAATAGTGTGATGCTACGTTATGTGTCTAGGGTATGAGTATGGTGAAGTGTAAGTCACAACAACAGACAGATAAACAATTTAATTTAATCCACTACTCTTAACAACACTGTGACACTCACATACATATAACACTCTATGAGAATAGCTTAAAGAAGTCACTCGTAACGGTTCAAATAACAATATGTATTCATTACTAGCATGAATGAATATGTGTCCTGATTCAACTACAAGGGAACCAGGAATCACAATCAATTTAAATTACAAGTTATGTACAGAATGTATTTAATATGAATATTGTAGTGACATATATTATTACAAATGTTCTATGTGTGTCAGTTGTGTAGTAGTAAAATGAGGTAATACTGGTTTTGTTTTGTTCAAGCTCTGTTGGTATTTGTCATCATGACTTCAATAGTTTGTCTTTAGGGATCAGTATTGGAGATGTTCACAGTTCCTGATTTTAAGACAAGTAAATTCCCCTCTGAATGGTATTTTTATAAAGTTATTTCTAGATGAGGGGACATAATGTTGAGCTCAGCTGGCCAACTCTGCTTATCTTGAGTGATGGCGGCAGGAAAGGACTCCTCTGCTCGAATTCTCCTCTGGGCTCAGGAGACACCTCACTGATAGCTAAAAGGACCAAGGAGTATGCTGTCCGACACTGGATTCAGCAAATCTCTGACTAGGTGCTGCTCACTACCATCAAGACCACTGTCCCTGAAATCAAGAAGGATGTACCTTCTACTTCATAACTAATTTATATTCTCTTTTACACTGATCACAATACAGCACAAACATTGAGTTCAGAGCATTAGGCCAACTGTCAGCTTCATTTGAAATACTTTATTCCAGTATTACCCTTCTTAATGGTTACTACGCCTCTGCACTTCCAGCATTATTTCTTTCTAGTCAATCATCCAGGTGTCAGTGTACTGTTTGGCCATTCCATGCCGTTTTACTTCTCTCCGACACCCTCTGTTCAGGCTGGAGCATTTTAGGCTTTACCTCACGTTTGCCACTGAACTACACATATATATACAGGCATAAATCAACAATTCACATTCAATTTTCATTAAAAGATATTAAATGGTTCAAGCTTACCACAATTCATACGAATAACACAGATACGTTGATTAGCAATGAATTCTGGCACAAACTGGCACAAACTTCCATCTGCCTATGTTCCAGGCTTTTATTGAGTCAAATATAAGCTGGCTTCAACGCACTGATGCTTTATCAAGTGTATTTAAACAAGTGGTTTCGAACTAACGCTCCCAAGTGTGTATATCAGCGAGACTGGCCAATGAGCCACGTTTCGACAAGTGTTTGAAAAAAATGTTATCTTTTCCCGTCTCCCCTAACAACCAAGATAGTATTTATAGCCCGACCAATCGTGGTTAGGCTTTCATTTGTTGCGCTCCAATCAATTTGGAGTTTACATGGTAGGCTATTTCTGTAACGTAAATTTTTTTCAAAACACGTTAAAAAAAAATCTTATGAGCAGAAATGATTTTATGCTGTCAGGCACCCCCAATATTTTATTTTGGGTATAATTTATTAATTCCTGGACTATTTGCGTAACGTTTTACATATTATTTGTCAGCAAGCCCTAAGGAACCCAAAAATACTAATTTAAAGGAGCTACGTGGCTGCGTTCAAAATATGCAATTTCTTCTACCTCCTGTTTGGAAGATGTGCTGTCTGGGTACTGTTATGTGTTCAAACGTAAACCCATCTAATGTTATCTTTTCTAATAAGAGTTTGTTATGATTTATAAACCTAACTCTGGGAAAGGGTAGTGTATTTTATCACTGTCCGTCTGAAAAAAAATTAGTGCATGTAGACTTACACGCGTGATGGCAGCATTTGCGTATCGCGCGAAGCGTGTTTAGTGTTCGGCTTCCTCTCCCTTCTCGCTATCCTTTAGTCCAACTGTTCGTTCGTTTTGGTAACGTAATGTAGAAAAAGACATGAATGGAATTTAAAATTTAGGTCATTACGCAGTCTCTCAATTCTTTTCCAAGAAATACAGCACACGTTTCATTGAAGAAGGCGGGTAATAATACAGTAAGCTTTTATATCAACGTGAAAGCGTTACAATTTGCAGACGAAGCAGAAAACAAGGGGGATTTCGAGTACATTCTTTGTGATAGCACTGTCATTTTACCATTGCTCTTTTCTTTATTATATGTATTTATTAGGCTTTATATTTAATTGATAATTTATATATGTGGATTAGAATATTCCATGACACCTCCCCTCTTAAAACAGACATTATATGTCAGTCCTTTATTCTATATACACATAGAGAAATTTATTATTATTTCTGGGGTTTACGGTGATTCTCATCACACGGATGGCGGCTTAAAAAATCCGCTCCCAGATTGGTTTTTCCAGATATATATTCAATGCTAAAATTATATGGAGCCAGAAGCAAAGACCATCGGAGTAACCTAGAGTTCTCATGCTTAGCCTGTGCTAAAAACGATAAAGGTTTGTGGTCAGTTTGCAACTTAAATGCCTTCCCATATAGATAAATATTGAATTTCTTTATTGCCCATATTACTGCAAGACATTCTTTTTCGCTAGTTGAGTAGTTGATTTCAGCTTTATTCAACTTTCTGCTAGCATATGCCACTGGGCTTAATTCCCCATCCAATGCCTCTGATTTCTGTAGTAAAGTTGCACCTAGCCCAATATTACTTGCATCCGTCCTTACTATGAATTCTTGACTTAAGTCAGGTAATTTCAAAATGGGTTTACTTGTGAGCTTTTCCTTCAATTCTTGGTAAGTCATTTCACATTGTGGTGTCCATGTAATGCGATCTGGAAGTCCTTTACGTGTCAATTCAGTTAACGGTGCACATATGGAATTAAAGTTCTTGATATACTTCTGGTAGAAACCACATAATGAGACAAAGGATCTCACGTCCTTCTTGGTTTGTGGTCTCGGGGCTTTTTGTAGTTTCTCTAAATTCTTTGGGTCAGGGGTCATGTTTCCCTGATAAACTGTGTGTCCCAAAAATTCCAATTCTTTACATCCAACGCAACATTTGGTTGGACGGGCTGTTAAATTTGCCTCCCTAAGTCGATCAAACAGCATGTTCAGAGAGTCAATGTGTTCCTCAAATGTTTCTGTTGCTATAAGGATATCATCCATAAAATTTGTTATACAGGGATTACTCAGAGGATCCAATAATTTTCTCATCATTCTAGAGAAGACACTAGGCGCATTCTTCAATCCAAATGGCAATCTATTAAACTCATAGTGTCCTTCTGAGGTACTGAAAGCTAGGTATGGTCTAACCTCAGGCTTTACTGGAATCTGATAGTATCCTTTACTCAGATCCACTTTTGAGAAATATTTAGCTTTATTTAGTCTGGCAAACAGCTGATTTGTATCCGGCAATGGATCCACCTGTCCTTCTGTAATAGCGTTCAGTCTCCTGTAATCTATACAGAGTCTATGTTCTCCAGAGGGCTTCCTTAAGAGTACAACACCGGAACTATACGAAGACTCACTGTGCGAAATAATTCCTTCTTTCAATAGATAGTCTATCTCTTCCTTCAAAGCTTTTTCCTTAGCAAACGGAATCGAATATGGTTTCATACAGACAGGTGTGGAGTCTATGAGTTTCATATCATATTCCAATAGGTTTGTATGCCCTGGTCGGTCTGTTAACACCTCTGCATGATTCTTTAGAACCTGTTGCACTCTCTCTTTCTGAGTTTTCGTTAAATGTGTACTGATTTTCACCTGTGCTGCTGTCTCACAGGGGTGTAATGGATATTCAAATGATGAAAGTGGTTCCTTTTTCATCTCCATGGCGATGGACAAGGTCAACAAGTGTGTCTCTTCCTGATGTTCTCTTTCCAAATATTTCTTCAGGAGATTCACATGATAGATTTTTTCTTTCCCCTTCTTATCTATCTTATAATTTGTTCTAGACACCTTCTCTAGAACTGTATATGGACCCTGCCATCCAATTTGTAACTTATTCTGACTCCCGGGCAAAAGAAGCAGTACCTTCTCTCCCACAGCCAAATTTCTGTCTTTCGCCTTCCTGTTATAATAGGCAGCATGTTTCTTCCTGGCTTGTTTCAAATTTTCATTGGCAAGTTTCCAGCCAGTTTTCAACCGAGTGGTCAGCTCATTCACATATTGGTATGAAGATGTAATGTTTTCCTCTGCCTTTTCATCAGTCCACGTTCTTAACATAGCTTCGAGTGGACCTTTTATTGGCCTTCCAAACAATAATGTTGCCGGGGCCATACCGGTTGAACTATGGGGTACCTCCCGATAAGCAAAGAGGGCGGCGTGCAGGTACTGGTCCCATGTATCTGGTTTTTCGTGTGCCAACTTTCTCAGGATCGACATTAATGTGCCGTTAAATCTTTCCACTTGGCCGTTCCCTTGGGGATGATACACACTACAATGGAAGTGTTTGGCCTGGAAGATCCTGAAAACTTCTTCAGTTAGTTTCCCCTTGAACTGAGAGCCATTATCAGTCAAGATTTGATTGGGAAAGCCTAACCTTGTGAAAATTGTGAGCAATGCCTCTGCCACATGTTTTGAATCAATCGATGACAGGGCTACTGCCTCTCCCCACATAGAACAAGTGTCCACCAGAGTCAGAATGTAGCTGTTCCTCCTCTTGGTTCGGGTGAGAGGTCCCACAAGATCCACTGCAACTCTCTCAAAGGGTGTTCCCACTATGGGCATTTCCCCCAGAGTTGCTGGTGCAGTCCAATGTTTAGGTGCTACTCGTTGGCACTCTGGACAGGATTTTACATATCGTTTGATATCTTCAGTTATTCCTGGCCAGAAATAGTGACAAGCTATTCGCTGTCCTGTTGCGCTGATTCCCATATGACCACTGAAGGGAATCGCATGCCCTAGTTCCAACACTTTAGTCCTATATGAAGTGGGAAGGACCAGCTGTCCGTGACCATTGGATTCAGATCCAGCCTTCCTATATATCAATTTGTTCTTCATATAAAACTCTCCCTTGCCTGGAGGTGTATGAGATTTGGGCAACTTCTTGAAACATGGCTTGAGTGTTTTGTCCTCAGCCTGTGCCTTCCTCATCTCATCTGGGTAAGTATTTATGGGATTATCCTCCTCCTTCTTTGTCTGTGATCTGGTCTGCACTGTTGCCAATATCACAGGTCTCTTGGGATTCCCCAAGAAGACATATCTACACCCCAATATTAGAGGGTAGATTGGCTCATTTATCACTGCTGCTTTTATGATTCCTTCCACATATCGCGTTTTCACTTTTATTCGGGCGACGGGAAGTGTCATGGTAGCTACATCCTTGGTTGCAGTTTGAATCTCCACTGTTTCTGTGGTGTATTGATCGGCCTGCACCAGGTGAGAACTCACAACGGAATCGTAATCTAAACCGGTATCATATAAACATCTTATAGTGACACCATTACAAATGACATCTTCACACACTGGGGGGTGGTATGGTTCCTGTAATTCTTCAGGTTTGCCCTTCTTTTCCTTTTTCCCCGATGTCATAGCAGCAAAATGAGGAGGTTTCCTTCTACAATGGTCAGTGTCATGATTGTTCATCTTACAATTTTTACACCACCTTTTTCCTTGGTTGAAAGATTTTCTTTCATCATATTTCCTTTCATCGAATTGTGGGAATTTATTTTTATTGTCATACCGTGGCCTATCAAATTGGTGCTTACCTTTATTTTGATCCTTAGGATCAAATTTATTAAAGTTCTGTGGTGCCCTAAAGTTATCCACCTGTTTCTTTTTATTACCTGTTACCTCTGCTTGAGCTGCTTGATACCTTTCAGCAACATTTAGCAACTCACCCAGCCTCTCTGCACCTTGTTCCATGAGAAACTTTCTCAGGTCTGGAGCCATGGACTCTCTTAATTGCTCTATAAGGACCATTTCCTTAAGGTCTTGGGTTTTCCCCAGAGAAGTCCATTTCTCCAAGTATGTCTCTATTCGGCAGAGAACTGGTGATAGGTTTCACCTGACAGTAGTTTAGCATTCCTAAATTTTTTTCTATAGAATTCTGCATTCTTTTCATACCTTAACAAAAGAGCCTGCTTTAGCATGTCATAATTTTCCTGATCACCTCTGCTCATTTTTGCAAAAACTTCATAAGCTGCCCCACGAAGTCCCTGAGATAACTTTAAGCTCCACCTTTCTCTCTCTAACCCATACGTGGTAGCTAATAGTTCGTACCTATTTATATAGCTCTCAATATCATCGTCTTTCTCAACAAAATGATCTAAATGAAAATTCATAGCTGAGATTGAGGCTCCTTGAGTAACCGTAGCATCAGAGGCAAAGGGACTGGCACCATTTTCAGGAGCATGGCCTTGAAACTCAAACTCCCTTAGTCGTAACTCATGTTCCCTTTGTAATCTTTTATCTTCTGCTTCCCTTTCTGCAGCTAATTTCCTCTCTTCCCTTTCTGCAGCCAATTTCTTCTCTTCCCTTTCTGCAGCCAATCGTTTGTCTTCTCTTTCTGCCTCCAATTTCTTAGCCTCTTTGTCAGCCTCAATCTGCAACCTCTTAGTCTCAGCCTCAGCTTCAAATTGTAACTTCTTAATTTCCCTTTCAGCCTCTAACCTTCTTTCGGCTTCTTTTTCTAATCTTCTTTCTTCGCGTTCAATAAATTTGTCACATTCCGTTGTGACATAGGCAACCATAACTTGCCCATCTAATCCTAACTCTTTTGCAGTCTGAACCGCAGCAGATCGAAATTTGGCCAGGTCCGCCATTGTCTATCATGTAACTTAATACAATGTCTAACCAACAATTCAATCTCTAATGGACAAAACAGGCACCGTGAGCTCAACCTTATTTAATTCCACCCAAGGATACCTTTTAATTCTTATATTCCCTGAAGTGAATTACCCCCAATATTTTTAATAGTTAAAGATTCAAAATCCCAAGAGCGAGACCCCAATATATGTGGTGAAGTGGGATGTTATAAATATTTATAGGGGACTTAGTGTACTGACTGAGATCAGCTGTGAAGGTATCTATATCTATTAAAAGTAGTGTATTATAGATAACCTTACTTGCTACCACATATCTCTTTATCTCAGTCAGAATTATTCTGGAATAGTGTGATGCTACGTTATGTGTCTAGGGTATGAGTATGGTGAAGTGTAAGTCACAACAACAGACAGATAAACAATTTAATTTAATCCACTACTCTTGACAACACTGTGACACTCACATACATATAACACTCTATGAGAATAGCTTAAAGAAGTCACTCGTAACGGTTCAAATAACAATATGTATTCATTACTAGCATGAATGAATATGTGTCCTGATTCAACTACAAGGGAACCAGGAATCACAATCAATTTAAATTACAAGTTATGTACAGAATGTATTTAATATGAATATTGTAGTGACATATATTATTACAAATGTTCTATGTGTGTCAGTTGTGTGGTAGTAAAATGAGGTAATACTGGTTTTGTTTTGTTCAAGCTCTGTTGGTATTTGTCATCATGACTTCAATAGTTTGTCTTTAGGGATCAGTATTGGAGATGTTCACAGTTCCTGATTTTAAGACAAGTAAATTCCCCTCTGAATGGTATTTTTATAAAGTTATTTCTAGATGAGGGGACATAATGTTGAGCTCAGCTGGCCAACTCTGCTTATCTTGAGTGATGGCGGCAGGAAAGGACTCCTCTGCTCGAATTCTCCTCTGGGCTCAGGAGACACCTCACTGATAGCTAAAAGGACCAAGGAGTATGCTGTCCGACACTGGATTCAGCAAATCTCTGACTAGGTGCTGCTCACTACCATCAAGACCACTGTCCCTGAAATCAAGAAGGATGTACCTTCTACTTCATAACTAATTTATATTCTCTTTTACACTGATCACAATACAGCACAAACATTGCGTTCAGAGCGTTAGGCCAACTGTCAGCTTCATTTGAAATACTTTATTCCAGTATTACCCTTCTTAATGGTTACTACGCCTCTGCACTTCCAGCATTATTTCTTTCTAGTCAATCATCCAGGTGTCAGTGTACTGTTTGGCCATTCCATGCCGTTTTACTTCTCTCCGACACCCTCTGTTCAGGCTGGAGCATTTTAGGCTTTACCTCACGTTTGCCACTGAACTACACATATATATACAGGCATAAATCAACAATTCACATTCAATTTTCATTAAAAGATATTAAATGGTTCAAGCTTACCACAATTCATACGAATAACACAGATACGTTGATTAGCAATGAATTCTGGCACAAACTGGCACAAACTTCCATCTGCCTATGTTCCAGGCTTTTATTGAGTCAAATATAAGCTGGCTTCAACGCACTGATGCTTTATCAAGTGTATTTAAACAAGTGGTTTCGAACTAACGCTCCCAAGTGTGTATATCAGCGAGACTGGCCAATGAGCCACGTTTCGACAAGTGTTTGAAAAAAATGTTATCTTTTCCCGTCTCCCCTAACAACCAAGATAGTATTTATAGCCCGACCAATCGTGGTTAGGCTTTCATTTGTTGCGCTCCAATCAATTTGGAGTTTACATGGTAGGCTATTTCTGTAACGTAAATTTTTTTCAAAACACGTTAAAAAAAAATCTTATGAGCAGAAATGATTTTATGCTGTCAGGCACCCCCAATATTTTATTTTGGGTATAATTTATTAATTCCTGGACTATTTGCGTAACGTTTTACATATTATTTGTCAGCAAGCCCTAAGGAACCCCAAAATACTAATTTAAAGGAGCTACGTGGCTGCGTTCAAAATATGCAATTTCTTCTACCTCCTGTTTGGAAGATGTGCTGTCTGGGTACTGTTATGTGTTCAAACGTAAACCCATCTAATGTTATCTTTTCTAATAAGAGTTTGTTATGATTTATAAACCTAACTCTGGGAAAGGGTAGTGTATTTTATCACTGTCCGTCTGAAAAAAAATTAGTGCATGTAGACTTACACGCGTGATGGCAGCATTTGCGTATCGCGCGAAGCGTGTTTAGTGTTCGGCTTCCTCTCCCTTCTCGCTATCCTTTAGTCCAACTGTTCGTTCGTTTTGGTAACGTAATGTAGAAAAAGACATGAATGGAATTTAAAATTTAGGTCATTACGCAGTCTCTCAATTCTTTTCCAAGAAATACAGCACACGTTTCATTGAAGAAGGCGGGTAATAATACAGTAAGCTTTTATATCAACGTGAAAGCGTTACAATTTGCAGACGAAGCAGAAAACAAGGGGGATTTCGAGTACATTCTTTGTGATAGCACTGTCATTTTACCATTGCTCTTTTCTTTATTATATGTATTTATTAGGCTTTATATTTAATTGATAATTTATATATGTGGATTAGAATATTCCATGACAACAAGAACCAGACAAGTGTCGGTGAAACATGAGATGACAAGAACCAGATAAGTGTCAGTGAAACATGAGATGACAAGAACCAGACAAGTGTCGGTGAAACATGAGATGACAAGAACCAGACAAGTGTCAGTGAAACATGAGATGACAAGAACCAGACAAGTGTCGGTGAAACATGAGATGACAAGAACCAGACAAGTGTCGGTGAAACATGAAATGACAAGAACCAGACAAGTGTCAGTGAAACATGAGATGACAAGAACCAGACAAGTGTCAGTGAAACATGAGATGACAAGAACCAGACAAGTGTCAGTGAAACATGAGATGACAAGAACCAGAAAAGTGTCAGTGAAACATGAGATGACAAGAACCAGACAAGTGTCAGTGAAACATGAGATGACAAGAACCAGACAAGTGTCAGTGAAACATGAGATGACAAGAACCAGACAAGTGTCAGTGAAACATGAGATGACAAGAACCAGACAAGTGTCGGTGAAACATGAGATGACAAGAACCAGACAAGTGTCAGTGAAACATGAGATGACAAGAACCAGACAAGTGTCAGTGAAACATGAGATGACAAGAACCAGACAAGTATCAGTGAAACATGAGATGACAAGAACCAGACAAGTGTCAGTGAAACATGAGATGATAAGAACCAGACAAGTGTCAGTGAAACATGAGATGATAAGAACCAGACAAGTGTCAGTGAAACATGAGATGACAAGAACCAGACAAGTGTCAGTGAAACATGAGATGACAAGAACCAGACAAGTGTCAGTGAAACATGAGATGACAAGAACCAGACAAGTGTCAGTGAAACATGAGATGACAAGAACCAGACAAGTGTCAGTGAAACATGAGATGACAAGAACCAGACAAGTGTCAGTGAAACATGAGATGATAAGAACCAGACAAGTGTCAGTGAAACATGAGATGACAAGAACCAGACAAGTGTCAGTGAAACATGAGATGACAAGAACCAGACAAGTGTCAGTGAAACATGAGATGACAAGAACCAGACAAGTGTCAGTGAAACATGAGATGACAAGAACCAGAAAAGTGTCATTGATGACAAGAAAACATGAGATGACAAGAACCAGACAAGTGTCAGTGAAACATGAGATGACAAGAACCAGACAAGTGTCAGTGAAACATGAGATGACAAGAACCAGACAAGTGTCAGTGAAACATGAGATGACAAGAACCAGACAAGTGTCAGTGAAACATGAGATGACAAGAACCAGACAAGTATCAGTGAAACATGAGATGACAAGAACCAGACAAGTGTCAGTGAAACATGAGATGACAAGAACCAGACAAGTGTCAGTGAAACATGAGATGACAAGAACCAGACAAGTGTCAGTGAAACATGAGATGACAAGAACCAGACAAGTGTCAGTGAAACATGAGATGACAAGAACCAGACAAGTGTCAGTGAAACATGAGATGACAAGAACCAGACAAGTGTCAGTGAAACATGAGATGACAAGAACCAGACAAGTGTCAGTGAAACATGAGACGAGAAGAAAACACGAGAACAGCACTATTGAGGATTGCTGCACGGTTTGCTAGCATCTTTGTTTTATTATCATTTGGATGGCCGCACCACGCAGCACCACAACGAGATAGACTTCCAACGGTAAGCGTAAAATGCTTGATGACGCGTTAAGCCTAGTAACGGGACAGTATTGGTGTAGTCTTTGGGCTATTAGCAGTGTTTGGATAATGTGTGGCAAAGTCCACTAATATATGTTGAGGATTAACTCATAGGTTTAACCATAAGTGTTCAGGCTTCCTAGTTAATGGGATAAGAAATAAATAAGAACTTTTGAGTCCCAGAGATATGTTGAAGCGTTATTGTGAAAACGCAGATCTACACGCGATATTCTAGATAGAACGCGGTGTATTGTAAAACGCTATTGAAAGCGATAATGGTAAATTGTGGCGTGGACAGCCAAAGGTAGAATATTTGATTTAGCCTGTGATTTTTATGAAAAAGACAAGATGTTTTAATATGAATACAACGCTAAAGATTTAGCATAGTATGTCACGTGATAATGTCAAGACAGTTTGAATAGAATAGTATTCAACAGAAATATATGAACAGATAAAAGAAGAGACTAGACGGTTGATATGACCGCTCAGAGTCAAATAGATGATACTCCAAGAGACTGTGATGTCATTACTTACTTTGATATGGGAACCACGTATTTCGTTCATGTTTCCATAATGTGTCTTTAGATAATTAAATTGGAAAAGTCGTCGTCAGAAGACTTTTATATTGATTGACAAGTTTGATGAAATTCACTTCAAGACATTTTCATAGTTGTGTCAGTTCGACAGTCAAGGTTATTATTCAACCTATTGAACGAACTAATAACCAATACATCAATACGAATATAAAGTGAATTAAAACGTCACAAACGAACTGAATGTAAGTGAAGAGAATAGAAACATTCGTTCACATAAAATCTATGAAAACGTCAACGAACCCAATGTTACGGCAAAATTTTATAGATACAACCGAAGTCAGAATAAATCCAGAAATGATAACGATATACAAGGTATTTATAAAAGTCCGTAACAGGCACACATTGATGACACCTGTTGACAGCTTTACCAGGTAGGTGTTCTGTAATCCCCGGGGTAGGGGAAGTAATGTGAGACCAAGGAACACATGAAGAAGAGAACTGGAGACAGATGTGAAGGGTATGGAGAGGGATATTAAAGGACCTTGAAGTGACTGCACGGGATAGGACGATTTGGCATAAGTTTGTTGAAGTCCTATGCTCCTCGGATGGTGGGGCTGAATGGTGGTGATAGTTATAAAATAGCTGCTGTTTCATAGGCCCCTTAGCCTTCTCATTTTTCAGACCCAACTGCTGTGACTCAGGGGCGTACCAGAGTAGTTGGCACCTGGGGCGGATCCTACCTTTGGCAACACCCCCCCCCCCCCCCCATAAAGAATCACACTTGCAAGCATCTATTAAACGGTAACTACTATTATAATAGTGTCCAATGCCATTCCCCCCCCCCCCCCCCCATGACGGTCACCCGGGCCGGACCGCTCTCTTGCACTATCCTTAGTACGCCACTGCTGTGACTTCTCATATAGCGTGTGTGTGTGTGTGTTTTTTTTACTGCATTTGATTATGGTTATATGACAGACGAGCCAGGTCATAGGTCAATCTAGATAGTTGAACCTTTTTGTAACAATCCACTGAACTTCCATTTTTCTTGCTTGATGTTAGTGTTTTCAAAATCCAGTCTACAGCCTGCTAAAAGAGAAATGGCGACAAGAGGAATCTCCGTGCCTCAAAGGGTTCTGTAATGGATGGTTGAGATGGATTATATGGATTACTCGCTCCGAATGACTTTATTCATGCTGTTGAATTTCCTTTTTTTTGCGTTCGGTTTCTGCAGTATGGATTAGCCGGCTGTGGGCCAACCCGCATTCTAGGAACTGCTTAGTACAGTGGTTCCCAAACTTTTTTCTCTGGGTCACACTTTCGGATAGAAAATGTACTCACGTCACACCGAATTTTTTATTGATAAAAAATACCTTCAAAAAGAAAAAAAAACAATCCTAGCAGTACTTTATTCATAATATAGAACACAACTACGTTATAAAATAATATTGAGACATCAAGACAATATAAAACAATACAGCTACATAAAAACATGGTTCATTCACAAAAATATACACATTCAATGAGAGGTGTGAGCTTGTTTTGGTAGGGTAATCTCATTTATATTAGGTCTTATTTGAGACAAACACTCTCATTTCCTCATCAACACAGAGAAGTATTTCGCTCTTCTGGTCTTTGATATTTGTCGCTGCTGAAAATCCCTGTTCACAACAATATGTCGTGGAGAATTGTATATATTTGATATAAAATAAATTATATTACTAAATAAAATCAGAAACATTCTGGAAAAATCTGTGGGTTTCTGTACATACATATTATATCACAGGTAACAAAATAAATAAAAAAATGACCTTCATATTTATTTTTGGCATATGACTTTTGTTGTTGTTGAAAATCTCTCTAAAATCCTTGGTTATCTTTGAATCTTCCAGCCACACCTGCCATCCTCTCGCGCCACACCGCTTGTGAACCACTGGTTTAGTCGGTTCAAGCTTTACCATTCTTTGCTCCAGGTTTAAGCCACCATAACAATCGTGGTTAGTTATAACATGGAACAGAGCTTCTTAACCGATTTTGAACCATCTACCCCTTTAATTGCCCGGTAAAAGCTACGGACTCCTTCTGAGAAATAATGTACATAAGCGCATAATTAAAAAATTTTCCATTTCAAATTGTTGGTTATGTACTCGGGCCTCCTATAATCCATTCACGGACCTCCTATAATCCATTCACGGACCTCCTATAATCCATTCACAGACCCCTATAATCCATTAACGGACCTCCTATAATCCATTCAAAGACCCCCGATAATCCATTCACAGACCCCCTATAATCCATTCACGGACCTCCTATAATTCATTCACTGACCCCTTACAATCCAGTCACGGACACGTGAACTACATGGTAAGAAGCTATGACCTAGAATAATATAAAGCAAGCGGGAAGCAAAGCATCCAGGCGACCAAAAAAATGATGCATATTACCAGCTTAGTAGAAGTAAACAAGTGGTAATCTTTAGACTTCGCACAGGCCAAAATAGATTGGGATACCATCTATTCGGTAACCAGAAAAAAGCGCACATGAAAAAAACCCACACGCAAATTGCGCACAGAAAGAACCCCATGGGCATAAATGCGCACAAGAAAAATGCGCACATGGAATTTACGTGTGGGTTTTTTCATGTGCGCTTTTTTCATGTGCGCTTTTTTCATGCATTCCATCTATTCAACAAATTATAGACAGGCCTCCTGATGAGTGGAACTGTGGCACCGATAAAATGACTGCTGAATATCTACCGCAAAGGTGCCCAACATGAGGAACAGAGAAGGCACATATGGGCATTACCAGTACCATTCCTGGAAAAAAATCTGCGGATATACCAGCAGCCTCAAGCGGACCACTCCTTACTTTGAACATATTCAAGTCCACGTTTGAAAGTGAACAAAGAAGAAGTAGAATCTCAAATATCAATGTTTCATTATACCTCAGACCGGCTAGCGAATCATTGACTCACGCTTAACAATAGGGTTACGCGAAAACGATAACAAAAAGGGTTAATTGATTACAAGTTTTGATTTGGTTTTTGAACCATGCACCTGAAAACTGGTCTGTCGTGTACATGGGATAACCTGTTCAACCCCATATGGGTTATAATTAGGGTATATGGTGTTCATATACAAGTTAACATTGCCTAATGTTTAAAGCTACGAAACACATGCAGACTCTTCAACGTGGCACTGGCTGCGAAAGAGCGACGAGCCCAGCAGCACTAGTACAACATCATCAACAACAAGAGCAGCATCATCATCAACAGCAACAACAGCGGTAACAGCAACAACAACAACATCAACACCTTACCTTCTAGGTAGTTAGTCATATCAAAATGTACGTTAAGGTGCGACTACATCACTAATGGCAGTAAGATAAAATGCTACAGTCTCCACTAAAGTGAACAACACCCACCCACTGACAGCGTCTGTGACCCAGCCACAAAGAAATAAAAACAGTCATTTTAACGTTCGCCTTAAAAGAGTTCATAAAACGATAAAGAAGTCATTCAAAAGGACTACTTCAGTGTCCCCACTAAAAGCACTAAATCCGCGGTTCACCGCGCATTCCCGACGCCAGCAAAGTCAGCATTTAATCAAATGCAACAACAGTTCCCGAATGAAACAGCGACATCTGTTTAATAAGTTACACCTCCCTTCATAATCTCACAGCTGCTTTTTGTCAATACCGTTTCGCTGAAGAATGCCCGTAAACCAGTTTCTACGATTTCTGAACGCGTGACAATGACTAGATAGCACGTGACAGAGGACACTCTTTGAGTAATCGAATTTCCCCCTACATTTTCACATCTAATGCAGCGATGCCTCAAAATCAATCTCGGTTACATTATCACTGCAAGTGATCGAAAAATCATGCCTTTTCATTCGTATGTGTTAGTTATGATTTTGTATTTGTATTTGTAAACATATTTTGAAACATTGGTTTCTGATATTTTTTTTGCCATGTGTTTTTTTTTTCTGCTGAGTTCTGTTTAAACTAGTATGTGTTTATTATGAGTCTACTTAAGTATTGGAATTCTTTTTTGTTAGATGTCATTCATTTGGTTAAAGATGATTTCATTTTGGTATATTAGTTATAGATCTAATCTAGAAAAAATTAAAATACTATTTTTATTTAACTTAGCTTTAAAGAAACTTTTTTGTACTGTAATTTTTTTTTTGGAAATGTATTTTTCTTTGACATTGTTATATTTTTTCTGCGCCAAAGCGCTTAATTAGGTGTAATAATATATGTTGATATTCCATTTAAAATAGTAATTTTTGTTTTGTTTTGAGATTGTGATAATTTTATATATCGCACTTTTTTGTGTGATACCTGTGATAAATCATTTTAGTTATGAATAAGTTTTGTAATTTAGCTAAAATTATTTATTATGCGTTAGTTACTTGGATTGTTATTGGGATGTATTGTTGTCGTTTTTCTATGCATTCATCTTTTGAATTCCCTTCTTCCTTTTCGAATGATTCTTCGTTTCACTACATTTCTTTGGAAGCGGTCTATACTTTGGTTATGCTTCCATGTTTCATCTGGATGTTACTTGATACTAGTTGTATACGTTCACTTCTTACACTTCTTATACTTCCATACTTTGTATTCTTACGTATTGGAATATGGATTAGTATATGTAATTATTAGTGACAGTTCTATGTATTTCATGCAAGGAATTGATTAGCTTAATTGTTACTATTAGGTATTATGGATCTTTTTTTCCTATTTCGATTTCTTTGTTGATTTTCTGTGCTGATCATGCTTCTTTTGTTTGATCTTGACTTTATTTTCTATTTATTGTGTCATGTTTGGTCTACAATAATAATACTTAACTTTGTTTGTAAATGATTATTTCGGTGTATTTGGCAGATTATTATGGGTAATTTGTTTATTGTACACTTGCTTTATTATTTGGCGATGTATTATTTTGACCTTATCATAAAACTATTGTTGTAAGCATATATTAGAGCTTAGCTGACCACTCATTTGTCGGTGATGTAGTTTTTTCAAAAAAATGATAAATCATTTTTTTCTCCGGACCGGGTGGTAACTGTAAAGGTCAAAGGGGAGTGATACGTACTATACTGATTATACAGTGTAATTCAGGGTTGTAGCACTTGTCGGCTTGTTTAATTGTGAGTTGTTTAAAACATTTATATGTTAAAAAAGAAAACAGAGTGTACAGAAAGCGTGTGAGCGTTGGTCGTGTAGTTATTCTGTACTGGTTTCGGCCGGCTGTGAATAGCTCACGGGGAGGCCGTGAACAGCCGAGTCCGGTGTCTGTTTGTGCGGGAGATGTGTCATCCCGTTGCAGTCTAAGGTTGGGCGGGTGACTGGAGAGTCAGCCCTGTATCTTGTGTGTGTTCCCAAGGGTAGTGTAAGGGAACGATATTTGGCCATTTTTCGAGGTGTACTAGTACTTGCCTATTTAGGTGTGTTTATCTGCAGATAAGATGTGATAAATCTGCAGATAAGATGTGATAAGGGAAGATAAGAGAAGATAAGGTGTACTTTATGTTAAGGACATGTTCTGAGGCCTTGGTGTATACAGGCCGATGTTTTGGGATCATATTTACCTCCCTGATAGATTTCTATTGTGCAGGAACGGCGCTAGGAGATAGTTAGGCCATTGTTCCTTATGAAGGGAGAGTTATCGAAAAGATTATAAGGCCAGGAGTTGTGTAGGCCAGATTACTTATAGACTACAGAGAGGACAGTCTTTTGAGTATATATAGATTTAAGCCTGGGTGGCGTTTTGTAACTGCAGTGTCAGCAGTCGTTCTGGTGGAACATTAGAACTGCTAGGATATATAGATTCAAGCCTGTATGGCGTTTTGTTAACTGCAGGGGTATGCAGTCGTTGAGGGAGTCCTATAGATGTACGCCTGTGTGGCGGGTTTTGTAACTGCAGTGTCAGCAGTCGTTCTGGTGAATTTACTGATGTAACATTAGAACTGCGATGTAAACAGGGTTTACATCATACTGAACAGCTGTAACATTCTGCGCAATTGATTATTATTGATTTTTGTGTATCCTGTTGTACCTGTGTAGTGTATCGTATCGGATTGATGTTGCTGTGTGAATAAATCATGTGCTGTCAATTGGAAATGAACACTAGTCTGATTCGTTGATCTATGCTTGACAGTACAGGGTGAGTGACTGTACCTTCCATACCACTCATGATAGACTTTATACACAGGGACAATGCAGAGCTAACCTATTTATCATCTGCTCTGTGTGGGCGCATGTACTACAATCAGTCTAATCACATCAACAGAACATTATCAATTAATTACCCGGTGATAGACTTTATCACCATTTGTATATAACAGCCCCTTTTTTCGATTATAACATCTTTATCTACATTTTGCTCTATGCTGGACATAGCATGGTGAAGTCTCTAACACGCCACTCCCCTATGGCAGTATTTGCTACGGGAGTAATGTGTATCTTATTGTTTACCACTCCTCAGACGTATTATCGTAACAATACCCAGTCGTCAGACCAGTCACCCGCTTATCTCTTTAAATCCGTATGACCACCTGTGGAAACGTGTCCGTCAAACATTTGACCCCATTGGACAGCTGTTGATCATGTTGACACAAGATTGTATTGTGCTACGATGAAAGAAGACAACACTGTCTGACCAGACATTTGTCTGGCGGAGGCATGCAGATAAGGGGGATAATTAAATAATCTGTCGGGATAGACATCTGGGCGGAAGTCATTACGCCAGAAACACATGGTCACAATATTGTGATAGACAGAGGTGCGCCGGAAGTCTTATGTAACGATATGGCATCACTGTTGTAAGAGGCCATGCGTGTATATTAAAATTAATATTTTAAATACGCGTGGGATGAGTAATGATAAACTTCCCCACCCAAACAGTGCTAGATAGATTTGATTGGTTCGCCAGAATCTATAATCAATTGATTGGAACATTCGGCGGAAACACAGCTGGGATTTGAAACTAAGGAGTGTGAGATATACTGTAGAAATCAGACTCAGAACAGCATAGACTGCATCGCAGCGTCAACTAAACACCTCCTACAAGCCAGAGGAAAGAGGATAGGACTTACAATTCCACAACTGTAAGTACCAGATCGAGTATTAGGCAACTTTGGAGTTCACAAGTAAACCCGCCATTTTAATACAAGACTGGAAACTTGGGAATTTTATCCCAAGGAGTCAGAGAGGAATTTTAACAAAAGTTTTCCCAGGCAGGATTCAAAGAACACCAGCCGTCAGAGGAATTAACTCATATTTCCCAGACCAAGTCATAAGAGGAATTATACAAACAGTTTTCCCAGGCCAGGAATTCGCAGAACACCAGCCGTCAGAGGAATTAACTCATATTTCCCAGACCAAGTCATAAGAGGAATTATACAAACAGTTTTCCCAGGCCAGGAATTTGCAGAACACCAGCCGTCAGAGGAATTAACTCATATTTCCAGACCTAAGTGATTCGAACAGCATCTAACTAAAGGGCTGTGTGTCCATTCTAAATCTGTGCCAGGAGAAGTATGTATTCCCAAAATTTTGGGGTAAGTGTAAACAACTTATTTACTAATGTAAATTCTACAGGTTTCTTGCTAAGTGGTTATATATATGAGGCTGGCAACCTCAACATATGAACATAGTATATTCATGAACCACTACGGCAAGAGGTGGTGATTGTTTCTGGCTGGTCGTGCGGGAAACCTGACAGCAGAGCGACCCCAGACTCCGACTGAAGCAGTGATGAGTGATGATTACATCACATGTGCCTAAAGTGTATAGAATCATTTTGTGAGATTTATATACCCTTTTTAATTGTAATTCAGGCAAATCATTATTCATGCACTCCAGACGCAATTTTATAGTTAATACCCAGAAGGATATTGGCGAATTTTCATCATATTCCCTGAGTTACATTGTGTGTTCGGGAATTTAATTCTTCTGAAAGGTTAACATTGGTGGGTGGAGCGCATGACAATGGGCCAGTTAGTTTGCGGAGAACAAATGTACTCAGCAGAAGGCATTTGTTTCTGTGTGTTTGTCACAGTTCGTGGTTACAAGCATTCAGACTTAAGTACTGAAGTTCCTACGCTACTAGTGTGAGAGAAGAGTATCACCACCAACCGCCTATGGTGGACGAATTATGTGGAGAAGTGTACTCAAAACCAAAAAGAACTGACGGAAACCACAGCTGCAGGACTCATCTGGAGCTAAGTTGTGTGTAACAGGCTACAGCAAAAATACGGACATTATTAACGCCCTACTAAAACCTCAATGAGAAAAAATTTAATATAACTTTCACACCATTTAATCCTTATTTTTAACTTGTTGAACTAATTGACTATTAAATTTGTTGTATGTCATTTTGCACTAAACAATAATTGTTGATTCAGTTTATATGTACGAAAGCAAACACATGAGCCAGTCTTTCTTTATATATATATATATATATATATATATATATATATATCTATATATATATATATATATATATATATATATATATATATATATATATATATATATATATATATATATATATATATATATATATATATATATATATATATATATATATATATATATATATATATATATAAAGCCATTACTCCAACTGGGGGCTTGAACGGGCCAGAATCATTGCATAAACCCTTTACAAAAGGCTACGGACCAGATAATAAGTTAGCAAATTTTCTCAGCCATTAAGCAGCATTTGTTCTTGACTTCTGGGAATATCTTGTGAAGGCTCCCTTAAGGTAGAAACGCCATTCATCTTCTATCTACATCTTTGCCAAGAGTAATCTTGCGCGAAGATAGATACCATGGACGACCTACTTTTAGATACGCTTGCGTTGTGACCATTAGCGGACCACTACTGCAAAGCAAGGGGAGGCAATCCCGTGACACTGTACCAAAACATTAATGTGCTCTCGCAACATTGTTTTCTTCAGCAATTAATTTTACACGATGAGGTTGCAACCACATGGACAACCTCATAATTTTACACGATGAGGTTGCAACCACATGGACAACCTTATATTAATCGTTTCTTACGACCTGCCGATGGAACAGTAGGTCTGTTCTTTCTGTCTCCTCGGGACGTCCCGGGGGACTACACTTGCGTTACACACAAGGATACAATTAAATCATTAAAAATTCTCACTAACATTGCAGCATTGTTATGAGGACACCTTGAAAACATCTCTCCAACATCCGACAACATAAGATAAAACAACGCTTAAGAAGTTTTCTCAGAAAGCTCTAACATCTGAAATATGAAAAACCTTAAACACGTTTACCGAACGTTCCAAAACATGAACAACCTTAAAACGTTTACCGGACGTGTTAAAATCTGAAATATGAACAACTTTAAAACGATTATTCGGTGTTTTACCAATTGAAATATGCAAAAAAAAAAAAATAAATAAATAAATAAAATAAAATAAAATAAAACATAAAAATCTCTCCGTCATTCAAACACCAGAAACAATAATATATTTTAAAAAAAAAAAACTTAAACTTTCTCTGAAAGTATTCAATATTAAATAATAAATATCTCCGCTGCATTATTCGTACCAAACGACCAGGTGCTATAACAAATACAGGTCCAAAGATGCAGCAATAGAGAATGCAGTCAGCGACCCATAGCTTGACTGCTTGCGTCAGGGTCAGCGAACCAGAGCTGACCAAGACCCTACTCCACCTCCACGTGGTGGTCCTGGAAACAGGCTGCATCACTGCAGTCTGGCTGATAGAGTAGGGATCGAAGAGGGAAGACAAACCCGGTCCCAAAAAATGCCGTGCTGAAGTCGGATGTGTCGGTCGAAAGGCGCAGATATCCCAGCTTTGCTGTAAACAGACACAACGCAACCAACGTCCTTTTCAGGACGAACGAGGAAGAAGAAGAAGATTAGAAACAGGCAACAAGAGATATCTGAGGCAGGGTGCCCACATAGTTGACCTTGTCATACCATTTCCATCCTTCTGTTCTAAGTATGTACCCATTTATGCCCCTGTAACTTTCTGCCTGTTTTGGTTGTTCTCCATGTTTCAGAGCCACACTATAGGACTGAGTTCATATTTGAGTTGAAGATTCTTATTTTTCTGTTCGACTTGATTTCCATACATTTTCTAAAGCTCATCTTGCTGTTTAAGATTTCTTTTATAAAACAAAAAAGGTGTGAGTTCAAATATCTCCCCGACATTTTAATAAATTCTGTAAGGATCACATCGACAGTTGAGCATCTGCACACAAAAACACACTTGAGATATCTACCCCACCTGAATTAAAACGTTAGGTACTGTTAAATCACTTGGACTTCCTAACTTAAGAAACTACCTCACTCTTAAAACGATAAGGGTAGTCCCGTCCCAGATACTGCCGTGGGGGAGTTAAGTGTTGGAGATTTCATTATACAAGGTCCAGCTTTATGGTGTGGGGTGACCAGTTCACTTCCTTGCTGCCTTTGCCTTCCTACCTCAAGAGCAGAGCCAAGGTACCCATTACAGGCCGGTTGACGGGAGCGTGACACTATCAGAGTTTGAATCCGGAACCCGGTAACTCTGACGTAAGAGGCAAGCGCTATTACCACCCTGCCAATCTCTCACTTCCCCCTTAAGAGGCAAACTTCAGCATAAATGCAATATTGTTCATAGCAGACACGATTAACTTTTAAAAACACTCCCCTGAAATAGGATCCTTATGCCTTACCCCTCCTTCAGTCACTCACACAAACACCACGCACCAAAAACTGTCCCCCTCCTCTCTCTCTCTCTCTCTCTCTCTCGTTCGTTCGTTCGTTCGTTCTCTCTCTCTCTCTCTCTCTCTCTCTCTCTCTCTCTCTCTCTCTCTCTCTCTCTCTCTCTCTTTCTCACTAACAAACTCATATCACGTCTCTCAGAAATCCAAAGAAAAGCTCCTAATATACACGTATTATTTTTCTGACAACAAATTTGAAAAAAAAAAATTAAACTGCCAAGAGACCATTAAACACCCTGATTCTATTTAAATACATCCCCCACCCCTTCCTTTCTTTTTGAAAACTCTACCTACCTCTCTCCTCTCTTCCCCCCCAACCACCACCACCACCACGCTATTATACTGTCACCCTAAAGCCCTAAAAGTGTCTACTCACACATTCCATCCATCCTGAACTGACAGCTTTTGAATAAACCTTTATACAGCAAAGCCATCGTTTTCTTCAAAGATCCTACAATTAATTCATTACAATGTCGAATATTTCTACCACAGACTATATATATAAACTGGTTTCGCTGTTGTAATACACAAAGATTTCTCGGCAACAAAACGAAATCGCAAAAAGTTTATTCTGCTGTCATCAGCACATTTAGATTAGCTAGCACAGCTCCAGACATCCTATGGCGTTTAAAATTCTCAAAGCGAATAATGGGGCTTCCGTCTCTTTTTAAGTTGTCACTACAATATAATGTGAACAAACTTTGATAATTGAATCCTTGGAGTTCCCAACGAAAGGGCTCTGTTTATTCAAGGACAAGAACGATCTCTGGTGTTAAGTTTCATAATTACAGATTAAGGCTTGTATTATTTTTCTTCTAGATTAGCCAACTTTGAATTTTGGATTTCGCGTACCCTTCTGAGAACGTTTGGAACAAAATCACGATCGACATGACGTAGGCGCGTCTGATTAAATTATAGCGTATAATTCTCTCTCTCTCTCTCTCTCTCTCTCTCTCTCTCTCTCTCTCTCTCTCTCTCTCTCTCTTTCTCTCTCTCTCTCTTTCTCTCTCTCTCTCCCTCTCTCTCTCTCTCTCTCTATATATATATATATATATATATATATATATATATATATATATATATATATATATATATATATATATATATATATATATATCTTTCTTTTGATTTCCATACATTTCCCAATCTAGTGAAAGCTCATCTTGCCGTTTAAACATTACCTATGTTAATATTTCTTTTATAAAACAAAAGAAGGTGTGAGTTCAAATATCTCCCTGACATTCGAACAAATTCTTTAAGGCTCCCACCGGCAGTTGAGCATCTGCAACAAAAACACTCTTCATTAGACATTTAAGCCATATCTGAATGCAAATACACTCGCTAGTTATTGCACACTGACGCTTGTAGGGTTCACTTGAGTCCATGATGTAACTCTGGCTTTTACCAGGCTGGCTGCATGCAGGAGGATCTCACCATGGACCCATAATTTATTTACTTATACTATACTACAATCATTGCTGCTACCCTGTTTCCGTTTCTTCTTCTTCTTCCGTCCTTAGCCAACGACCGGCAAAGCAGTCAGTGGCCATTACGCCTAGTGGCGTCTTAAGGGCAACAGCGAATAGATTTTCTTTGCCGTTGTTCCCATCACGCCTAATGGCGTCTTTAGGGCAACGACAAATCAATCCGTTCGCCGTTGTTTCAGTAATCAAAGTGACTGGCAAACGGGTGATCAGCCCGTTGGGAGAAGCTCTGTGTAGAACGCGACAATTCCTAGGGAAAGTCCAGAACGAGAGCAAAGTATGTTAGCTCTGCATATTTGTAAAGCACCCTTGGATGGCTGACCAAGATCCTACTCCACCTCCAAGTGGTGGTCCTGAAAACAGGCTGCATCACTGCAGTCTGGTTGAGAGAGTAGGGATCAAAGTGGGAAGGCAAACCCGGTCCCAAAAATGCCGTGCTGAAGTCGGATGTGTTGGCCGAAAGGTGCAGATATCGCAGCTTCGCTGTAAGCGGACACAACGCAACCACCGTCCTTTTCAGGACGAACGAGGAAGAAGAAGAAAAAGGATGGCGGGAAAGGCACAGTATGCCACGCACTCCTTCCCCCTAGCTTGGGACCAGATGTGATAATCCTTTAAATGCAAGCTAAACTGGAGAAACTGGAACTTATGACCTTCTACTCAGCACGTTTCGGAGTGGCAGAAGAGCCACAAGAACAGCCTAGACATACAGTGTAGATAATACCAAGGAGTCTTCAACTTGGCTTCGGCTGCAAAGGAGTGAGACGCTCAGCAGCCATAGTTTAAAAAAAAAATTACAATTACCCTTCAACTCCCAAAGGTGCTAATGTCTTCAACAAATGCGTGTCATGGCTTTTGTTCTGTGCCATCCACTAAAGATCTCCCCATGTCTTCTTTCTCCCTGTAATTTCGGTCTCCACTTCTATTCTCCTGGTTTATTTTTTGTGTGGATCCCCCTCTGCCTCTTTTACACTGTGGATTTCAGATCAATCAGTGTCTTGTAATACTATCAACAGGTTTCCGCAATGTTATGGGAAAGGGATCCCGTTACACGCCCATTGAGGCATTTTGGGAATACGGTGTTAGGCCCGTATTTTCTTGACCATCGGCACACAATGTTATGATCTATCCAAAATCAGCGTCTTCTTCTCATATCTTGTTCCACTGACACTTGTCTGGTTCTTGGCATCAGTTCCACTGAAACTTGTCCGATTCTCGTCATCAGCTCCACTAACACTTGTCCTATTATTGTCATCAGTTCCACTGACACTTGTCTGATTCTTGTCATCAGTTCCACCGACACTTTTCTGGTTCTTGTCATCAGTTCCACTGACACTTGTCTGATTCTTGTCATCAGTTCCACTGACACTTGTCTGGTTCTTGTCATCAGTTCCACTGACACTTGTCTGATTCTTGTCATCAGTTCCACTGACACTTGTCTGGTTCTTGTCATCAGTTCCACTGACACTTGTCTGATTCTTGTCATCAGTTCCACTGACACTTGTCTGGTTCTTGTCATCAGTTCCACTGACACTTGTCTGATTCTTGTTATCATTTCCACATTAGTGATCTTGCCATACCATTTTCGTCCTTCTCTTCTAAGCAAGCACCCATTTATGAACATCTGTAACTTTCATTTGTTGTTTTATAAATTCAAATACCCTACAATCTGTTTTTCGGATAAGTTAACAATTTAAAACAAAAATCCTTCTAGTATGCATTTTCACAGACCGATAGAACAATATTTTCTCATAAGCCATTTTTGAAAACAGCGTTGTACAGAAAGAAAAAGTAACGTAAAGCTTAGCTCAGGGGAACACAATCTCAAATACTCACTCGGCTACTGTTCTGTTACTCATATGAATACAGACACAAAACTGCGGAGAAATTACTTTTACTGTTAGTCTTGACCTCATAGTGGTGGCGTTGTCTGTTCAAGTAATGTGCGTATTTAAATAAACAAAAACGTGCACACATCCCCATATATATATATATGTAGCAGTTCATTTCGAATGATGTAATCTTTTTTGCAACTGTTTTATTGAGTGTCCAAGTCTCGCAGCCGTATGTTGCTACTGGGAATATACATGCTCTGATCAGTTGTAACTTTGTTTCTTTGCTTGTGCCTTGCCATAGGTTTTTCATCTGTATTAGTTTATGTGAAGCAAGCAAGTCTTCTTTTAATTTCTACTGCACAGTCGCCAGAGCTGTTAATGATTGATCCTAAGTATTCGAATTCATTGACACTTTCCAGTTCTTCGTTATCAATTTCAATTTCTGGTTTGGTCTTTACTTTGTCTGTTGTCAATACTTTGGTCTTCTTGGTGTTTAGGTATAGATTCTGGGCCTCGCTGTGTTTTTTGGTGGACAGAAGTAATTGTTCAAGTCCTTCTGGGTTGGTCGATAGGAGGACTGTGTCGTCAGCATATCGGATTTCCGGGATCTGGTACCCGCCGATGTTAAATGAGTCAAACTCTGTGTGTTCTTGGTCATCTCTTACGTTTCTCATGATATTCTCGGCATAAATGTTAAACAGGTAAGGGGAAAGGGTACAGCCTTGTCTTACTCCTTTCTGTACTTCAAACCATTCTGATGTTTTCCCCTCTATTCTTACGGCTGCCTGTTGTTCTTGGTACAGCAGTGCGATGAGTTGTATAAGGTGGTTTGGAAATCCCATATTTTTCATAATAGCCCATAACTGCTGATGTTGTACACAATCGAAAGCTTTGGTGTAATCAATGAAACAAGTATGTAGGTCAACGTTGAATTCTCTACACTTTTCTATGATGATCCTCATGTTGAATATATGATCTCTAGTGCCTCTACCTGGTCGAAAACCCGCCTGTACTTCGTTTATTTCTGTTTCTAGCTTTTGTTGCATCCTTTTCATTATGATTTGTAAAAGTATTTTGCTGGCATGGCTTATAAGAGCTATAGTTCTGTAGTTTGTGCACAGTTTCAGGTTGCCCTTTTTTGGCAAGGGTATGTAAATTGATCTTTTCCATTCCTTGGGCCAAATTCCGCTTTGCCAGATCTTGCAGCATAATGCATGGTATATACGAGCGCTGCCTTCTCCTCCTGCCTGTATCATTTCAGCTGTTATTTCATCACAACCAGGAGATTTTCCACTTTTTAAGTGTTTGATTGCATTCCGGACTTCCTCTATGGTAGGTTCTGGTTCACGTTCCGCTTCATTCATGACGTTGTTATCTGCCGCTTTGTTTATTTCCGTATACATTTCTTGACAGTACTCCTTCCATCTGTTCAGAATATCTTTACGTTCTGTTAGAGTTTCGCCTTTCTTGTCGTTTATTGCTCGAGGTGATGATTTAAAGTTGCTGTTTTTCAATGTTCTTACTTCAGAAAACATATTCTTACTCAATCCCTGTTCGCGCATTTCCTTTATTTTCCTGCAGGTGTCGTTTATGTATTGTTGTTTGTCTTGTCTGACTCGTTTTTTAATCTGCTTTGTATATTCCTTGTACAACTCCTGATTTTCTGTATCTTTTTTGGACTTCATTTTTCTTCTCTCTTCCACCAACTTCAGTGTTTCGTCTGAGATGTATTCTCGTCTCTTTATACTTCTTTTAGGAGTTAACCTCTGTGCATTTGTAATATAAACATCTCTGATGTTATTGGCAAGTTCATCTGGTGTCATTTCCTCCTGTACTGCCATAAGAATGTCAAATTTGTTCTGAATATCGACACTGTACTCTTCTGGTATGGCGCTTGTGTCATAACGTATTACTTTGTCGCTTGTAACGACTTTTTTTCAATTTGATCTTGAAGTTTGCAGCAAGAAGTTCATGGTCGGAGTCACAGTCTGCTCCTGGGAACGTCTTGATGGATGAGATACAAGATCGCCACCTTTGTTGTATTAAGATGTAATCTATTTGGTTCTTGCTTTTTCCGTCCGGTGACGTCCATGTATATAGTCTTCTAGGGTGTTAAATAAAAAGAGTATTTGTGATGACTAGGTTGTTTTCTAGGCAGAATGTTGTCAAGCGTTCTCCTCTCTCATTTCTCTGGCCTAATCCATAACTTCCTTTCACTCTTTTTTCATGTTCTAATCTTTCGTTTCCAACTTTGGCATTAAAATCTCCCATTATTATCCTAATATCTTGCTTATATATATATATATATATATATATATATATATATATATATATATATATATATATATATATATATATATATATATATATATATATATATATATATATATATATATATATATATATATATATATATATATATATATATATATATATATATATATACTAGCGGCAAGTACACATAATACAGTTGAATCTTGCAAACTAACTTATAACTTGTTAAATAAAGAAGTGAAGACAAAAGCTCGAAGAGATAAAAGACTTTTCATCAATGAACTGGCCATAGAAGCTGAAAATGCTGCAAGAACTGGTAATAGTAGGTGCCTTTATCAAATTACAAAACAATTATGCCACCAGCCTACCGATATGGAAACACCTGTTAAAGATAAATTAGGGAATTCAATACCAACAGAAAAAGAACAAATGAAGAGATGGGCTGAGCACTTAATGGAGATGCTTAACAGACCACCACCAACAGTAACACCTGATTTTAATAATGAAACACTCACAACCACCTTGCCAATAACTTGCGATGAATTCACGCTGTGCGAGATTAAACAAGCCGTTAAAAGATTTTAAAAATTTAAAGCTGCTGGAGTTGACGAAATTTCAGGCGAAATGATTAAAGCAGTTAATGACAACAACCTCTTGAGAATTTTAGATATTATAAATGAAGTATGGAGAGAAGAACAACCACCGCAACAATGGAAAGACAGTATTATTGTAAAGTTACCGAAGAAAGGTGATCTATCAGACTGTAATAACTGGCGTGGTATATCTCTATTATCAGTACCTGGACAACTATTATGTTGCATGATGTTAGAAAGACTGAAATTGCATGTAGATGAAAAGATCAGAGAAGAACAAGCGGGTTTCAGGCCGAAACGATCATGCATTGATCAAATATTCACACTAAGAACAATTATAGAAGAATCAGTGGAAATGCAATCACCACTTATTATCCCCTTCGTCGATTTTCAAAAAGCCTTCGATAGTCTACACCGCCCATCGTTGTGGAAGTTACTTACAATCTATGGTTTTCCAACAAAATATATGAATATAATCAAAGCGCTATATGACAATGCAAAATGTTGTGTTAGAACAAATAAAGGGAATACAGAATGGTTTAAAGTAGAAAAAGGGGTGAAACAAGGCTGTATTATGTCTCCACTACTTTTTGGAATAGCTATTGATTGGGTTATGAAAAACTATACCCACAACGAACAATTAGGTATAAAATGGACAGATGGAAAGTCCCTGGAAGACCTTGATTTTGCAGATGATTTAGCATTCTTAAGTCCAACACCCAGACAGGCCCAAGAAGTAGTAAATAATCTGTGTCATCTTTCGGTTAAAATAGGTCTCCAAATAAACGCCTCTAAAACTAAAGTTATGAACTTTTATAACAAGACCTTCGATATCATCCTGGACGGGGAAAAACTACATAAAGTTGAAAGTTTCAATTATTTAGGCAGTAAAATGACTCAGGATGGTGACACAACAAGAGAAATTCATACTAGAATTGCTTTGGCAGCCAGCGCCTTCAATAGATTATCTAACATTTGGAAATTACGATCACTGAATATACATACCAAGCTTCGTCTGTTTAATTCAAATGTTATCTCAGTGTTAACATACGGCTGTGAAAGTTGGAAAACAACAAAATCATTGGAGAACAAGCTGAATACATTCGAGAACAAATGTCTTAGAAAACTCATGAACATCAGTTGGAAAGAATTCAAGACTAATCGACAAATAAGAGAAGACTCTAGGCAGAAATATGTCTCCGACTATATAAGGAAAAGACGATGGTCATATATCGGTCATGTCCTACGAATGCAAAACAACAGAATACCACTACAGGCGCTCACTTGGGTTCCTGAGGGTAAGAGTAAAAAAGGAAGACCAAAAGAAACACTTAGAAGAACAATAATAAGAGAAGGAAGAACGTTAGGCCTATATAATGTGCAAGAGTTAAGAGGAGTGGCGTCACAACGAACAACCTGGAGAGCACTGGTTTCTGCCTTATGCGCCGCGTTTGGTGCTTAAAGAATTTATTATTATTATCATTATATATATATATATATATATATATATATATATATATATATATATATATATATATATATATATATATATGTAACAGCGCCATCTTGTCATCGCCATTGTCTCCGTGGTTCAGTGCCTTTCTACCACAACATCTTCAAGAGGAAGATATATTACTAGGCCACAATAAAGCCTAGAAATAGTTGTGTTGTATATTTGTGTTTTCGCTCCTTCTAGAGCATCCATCGCGTGTGTTATTTGCGTCACCCAATTACTACGCGCCGCGCACTAAGTTGAGCGATTAGCCCTAGCGGCCTATATAAAGAGAGAGTGAGCCGGCGAAAGACCCTTTTTGCAAGAGCAGCCCAGAGAGAACAAACGAAACGAGGCGCCCTGTGTGGGTAGGAGATGGACAAAGAAACCAGAGCACGTGAGCTATAATTGCTAGCGTATTTTGTAGAGATTAGCTTCAGTGTTCTGTAGTTTTATTATTATTATTCAGCGTGGCACAGTTCTAGTGTTTGAGAAAATAGATAAATAGATGTGTTTCTAAAGAAGATTTCTTCCAGGACATTAGATTTAGTTTTAAAGTTATAGATGAGTGAAAATAATGTGTGGATAGATTTAACTAGTGTTAAGTCCAAATCACAGCTGTGAGAGTTTAGTAGCAATTATTTCATTCTGCTAGAACGGGCAAGAAAAGCGAATATAGTAGGAACCTATTTCATTCGTGAGGCCGGGCAGAAAAGCAGTCTACTATTAATATTAGTTATGGAGTTCCCCTGAAGATCATTAATTTAAAAAAGAATACATATGAAGACATGCCATGCAGAGTTCTTCACGAAGGACAGCTTACAGAACCGTTTAGGATAAGAACAGGAGTACGACAGGGATGCCTCTTGTCTCCATTTCTTTTCTTACTAGCAGTAGACTGGGTTATGAGATCATCGACAACACACAACAGAAATGGAATCCAGTGGACTCTGACTAAGCAGTTGGATGATCTGGATTTTGCTGATGACTTGGCTCTTCTGTCCCATAACCGTAATCAGATGCAGGACAAATTGAAAACACTCGATGAGAAGTCACAGCAATTGGGTCTGAAAATATACAGGGAAAAGACAAAAGTAATGAGAATAAATGCAGGTAATGATAACAGGATTGAACTTGAAGAAACACCAATACAAGATGTAGAATCGTACACATATCTTGGCAGTAATATAGACAAAGTTGGAGGGACAGACAGCGATATCAAAATAAGAATACAAAAAGCAAGAGGAGCTTTCATTGCATTGGGAAATATATGGAGATCAAGAGAAATTGGATCCAACACGAAAAAAAGAATTTTCAACTCAAATGTCAAGTCAGTCCTATTGTATGGCTCTGAGACATGGAGAACAACAGAGACAACAACCAAAAATCTACAGACTTTCATAAATGGGTGCTTGCGTAGACTAGAGGGATTAAAATGGTATGACAAGGTTACCAACGTGGAACTGAGGACAAGAACTAGACAAGTGCCAGTGGAACAAGAGATGAGAAGAAGACGATGGCGATAGATAGGACACACACTGAGGAAACCTGTTGATAGCATTACAAGGCAGTCCTTGTTCTGGAACCCCCAGGGAAAGAGAGGCAGAGGTAGACCAAGAAGCACATGGAGAAGAGAGCTGGAAACAGAGGTGAAAGTGATGAGGAGAACGTGGAAAGAACTTGAGATGATGGCACGTGACAGGAGGACTTGGCATGTGTTTGTTGAAGACCTATGCTTCTTTGAGAGTGGAGGGTTATGAATAAACTAATATTAGCTGTTGGCAAGATGGAAGCCAGGGCCACGTGTTAAATGCGCATAAAGGTGGCGCCTGTGAGTCGACAATAACACGCTTAGTTAAAACGTGTTGTAGGCCTATAATGTTACGCTATTTTATATTGGGTGAATTGACACGTGGGTGAAGGCAGGTTAATGTAATTTTCTTCAGTAATGGAAGAGATAGTTTTCGTGTCAAATTTCCTTTAGGTGATGTATTTAGTTCGAGTTTTGTTAAGTCAAGAGTAATTTTTTTTATTCTTTGATGTAATGGTAATTTAGTGTATTTCACAATAATTGATCATAATTCTACTATATATCTTTAGTGGGTTACTTTGAGTGAGATGAGGATAGTCATCTAGATTTCTGGTGAGCGCAATGCCACTCATTTGTGCGTAAGGCACTTTGAGACAGAGGTGTTTCTCTGTTTGCTCCTTGCGGAGCATGGAAACACCAATGCGGCTGGTGTCCATCACAAGCCCACAAGAAGCATTTTTATGCTATTGCAGTGGTTGTTTCGGTAACGATGTGTTTTATATGATGAGTTCCCAATCTCATCAGTCGGCATAGACGATATGCTTCAGGGTGCAGGGACGAATATTGAGATGGATCAGTTGCGATGTGGTGGTTTATGCTCATTAAGGAGAGTATTCGTTGTACATATCGTTTAATACTATTTTATGCATATTTCATTATTATTTAATTATTGTTATGTGTCGGACAATTTATGAGAGCACGTGGGTCCACTTCGGAACAAATTATGTCGCTTCTCGCTCCTTATAGAGCATATGGCCACCAAGGTGGCTGGCCTCCGCATGAAGACCGCACAAAGCATTCAGATGCTTTTGCAGTAGTGGTTTTGGTAGCAATCTGTGTTACATGGTGAGATTGCCAGCCTCATGCACAACACCATACTAGTCTGATTAGACGACATGCATGAGCTGAGTGTGTATGCATGATAGTTGAATGTTTCAGGTTGCGTGGAAGAAGGACAGTTTGACAGGTGAGAGCGTAGTGTTTCTCATTATTTAACTCTTATGATTTTAACTAGTCGGTGCTTTGTTTGCGTTTCAGATTAGCAATTGAGCACTGGCTGGGTGCTTTGTTTTATTTGTTTAATGTTTGCTTCATGTGCTTGTTGTCACTGACAGGGTTGTATGAATAAATACAGCCCCTGCCTTAGGATCAGAGTTTTATTGTTGATCGGGTCGGTTGCGAGTGCGCGATAAAGTGATCACATATCACAACAGCATCATCATCTCGCCCACCCTATCTCACACACACACACACAGCTATATATATATATATATATATATATATATATATATATATATATATATAAATACATATAAATAAACATATATATATATATATATATATTTATATATATATATATATATATATATATATATATATAAATATATATATATATATATATATATAATATATATATATATATATATATATATATTTATTTATATTTATATATATATATATATATATATATATATATATATATATATATATAAATAAATATAAATAAATATATATATATATATATATATAGTTTTCTTAATGAAACGTTTGTAACCAATAATGAAACAATCCCACCAGTTTTTTCCGAAGTTTACGGAAACGTCGCGGATTGCACAGTGGAAACTAAATTGAACATTCATTAAAAGAACATGCGTGATTTGCAATCTTTCACGGTGCATTTTAGAGAAAATACGGAAACACACGCATTGCACAGTGATATCTTAATTTAAAGCACATTAAAAGAAAATGGACACCTGACCATAAGTCATGATACATTTGACTATAAAGATCTTATGAGGTCGAAACAGAAATGACATGACCACAGGATAAATAATGCCGCCATCAGGGTATGCAGCAGATAGCGCCCACCATAATTGATTTCCGTCATATCTTGGCTCATATGCAATTATTTGCTGAATTTAGCAGTTCAAACATCATTATAATTTTCCCGCCCTTACGTAAATCTCTCACGCGATTGTTTAGTGTTTTTAAATAATCCCAGATCTCTGCCGGCCTTCCTGCACTTCTTCCGAAACAAAATTTGAAACCAGGAATTTGTAGTTAAAATAACGTCGCCTTAGTTCTACTTTCTTCTATCTCCACTTTTGGCCAAAATTGACCTGATGCCATACATCGATATCATATAGTTTAATCTATCATCCAACACAATATCATATAGTTTAATCTATCATCCTACACTATATCATATAGTTTACGCTATCATCTTACACAATATCATATAGTTTAATCTATCATCCTACACAATATCTTATAGTTTAACCTATCATCCTACACAATATCATATAGTTTAATCTATCATCCTACACAATATCTTATAGTTTAATCTATCATCCTACACAATATCATATAGTTTAATCTATCATCCTACACAATATCTTGTAGTTTAATCTATCATCCTACACAATATCATATAGTTTAATCTATCATCGTGCACAATATCTTATAGTTTAATCTATCGTCCTACACAATATCATATAGTTTAATCTATCATCCTGCACAATATCTTATAGTTTAATCTATCATCCTACACAATATCTTATAGTTTAATCTATCATCCTACACAATATCTTATATTTTAATTTATCATCCTACACAATATCTTATAGTTTAATCTATCATCCTGCACAAAATCTTATAGTTAACTGTTTGGATCACCATACAAAACTCCATTTTAACGTGACATATCCTTCTTTTTAACTAATAACCCAAAAACTTAGAACGCGTTTTTGTGAAACAAACTGAAGTGGAGATGAAATAAAGCAGTGTTCAGGTGATGATATTTCTACACAAAGAGGTGCACCAAACGATTCACATGTTTCACAGTTGACGTCAGGGTGAACACTCCTTTAAGGAAAAAAAAAACTTTGATAAACTCTTAACATCCATGGACATTTTTCCTACATAAAAGGGTTGATTACTAGCTATCTACATACGTAGCTCTGTATTTATTCATATCTTACATGCTTGGCGTCCCTGCACAAAGAATCACTGGCTTAGTTCAAACGTTACGAACGTCTGTCACCTATAAGCATTTGGAGGCCCCGAATACGATATTTTCCACCTTTCACCCGACTATGAACAAAAATCAACCAAACAGAGATAAGAGCGAACTTGTGTGTTCTTAAGATCTCTTTTGTATAAATAGGATCTCTTTGTATCGCAACTGGACCCTCGATCCTTGCTCCTTGCTTGTAAGTGGAGTTTCTTGACTTTGAATTTTTTTACTGAAACGCGAAAAACCTTGGTTATAATAGAATTAGGACGGAAAGGTCCAGAGATTCATACAAGTTATTTTTTTAAGTGTTGTGTAACATCTTAGCTACGAAACGGTCCCCGCCAGTTGCCTGCACGTTAGTGGCAGAGTAGATCTCAAAATATATACTTTATCTAGATTTTATGCTTGCCCCCAAAAGACGTGTGGCAGGCAGGCAGGCAGGCAGACAGATAAATAGACAACTAGACAGCCTCGCAGGCAAGCAGACAGACAGGCAGACAGTTAGACTGACAGGCAGGCAGGCGGACGGGCAGACGGATGGACGAACAAACAGACAGACAGATAGTCAGGCAAGTAAGCTGACCGACCGTCCGACCGACAGACAGACAGGTATATAGATAAACATGCGGACGATCAGACGGACAGACAAGCAGACAATAAGACTGACTGGCAGGCAGGCAGAAGGGCTCACGAACGGACAGACAGACAGACAGACATCTAGATGGACGATAGACGGACGAACCGACAGACAGACCGGCGGACGATCAGATGGACAGACAATAAGACTGACTGGCAGACAGGGGGCGATCAGACAGGCAGACAATTAGACTGACTGATCGGTGGGCTGAGAGATGGACGAAAGGACGGACGGGTGGGCGGACGGATGGACAGACAGACAGATCTGATAAAAGACAGACAGAACAAACGAACGAACGAACGAACTTTATTTTCAAAGGGTTGAGAGTTGGGCACGCAGGCCCGTCTAACATTCTGCCCTTCCTTTCGCTCACCTTTCACACTGAATTCATTTATTCTCATATGCATGTTACATATCAATTTCAAGAAATTCAACGTAAAGTAAAATAATAATATAGCACACTCATATTAACATTAATTACTTATAAGCATGACATAACATATGTTGAAAAGTACAAACATCGTCATTAGAACCTACAGTTGATGTTATAAGAAAAGATAATCCGATTGGGGGGGGGGGGGGGGGCATGTAATCAGAATTCAGAAAGTATTCAAAAAGTCTATGATTGTATGAATAGGGACTGGGGTTGTTTCTTAGGTTATGTAGCTAGATAGATAGATAGATAGATAGATAGACAGACAGACAGACAGACAGACAGACAGACAGACAGACAGACAGACAGACAGACAGACAGACAGACAGACAGACAGACAGACAGATAGATAGATAGATAGATAGATAGATAGATAGATAGATAGATAGATAGATAGATAGATAGATAGATAGATAGATAGATAGATAGATAGATAGTTTTTTTTCTAATGATAGAAATGTAACCAACCAATTTAACACGTTACCCGCGATGATCTTCTAAACTTTTAGTCTTATATCTCAGCAATCAGGTTTCTGTCAGCAGAAAAAAAGAAATCCTGAGAAGAAGAAGAAATAGACATACACAAATATAAGACATACATATACCATGTACATCTACTTACTTCTGTGAGCACATATTAAAGGTGACCTCGCACAAGACAAAAGTCTAAGGATGTGAATATGACAAAGTAACATCCATTTTAAAAAAAAAGGCATAGTTAAGCCGTAGGGGAGTGAAATGTTAGAGATTACACTATACTTATCCGTACCACGGATACAATGGAAGGCCGTTCTTGCGCTGAAAGGGCTGGGAACACCATTCAGATCTTAGATAACATAACATCGTTATCTGTAAGTGCCCTGCCAACAGTTGTTGGCGGCTGTATCTGTCCACTGATGTCGATGCTATTTATCAATTCCGTTAGGCCTACGACATTTTGCACTGCCAAGTTATTTGACAGCCTTGAACAGGTGTCGGTAACCGGTCGATGGCAATATATCAGGGTCGGTAACCGGTCGATCGCTATATTCCAATGGTCGGTAACCGGACGATGGCTATACACCAGAGGTCGGCAACCGGTCGATCGCTGTATACCAGAGATCGGTAACCAGTCCATCGCTATATACCAGCGGTCGGCAACCAGTCGATGGCTATATACCAGAGGTCAGCAACCGGTCGGCCGCTATATACCAGAGGTCAACAACCGGTCGATCGCTATATACCAGAGATCGGCAACCAGTCCATAGTTATATACCAGGTGTCGGCATGCAGTCGATGGCAATATACCAGAGGTCAGTAACTGGTCGATCGCTATTTACCCGGGATCGGTAACCAGTCGATCGCTATATACCTGGGGTCAGCAACCGGTCTATGGATATATATCAGGGTTCAGCAACCGGTCAATCGCTATATATCAGGAGTCGGCAACCGGTCAATGGTTAAATATCAGTGGTCAGCAACCGGTCGATGGCTATATAACAGAGTCGGAAACCAGTTGATTGCTATATAACAGAGGTTGGCAACCGGTAGACCTTGATTTACCGTTAGATCCCGAAACATCATTTGGTAGACCTCTAACCAACTGAAGGGAACAAAACACACAAGAGTTTAACCTTGATAAATTTTGTACTAGGTCTGTTCCACCGGCACTTAGAAATGTTGTGTTCCCATGTTTAAAGGTACTTTCACGGCATTCCCAGTGAAAACCCGCAAGCTAGCTGAGTATAACTCACTTTATTCATGAACTGTGAACAGACAGACAGACAGCCATCTTTTCTTCGAAATGAAGTTAACATTACGTGAATTATTTAGTTTCAAGTTTCTAGAGCTCTGTTGATGGGCTTACAGGAAGCAGATCGTGCGGCAGAGATAAAAGTTACACACAGTCGGGACTTGTTCCAAATTCCAGATACTCTGATACCTGAATTCAGACATGATTTTGTTATGAAGGTAGCTCTTTAGAGAGCTCTTCTTCTTCTTCTTTGATCCATAGCCGCCAACCGTCAAAGCAGTCAGCGGCCATCACGCCTGGTGGCGTCTTGTAGGGCAGCAACAAATTGATTCCACTTTGCTCGGTCGGCGGCCATCCTTCGTACAGTGCCCCAACTGTGGTTCATTTTTTGCATCTCAGCTTCCACGGTTCTCCGCCAAGTTGTTTTTGGTCGGCCTCTCTTTCGCTTTCCCTCGGGGGTCCATAGCATAGCTGTTCTTGTGATGGTATCAGGGTCCCTTCTGAGGACATGGCCAACCCAACTCCAGCGTCTGCCAGCTATGATGGTGTGCATGTCCTCCTGGTTACTCCGACTAAGTAGTTCTTGGTTGCTGATGGTGTTTGGCCAAAAGATTCGGAGAATTTTCCTTAGGCAGATTGTGTGGAAAGAGGACAGTTTAGACATTTCCTTCTCTGTTACTCTCCAACATTCTGCACCATAGAGAAGCACAGAAAGTACGCAGCTCTCATACAGTCTTAATTTGGTGTTTGTGCTGTACTGGGAAGACTTCCAAATGTTGTTGAGAACAGCAAAGGCTGTTCTCGCTTTATTCATTCTGTTGTTAATGTCCTTGCTTGTTCCGCCGTCAGGTGTTACTATGCTTCCTAGGTAAGTAAATGTGTCTGTCTGTTCTAACTTCTGGTTCTTTACTGTTACTGGCTCAGGATTGCCCACATTTAGTGTCATGACCTCTGTCTTCTTCAAATTGATGTTCAGGCCAACCTGCTGGCCATACTTATTCAGTCTATCGGTTTTGTCTTGAATGTGTTGGTGTGAATGCGCGAGTAGTGCAATGTCATCTGCATATTCCAAATCTTCCAGTGTAGAAAACGTTGTCCATCTAATTCCTCTTGGACTGCCCTCTGTAGTCTGGCGCATCACCCAATCTATGACTGTCAGAAATAATGTTGTTGATAAGGGGCATCCCTGTCGTACTCCTGTTTTCACTTCGAAAGTTACATTACTCTATCCAACACTGCACGTAAAGTTAGAATAGAGGCTTTTTATAATGGAAACAATGCGGCTGGGAATTCCATAAGCCCTCAGAATTTTCCATAGGCTGTCCCTGTGTATGCTGTCGAAAGCCTTTTCAAAATCAACAAAGTTAATGTACAGCTGTCTCTGCCATTCTGAGCACTGCTCTGTAATGTTCCTGAGGGTAAATATATGATCTGCACATCTTCTGCTCTTTCTGAAGCCCGCTTGTTCTTTCCTCAGTTTATGGTCAACTGCTGTTGAAATTCTCTGGATGATTATCCTGCCTAGTATTTTGCTGGGAACTGAGAGGAGGGTAATTCCTCTCCAGTTGTTGCAGTCTGCAAGATCGCCCTTCTTGGGCAATTTGACAATTATTCCTTTACTCCACTCTGTTGGTGTTGTCTCAGTTTCCCAGACTTGTGAAAATAGTGGTTCTAATATTTCTGCTGCTAGTTCAGGGTCTGTCTTGAATAGCTCAGCATTCAGATTGTCGTGACCAGGCGCTTTTCCATTTTTTAGCCCTTTGATAGCTGTGATAATTTCTTCTTTTCGTGGAATGTCTGTATTTACGTCTAAGTCACTTTCAGCCTCAGGAACATTCAGCTGAGTCTCTGGTGGTTCCTTATTCAGTGTTTCTCTGAAGTGCTCTGCCCATCTTGTTTCCTGCCCCTGTGTTGTGGTGATGAGATTTCCTTGCTTGTCTCTTACTAACGTTATGTTGTTTGCACCTCGTTTTCCACTGATAGCTTTAGTTATTTTATAAACTGTGCTTTGTTCATTTCTCAGTGCTGCCTCTTCTGCCTGTCTTGCAAGGTCATCCAGAAATGTCCTTTTGTCAGCACGGGTTTGACGTTTTACTTCCTTGTCCAGCTGACTGTACTGTTCACTATATATTGCCTTTAACCTGGGAGACTTAGCTTCTGTTTTCTTCCTTTTCATTTCCTTTCTCTTCGCTATGGTGTTTAGCGTTTCTGGTGTTATCCAGTCTTGGCTCTTTCTTTCCTGGAATCCCAAGCATGACTTGCTGCTTTCTTTGTATATTGTTGAGATGGTGTTGAATTTCTGGTCCACATCGTCGGTCTCTGTTCTTTCCTGGCTTTTGGTAATCAGATATCGCCTCTTTACGTCGACCGTGAACGCTTTTCTGGTGAGGGGGGGTCCTTAAGTTTCGTGATGTTATATCTTTTCTGTTTGACTGCAACTGGTCCAGCAGCTCTGAGTTTCACCTTCAGTCTTGCTACTACTAGGTGATGATCACTTCCCACATCTGCACCTCTTCTTACTTTCACGTCTTGTAGTGCATGTCTCCATCTGCCATTGATCATTATGTGATCTATCTGGTTTTTGTCTCGTCCGTTTGGTGATTCCCATGTTAACTTGTGCACTTCTTTGTGTTGAAAAAGTGTTCCTCCAATGACCAGGTTGTTAATACTGCAGAAGCTTATTAATTTGTCCCCATTCTCATTTACTGTTCCACTGCCGCATTTCCCCATTACTCTTTCGTTATAGTTATTATGTGTTCCAACTTTCGCATTTAGGTCTCCCATTACTATAATAAGATCGTACCTGGGTACAGTTTCCATTTCCTTTTGTACCTGTTGATAGAAATCGTCCTTGATCTCTTCATCGCTGTCGTTTGTTGGTGCATAGCATTGTATAATTGTGGTGTTGGTGAATCTCCCCCTCAGTCTTGCTCTTATTAGTCTGTTGTTGATGGGTTTCCATTCCAGTAGAGACCTTTCCATTCCTTTCTTAAGGATAATGGCTACACCTTCGTTGTGCTGACCGTCCTCTCTACCAGAATAAAGTACTGTTTCCCCTGTAGCTGTTTTTATTCTCCCCATCCCTGTCCATCTGCTCTCGCTTATACCCAGGATATGTAGTTTGTAATTCCTCATCTCTGCTGTGATCTGTCTCAGCTTTCCTGCCTCATTCATAGTTCTGACATTCCAAAAACCAATTCTGGTTTCATGTTTTGCAGTCTGGGCATCCGTTTTCATGCCAGTGGCTTCCTTTCGGCTTTCACCACTGTCAGTCATTCGAGCCTGAGACTCCGGATGTCCGTCCCGCATCAAAGTGTTTCCATTTATTGCTGTTTCCGTAACGTGTGCGATTTTTTACACAGACAGGGGTGTCGGCCCTGTGCTAAAACCCCCAACCTGGAGGACCAGGGTACCAGCTTTTGTCTGACCCCTACCCACGCAGACCAGTCCAGCATGGTTGAACCTACCAGGAGTAAAACTCCCACTGGCATTGCTCTGGGGATTGTCAGGGTACACAAGCTGCCATACCGCTACAAGGTATAGGTACCATTGATGGCAGTAGAGAGCTCAGTGTTTCTAAATTAGATCCCTACAGCTACTGTGTTACACCTACCGCTGCTATATACTATATACTTCATACAAGATGATGCGGTAAATCTCTAGATCAGTGGTTCTCAACGTAGGCCATGCCATATTTCTAGGGGGGCGACAGTAAAATAGTAAAGTACCTTTTTCCAGCTAATAGTGATTATCAGGGGGCTACAGATGTAAATTAGATTCAAAGGGGTAGGGGGGGGGGGGGGGTATGAGCCAAGAAACCTGAGTTCAGACATGATTTAAAAAAAAAAATCAAGGTAGATCTTTAGAGAGCTCAGTGTTTCTAAAGTAGATCACCACAGCTGCTGGGTTACCTCCCGCTGATATATATACTATATACTTCATACAGGATGATACGGTAAATCTCTGGATGAGTGGTTGTTAACGTGAGCCATACCATATTTCTAGTGGGCCACAATAAAATGGTAAAGTACCTTTTTTCAGCTAACAGTGATTATCGGGGGGCCCACAGAGGTAAATGGGACTCATAGGGGGGGGGGGGGGGCAATGAGCAAAAAAAAAATGGTTGAGAACACCTGCTCTAGATGATGAAGCGGGAAAAAGGAACAATTGTTTAAACTAGGAAAATTAGAATTAGCCCTCTTCCGCTAGCATTTAAAAAGCGCGATGTCCCTAGGATTACAGGTCGACATTCCAGCACCGCATTAAAAAAAACCCACAAGTTACCTTATTAAAATTCACTTTATTCGTTAACTTTATGTGGCATAAACGTGAAATTTTCTTTGGAGTAAAGTTAACATTATGTTAAATACCATTTAGTTTGAATTTTCCACCGCACTGTCGACGGAATTGTGGGAAGACAAACTTCTGGCAGAGATAAAAGTTACGCGTAGACCCGCTTATTCCTAGTTCTAATTCTCTGAAATCTGAATACGCACAGCAGACGCGAACAAGTGGTAATCTTTAGACTTCGCACAGATCACAACAGACTGGGATACCATCTAATCAACAAGCTTAAGGAACTACTGATGAGTGTAACTGTGGCACCGATAACATGACTGCTGAACACCTGCTTCAAAGGTGCCCAACATATGAGGAACAGAGAAAGCGCATATGATCATCTCCAGTACCATTCCTGGAAAAACTCTACAGAGATGTCAACATCCTCAGACTGACCACTGCTAACTTTGAACATATTCAAGTCAGGCGTCTGAGGGTGAGCGAAGAAGAAGAAATCTGAATAAAGGCATGATTTAATCAAGGTAGATCTTCAGACAGCTCAGTGTTTCTAAAGTAGATCTCCACAGTTGCTGGGTTGCCTGTCGCTGGTCTAGAATGCTTGTTCGGTGTCGTCATTCACGTCTTTGTCATCAGTTTTGTGCGCTGATGGTACCGCTCGTTTCTCAAAACATATAAAATGAACGGGACTGCCTCGAAATACTTACGTACTTAGTCGTTCCTCTTCTACCGTGAGGTGTAGAGGTTTGTAAGAGAGAGAGCGCCATATTATTCTATCGGCTGTCTTTCTCCTGGCTCCATTCTAGTCTTCTGTCCTTCAAAGATTGTCTAATGTTGTCCTCCCAGCGGACTCTGGGTCGTCCAGGAGGTCTGGATCCCTGGCTCTTAGTTTCCCATGCTTGCCGTGGTAGTCGATCTTCTCCCATTCTGCAGACATGGCCAAACCATCTCAGTTGGGACTGTTCTACTTGGGTCTGCAGGGGTTGGGTTTTTAGGCTGCGGACCATGTCTCTTCTTGTTACTTCAACCACCTTCCTCAGATACCTCATTTCTGAGGTTTGGATCTGGCTTTTGTGGGCTGTAGTCATTGACCATGACTCGCATCCATACGTCAAGACTGCTGCCTCGATATGTATACTGTTCAAAAAAAGAAACGCATAGCTATCCGAGCGGGCGTTTTTATGAGTTTGTAAGTAAAATTTGGTGCTAGGGTATATCAAAACCAGCCTCAAATGTTCTTTGCAGTGTCAAATGCACGTGTTGACCTGAATTGCGTTCGTTTTTGTAATCGTTCCAACGCAGTGGTCAATAGTGTTTATGACGTAATTTTTGACCACAGCTCATGTTGCGCGCACGTGAAAGCAACAAAATTTGGGGTGAACACTATTCACTGCCCCGCAGGCGATCATTGTCCTCTCAAGGCTGTGTGTGGTCCCGGTTGCCGGGTCCTCCCAGCGCAGCGGAGGCAGCGAATGGGTGCTGTGCCTGTACCAGATTGCTCTTTTTCGCGGACCTTCGGTCCCGAGAGAATTTTGGCTGGACAGACGTCTCGGTAGCGAAGTGGTTTTATAGCGGCAGAAGTAGAGTACACACGAGGGCAAGTTCGGGCACAGCGGATTGATCAACCGCTTGCTTGTCACATTGATTACGGAAACAACAATTAATATTCTGTTGTACCAATAAACGCCTTTAGGCGTAACGGAACAACGGATAATTTCTTGTTGCCCTAAGACGCCGCAAGGCGTAATGGCCACAGACTGCTTGGTCGGTCTTTGGCTAAGGACGGAAGAAGAAAGAAGAAGACTATTCACTGACTACGCAACTGAAACCCTATAAAAGGATAACGCTACACAAAAAAAATTCAGTTCATTTTCAAGCAGACATTTATGGCGTCTCTATCGATATATTTAAGGAACATCGCTATTGGCCGACTGCATGCAGGCGAAAGTCAAAGTCAGGTTGCTAGGCATCTAAACGTGCATCAGAGTACCATCAGTCGACTTTGGCACCGGTTCCAAGCCACTGGCTCAGTTGAAGACCGGCATCGCAGTGGACGACCCAGAGTGACAACAGCAGCGGAGGATCGCTTTATTCGGCTTCGTCACCTCAGAGACAGGTTTACAACAGCTTCCTCAACTGCACAGTCATTGCCTGCAGGACGTCATGTGTCTGATCAAACTGTCCGGAATAGACTGCATGATGCTGGACTTTGGGCACAACGACCTCACCGAGGACCTGTCCTTACGCGCCGCCATCGCCAAAATCGACTTCTTTGGGCCAACCAGCATCGTCCCTGGGCAGCTGACAATCAATGGAGACGTGTCTGCTTTAGTGACGAATCTTTCTTTTTGTTGCAGCGTCATGATAGACGGCGTAGGGTCTACCGTAGGCGAAATGAACGTTTTGCCCAAAATTGCGTTGATGAAGCTCCGCCGCACGGTGGTGGAGGTGCAATGGTGTGGGGAATGATCAGTTACAACGGAAGGAGTCAATTGGTGCACATTGAAGGAGGCTTGAATGCGCAACGATACGTCAATGAAATTCTTCGACCCTATGTCCTTCCACATTTCTCTGCCCAAAGGTCTGTGTTTCAACAGGACAACGCCAGACCCCATTTTGCACGGTTGACCACGCAGTTCCTGACGGCCAACAACATTCTCACCCTTCCCTGGCCATCCCTGTCTCCAGACATGAGTCCGATTGAGCACCTGTGGGATGAGCTGCATAGACGTGTTTGTCGCCGAGACGTTGCTCCAGCCAATCGTCGTGAACTGTTCCAGGCCCTCCAGGAAGAATGGGCAGCCATACCACATGCCTACATCAGACGTCTGAAGCAGAGTCATGTACCCATTAAAGATGAGTATATTAGGGCGTGACGCTACCAGATTTTGAAACCGGGACCCAGAAACTTTACCGCGTGCGGCAAGACCTCTAAAACTCTTCCCATTGGACGATCAGTAGTAATTTATTATATCCCCTGAAATAAATAATGAAGAAAACCTGAGACCCGTGAATAGTAAATAAATATAGGTCATCAACAGGCACTCGTTGGACATACAGGAGAACATCAGACAAAATACAAGAAATATCAAGTGACAAGTTTTCAGGGAATCAAACCAAGAACCATCCAAACGGCGCCATCGCTTTGCTGTGAAAGTAAATCATGAAAGTAAGCACAACCAATGTATACCCACCTAAGGGTGCCTTTCACCCGTCTCATAAAGCTAAGCCCTAGTATATTTACATTTCTAATTGGTCACTCCCCCGCGGCAATTATCCGCTATGGGGCTACCGTTAGTACTGTATGTAATGTAGTATATCAGAGCATATGTAGCAGCCGTACTTTCGTATTTAAGTGTGAAACAAACAGTGATATATTCATACGTTGTTGAACAAAGCGGTAAGGGAAAGGTGCTGAGTTGAGCAGGACGCACATCAATGAACAAAGTTAAAAGCGTTACAAGACGGTCCTTGTTCTGAATAAACGGCAGCCACGAGATTATATATAGACTTCCGAGGCTTGCACAGAATATAACGATTCAATTGGTATAACAACTTCACCAATGTTGAACTGATGGAAACAACTAGGCAAATTCCAGTTCAACAAGAGGCGAGGACAAGATGCTAAAGTTGGACAAGGGACACACTTAAGAATCCAGCTTTTATCATTACAATGGGGAGCCGCGCTGACGTAATGGTTACCACACTGCGCTGGCGATCGGGGGATCCAGGTTCGCGACCGGGACTTGGACTGGATTAATTCGAGTCCTGGCGAAGACATTTGAAGAAGTGCCTTCGACCAGGGGACTTAAATAACCCGAGCGGGCTCCTGAGCACAAACCCTCTGTGGATGAGAAGGAGCGAAGCTCCTGACCGGGTTGGAAGGAAAGTCCACAGGCTCACCAGCCTCGCAATGCCATGAAACTTGTTGATGTCATTGGGCCGAAGCCCAAGTGCCGCTGCTTAGGAAAAATAAATCATTACAATGCAGTCCAATATCTGGACTCCTCAATGTAAGAAAATAAACAGAAGACCTAATATAACCCATGGACAAGAGAACTGAAGACCAGGTATGAAAGGGGTAAAGATGCTATAGGAAGACTTTGAACAGACAGCACTGGACAAGATAGCACTGGACAAGATAACACTGGGCAAGATAGCACTGGACAAGATAGCACTGGACAAGATAGCAATGGACAAGATAGCACTGGACAAGACAGCACTGGACAAGATAGCACTGGACAAGATAGCACTGGACAAGATAGCACGGGACAAGATAGCACTGGACAAGATAGCACTGGACAAGATAGCACTGGACAAGATAGCACTGGACAAGACAGCACTGGACAAGATAGCACTGAACAAGATAGCACTGGACAAGACAGCACTGGACAAGACAGCACTGGACAAGACAGCACTGGACAAGATAGCACTGGGCAAGATAGCACTAGACAAGATAGCACTAGACAAGATATCACTGAACAAGATAGCACTGGACAAGATAGCACTGGACAAGATAGCAAGGGTTGGTGAGAATTTATCGAAGGCCTTTCCTACACAGGGAACAGAAAGGTAGTAAATGAATAAAAAGGTTACTGAGAAACTGGAAAATTTGGGAAGGGGAGTGTATATTGGGGAAGGAAACGGCATTGATCAACACATAGAGGCAGAAAGAGTCCTGAAAATCTGTTAAGGGAGACTAAATAAATAAATAAATGTAAGTAATTAACACCCGCTGCACAGAAACAAGAAGGGCACCAGAATACAAAAAAGAAGTATGAGTGATAGGCTAACCGAGAATCGAACCGAGATCCAACAAAACGGCACCATCGCATTTCCGTGAAAGCAAAATCGTAATAGGACGCACAGTCAATTTAGCATCCCTTAGAAAAAGTTCTTCATTGGTCGTGGTCATTATCACGACATCTACACAATTACGGAATATAACACCCATGAACGATCAAGACTTTTAAAGACTCAATCATTAATATAACTGTCCTATCAGCAAGTAAAAACGGAAGGAAATACTTTGTGTCTAGTAAAGCGTAGAGGAAGATGAACAACACATGATAGACTGGCTGGTTTAAGTCACGGATGGGTGGACTCTTAAATAAATAATGAAGGAAACCCGAGTCCTGTGACTAGTAAATAAATAAATATAGGCAATTAACACGCACTCGTTGAAACAGAAAGTACACCAGACAACAGAAAGTACACCAGACAACAGAAAGAAATATAAGTGATAGGCTTACCATGAATCGAACCAAAGACCATCCAAACGGCGTCCTTGCTGAATGGACAGTTATCTTAGTGATTGAGTCTTTAAAATGTCTGGGGAGTTCACGGGTGCTATATTCCGTTGTTGTGTATATATTGTGAGAAGGATTTCGGCCAATGAAGCACTTTTTGGTGATGCTAAATTGGCTATGCGTCCTTTCATGATTTACTTTAACTGCAAGAAGATAATGCAGTTTTGATGATCCTTGGTTCTTTTCCCGGTAAGCTTATCACTTACGTTTCGTTTCTGTTGTCTGGTGTCCTACTTTCTGTCCAACGAGTGCCTGTTAATTACCATTATTTATTTACTACACAGGTCTCATGTTATTTGTTTAAGTGGCTGTACTGGAACTTGACGCTACTAGTTTCGAACCCAGTAACTTTGTCTCGAGAAGCAATCGCTCTAACCGCTCTGTACTTCGTAATCTACGGGAATAATAGCTACGGTAACCTGAGTAACCAAAGTACCTAGCAACGACGTTGAGCTGTTTAGCACTAAGCAAATGTCCCACCTTAAGCTTGCATATCGCAAGTTTCTCACTCACCATTTGCTAAAACCTTAATCTAATCTTGGCTCGACTGAATAAAAAAAGATACACAAATTTTCCGTTTATATTTGGTTATAACCGCAAAACGCCCACGAAAGAAAATCCTGTGTAAACAGTTTTTATTAAGAAATTTCACTATCTCAGCTTGGAGTGCAGAGCCGGCAGGGGTGGGTGTAAAGTGGTTATTCTGTATGTAATTTAACTCCTTAAACGTAAGCCAGTGATTTAATTTTAAAAAATTTTTTTTGGTCTGCCTACAATTGCAACTGAAACTGAGAACCCGGTTCAAAATCATCCCGGGAAAGCGAAATGTTGACCGATATTTGCGCAATACGTTTTTTTAGAGGAATATGATCATCGAACCGTGACTTCAGCTGAATCTCAGATTATTTAACATTTTCGTAGGAGTGTCTTCAACACAAAATAATTAAAAAGTATTATGTACGTACGAATGTAATCACATCAAATTAGATAACGTATTATCAATATAGGAGCGTCTTGAGCGCAAACGGACCCACAATTTGTGTGTGTATTGTACGGGTGTCAACAAAATGAGATGCCGGTGTGTTATTGAAGTGCGAGTGTTTTCAACAGAATTATTTTATTAAAAAAATGTATCTTGGACTTTTAACATCACGAGTCTGGTGCAGGCGCAACTTTCGAAGAAGCAAAGAGTTTTATCAGAATCAGATACAGAAACACATGTGATTCACCCCATCCAGGCCACATACAAAATGATGCATATTACCAGCTTAGCAGAAGAGCAGTGATAATCTTTGTCATGGAATATCCTAATCCACATATATAAATTATTAGGTAAATATGAAGCCTAACAAATAAAATTAATAAAGAGAAGAGCAATGGTAAAATGACAGTGCTGTCCCAAAGAATGTACTCGAAATCCCCCTTGTTTTCTGCTTCGTCTGCAAATTGTAACGCTTTCACGTTGATAGTAAAGCTTACTGTATTATTACCCGCCTTCTTCAATGAAACGTGTGCTGTATTTCTTGGAAAAGCATTGAGACGTACTGCGTAATGACCTAAATTAACCCTAACATTAATTATACTGCGTTACCAAAACGAACGAACAGATGGACTAAAAGGATAAAAAGAGAAGGGAGAGGCAGAAAGCCGAACACTAAACCCGCTTCGCGCGATACACAATTACTACCATCACGCGTGTAAGTCTACATGCACTAATTTTTTTTTCAGACGGACAGTGATAAAATACACTACCCTTTCCCAGAGTTAGGTTTATAAATCATAACAGACTCTTATTAGAAAAGACAACATTATATGGGTTTACGTTTGAACACATAACAGTACCCAGACAGCACATCTTCTAAACAGGAGATAGAAGAAATTGCATATTTTGAACGCAGCCACGTAGCTCCTTTAAATTAGTATTTTTTTGGGTTCCTTAGGGCTTGCTGACAAATAATATTTAAAACGTGTTTGAAAAAACCTTACGTTACATAAATAGCCTACCATGTAAACTCCAAATTGATTGGAGCGCAACAAATGAAAGCCTAACCACGATTGGTCGGGCTATAAATACTATCTTGGTTGTTAGGGGAGACGGGAAAAGATAACATTTTTTCAAACACTTGTCGAAACGTGGCTCATTGGCCAGTCTCGCTGATATACACACTTGGGAGCGTTAGTTCGAGACCACTAATTCAAATAAGCTTGATAAAGCGACAGTACGTTGAAGCCAGCTCACATTTTTGCTAAAATAAAAGCCTGGAACAAAAGCAGATGGGAATTTGTGCCAGTAATTGTGCCAGAATTCATTGCTAATCAACGTATCTGTGTTTATTTCCATGAAATTGTGGTAAGCTTGAACCATTCAGTATCTTTTAATGAAAATTGAATGTAAATTGTTAATTTATGCCTGTATAAATATGTGTAGTTCAGTGGCAAACAGGAGATAAAGCCTATAATGCTCCAGCCTGAACAGAGGGTGTCGGAGGGAAGTAAAACGGCATGGAATGGCCAAATAGTACACTGACACCTGGATGATGGACTAGAAAGAAATAATGCTGGAAGTGCAGAGGCGTAGTAACCATTAAGAAGGGTAATACTGGAATAAAGTGTTTCAAATGAAGCTGACTGTTGGCCTAACGCTCTGAACGCAATGTTTGTGCTGTATTGTGATCAGTGTAAAAGAGAATATAAATTAGTTATGAAGTAGAAGGTACATCCTTCTTGATTTCAGGGACAGTGGTCTTGATGGTACTGAGCAGCATCTGGTCAGAGATTTGCTGAATCCAGAGTCGGACAGCATACTCCTTGGTCCTTTTAGCTATCAGTGAGGTGTCTCCTGAGCCCAGAGGAGAATTCGAGCAGAGGAGTCCTTTCCTGCCGCCATCACTCAAGATAAGCAGAGTTGGCCAGCTGAGCTCAACATTATGTCCCCTCATCGTGAAATAACTTTATAAAAACTAACATTAAGAGGGGAATTTACTTGTCTTAAAATCAGGAACTGTGAACATCTCCCATACTGGTCCCTAAAGACAAACTATTGAAGTCATGATGACAAATACCAACAGAGCTTGAACAAAACAAAACCAGTATTACCTCATTTTACTACTACACAACTGACACACATAGTACATTTGTACTAATATATGTCACTACAATATTCATATTAAATACATTCTGTACATAACTTGTAATTTAAATTGATTGTGATTCCTGGTTCCCTTGTAGTTGAATCAGGACACATATTCATTCATGCTAGTAATGAATACATATTGTTATTTGAACCGTTACGAGTGACTTCTTTAAGATATTCTCATAGAGTGTTATATGTATGTGAGTGTCACAGTGTTGTCAAGAGTAGTGGATTAAATTAAATTGTTTATCAGTCTGTTGTTGTGACTTACACTTCACCATACTCATACCCTAGACACATAACGTAGCATCACACTATTCCAGAATAATTCTGACTGAGATATATAGATATGTGGTAGCAAGTAAGGTTATCTATAATACACTACTCTTAATAGATATAGATACCTTCACAGCTGATCTCAGTCAGTACACTAAGTTCCCTATAAATATTTATAACATCCCACTTCACCACATATATTGGGGTCTCGCTCTTGGGATTTTGAATCTTTAATTATTAAAAATATTGGGGGTAATTCACTTCAGGGAATATAAGAATTAAAAGGTATCCTTGGGTGGAATTAAATAAGGTTGAGCTCACGGTGCCTGTGTGTCCATTAGAGATTGAATTGTTGGTTAGACATTGTATAAATTTACATAATAGACAATGGCGGAACTGGCCAAATTTCGATCTGCTGCGGTTCAGACTGCAAAAGAGTTAGGATTAGATGGGCAAGTTATGGTTGCCTATGTTACTACGGAATGTGACAAATTTATTGAACGCGAAGAAAGAAGGTTTGAAGCCGAAAGAAAGGTAGAGGCTGACAGGGAAATTAAGAAGTTACAATTTGAAGCTGAGGCTGAGACTAAGAGGTTGCAAGCTGAGGCTGAGACTAAGAGGTTGCAAGCTGAGGCTGAGACTAAGAGGTTGCAGATTGAGGCTGACAAAGAGGCTAAGAAATTGGAAGCAGAAGAGAAGAAATTAGCTGCAGAAAGGGAAGCCGATGTCGAACGAAGACTTTGCACAGAATAATAAACGATTTCAATTTAGGTATAACAACTTCACCAATGTTGAACTGAGAAGATAACAATTACAAAGGCAAATTCCAGTTACAACAGAGGCGAGTTTTGAGTTTGTCAAGGCCATGCTCCTGAAAATGTTGCCAGACCCTTTGCCTCTGATTGCAACGGATACTCAGGGAGAATCTCAGCTATTTATTCATTAGACATTTTTGTTGGCAAGCCGCGATATTGAGGAGCTATATATAATAGTTACTATTAGCTACCACGTATGGGTTAGAGAGAGGAAGGTGGAGCTTAAAGTTCTCTCAGGGACTTCGTGGGGCAGCTTATGAAGTTTTTGCAAAAATGAGCAGAGGTGATCAGGAAAATTATGACATGCTAAAGATGCTCTTTCGAGGTAAATGAAAAGAATGCAAGTTTTTACTTAAATAACCCGAGCGAATGCTAACATACTGTCAGGTGAAACATATCACCAGTTCTCTGCACGCATGAGACATAGGAGCGAAGACTTCCTGGGGAACAACCGGATTGGAAGGAAAAGTCCTTACAGAGCTCACCAGCCTCGCAATAGGCTCCATGGAAACCTGAGAAAGTTTGTCATGGAACAAGGTGCAGAGAGGCTGGGTGAGTTGCTAAATGTTGCTGAAAGGTATCAAGCAGCTCAAGCAGAGGTAACAGGTAAGAAAAAGAAACAGGGGGATAACTTTAGTGCACCACAGAACTTTAATAAATTTGATCCTAATGGAATCAAGAATAAAGGTAAGTCACCAAATTTGATAGGCACGGTATGACAATAAAAAAATTCCCACCATGCGATGAAAGGAAAATATGATGAAAGAAAAATCTATTCTAACCAATGAAAAAAGGTTTGGTGTAAAAATTGTCAATGGACAACTCATGACCTGGACACAGAAGGAAACCTTGTGTCTAATCAGGGCAACCCTTCAGGTCAGGTCGACCTCAAGACAGGAGGAGGATAGTATGTTAGAGACCACTCCAGAAGAGATGAGGAAGGCACAGGCTGGGGATAAAACACTCAAGCCTTGTTTCAGAAAATTGTCAACTTGTCATACAACTCCTGGACAAGGAGAGGATTTTAGCATGAAAACAAGTTGATGATAGGAAAGACTGGAGCTAGATCCCAAGTGGTCAGCGGCACTGGTTCTTTCCACAAGATATAGACAGAATTACTGGAGCCTACATGATGATAGCAGGAATGGGGACCATGAGAAAATAGGTACCATCATTCAAAAGGTGGCTCACAATTATTATTGGCCCAAAGCAAGATGGGACATTGAGAATTTTGTAGAAAGGTGTAGCATAGCACATGAGGGAACACCCACAAGTGGGCACATGGATCAGGACCTGGACACGCCACGGGGCAAAATTAGGCCTGATAATAAAAAGAAAAATAGATTTGATAAAGTGGACCAAATGGAATGGGAAGCCCCTTTTCACGGACAAGCTTCACTTAACTGTTTTACAAGCCACTATGCGGAGAGTGCAAAAAGATGTCTTTTCCCAGCACTATACGCCGACAATCCCCTCAATCGGACTTAAGCAAACTGGAGGAAGGTAAGATGTAGGAAAATCTCTCATCAATAATTTTAAGAGGGGGAGGCAGCCTCCAAGAGAAAAATTGGTAGCGGTCGTTTTGTGAATGATAATTCTGGGAGGAAAAATCATCACTATAAAGCTTCGAGTGGAAGAGACCATACCGGTGCATGGACAAATAGGTCCACACAATTAAAGGTCCATATGTAGCTTTGTTAAGAACGTGGACTGATGAAAAGGCAGAGGACAACATTACATCTTCATACCAATATGTGAATGAGCTGACCACTCGTTTAAAAACTGGCTGGAAACTTGCCAATGAAAATTTGAAACAAGCCAGGAAGAAACATGCTGCCTATTATAACAGGAAGGCGAAAGACAGAAATTTGGCTGTGGAGAGAAGGTACTGCTTCTTTTGCCCGGGAGTCAGAATAAGTTACAAATTGGATGGCAGGGTCCATATACAGTTCTAGAGAAAGGTGTCTAGAACAAATTATAAGATAGATAAGAAGGGGAAAGAAAAAATCTATCATGTGAATCTCCTGAAGAAATATTTGGAAAGAGAACATCAGGAAGAGACACACTTGTTGACCTTGTCCATCGCCATGGAGATGAAAAAGGAACCACTTTCATCATTTGAATATCCATTACACCCCTGTGAGACCGCAGCACAGGTGAAAATCAGTACACATTTAACGAAAACTCAGAAAGAGAGAGTGCAACAGGTTCTAAATAATCATGCAGAGGTGTTAACAGACCGACCAGGGCATACAAACCGATTGGAATATGATATGAAATTAATAGACTCCACACCTGTCTGTATGAAACCATATTCGATTCCGTTTGCTAAGGAAAAAGCTTTGAAGGAAGAGATAGACTATCTGTTGAAGGAAGGAATTATTTCGCACAGTGAGTCTTCGTATAGATCCGGTGTTGTACTTTTAAGGAAGCCCTCTGGAGAACATAGACTCTGTATAGATTACAGGAGACTGAATGCTATTACAGAAGGACAGGTGGATCCATTGCCGGATACAAATCAGCTGTTTGCCAGACTAAATAAAGCTAAATATTTCTCAAAAGTGGATCTGAGTAAAGGATACTATCAGATTCCAGTAAAGCCTGAGGTTAGACCATACCTAGCTTTTAGTACCTCAGAAGGACCCTATGAGTTTAATAGATTGCCATTTGGATTGAAGAATGCGCCTAGTGTCTTCTCTAGAATGATGAGAAAATTATTGGATCCTCTGAATAATCCCTGTATAACAAATTTTATGGATGATATCCTTATAGCAACAGAAACATTTGAGGAACACATTGACTCTCTGAACATGCTGTTTGATCGACTTAGGGAGGCAAATTTAACAGCCCGTCCAACCAAATGTTGCGTTGGATGTAAAGAATTGGAATTTTTGGGACACACAGTTTATCAGGGAAACATGACCCCTGACCCAAAGAATTTAGAGACACTACAAAAAGCCCCGAGACCACAAACCAAGAAGGACGTGAGATCCTTTGTCTCATTATGTGGTTTCTACCAGAAGTATATCAAAAACTTTAATTCCATATGTGCACCTTTAACGGAATTGACACGTAAAGGACATCCAGATCGCATTACATGGACACCACAATGTGAAATGACTTACCAAGAATTGAAGGAAAAGCTCACAAGTAAACCCATTTTGAAATTACCTGACTTAAGTCAAGAATTCATAGTAAGGACGGATGCAAGTAATATTGGGTTAGGTGCAACTTTACTACAGAAATCAGATGCATTGGATGGGGAATTAAGCCCAGTGGCATATGCTAGCAGAAAGTTGAATAAAGCTGAAATCAACTACTCAACTAGCGAAAAAGAATGTCTTGCAGTAATATGGGCAATAAAGAAATTCAATATTTATCTATATGGGAAGGCATTTAAGTTGCAAACTGACCACAAACCTTTATCGTTTTTAGCACAGGCTAAGCATGAGAACTCTAGGTTACTCCGATGGTCTTTGCTTCTGGCTCCATATAAATTTAGCATTGAATATATATCTGGAAAAACCAATCTGGGAGCGGATTTTTTAAGCCGCCATCCGTGTGATGAGAATCACCGTAAACCCCAGAAATAATAATAAATTTCTCTATGTGTATATAGAATAAAGGACTGACATATAATGTCTGTTTTAAGAGGGGAGGTGGCATGAAATATTCTAATCCACATATATAAATTATTAGGTAAATATGAAGCCTAACAAATAAAATTAATAAAGAGAAGAGCAATGGTAAAATGACAGTGCTGTCCCAAAGAATGTACTCGAAATCCCCTTGTTTTCTGCTTCGTCTGCAAATTGTAACGCTTTCACGTTGATAGTAAAGCTTACTGTATTATTACCCGCCTTCTTCAATGAAACGTGTGCTGTATTTCTTGGAAAAGCATTGAGACGTACTGCGTAATGACCTAAAGTAACCCTAACATTAATTATACTGCGTTACCAAAACGAACGAACAGATGGACTAAAGGGATAAAAAGAGAAGGGAGAGGCAGAAAGCCGAACACTAAACCCGCTTCGCGCGATACACAATTACTACCATCACGCGTGTAAGTCTACATGCACTAATTTTTTTTCAGACGGACAGTGATAAAATACACTACCCTTTCCCAGAGTTAGGTTTATAAATCATAACAGACTCTTATTAGAAAAGACAACATTATATGGGTTTACGTTTGAACACATAACAGTACCCAGACAGCACATCTTCTAAACAGGAGATAGAAGAAATTGCATATTTTGAACGCAGCCACGTAGCTCCTTTAAATTAGTATTTTTGGGTTCCTTAGGGTTTGCTGACAAATAATATGTAAAACGTTACGCAAATAGTCCAGGAATTAATAAATTATACCCAAAATAAAATATTGGGGGTGCCTGACAGCATAAAATCATTTCTGCTCATAAAATTTTTTTTATAACGTGTTTGAAAAAACCTTACGTTACATAAATAGCCTACCATGTAAACTCCAAATTGATTGGAGCGCAACAAATGAAAGCCTAACCACGATTGGTCGGGTTATAAATACTATCTTGGTTGTTAGGGGAGACGGGAAAAGATAACATTTTTTCAAACACTTGTCGAAACGTGGCTCATTGGCCAGTCTCGCTGATATACACACTTGGGAGCGTTAGTTCGAGACCACTAATTCAAATAAGCTTGATAAAGCGACAGTACGTTGAAGCCAGCTCACATTTTTTTGCTAAAATAAAAGCCTGGAACATAGGCAGAACGGAATTTGTGCCAGTTTGTGCCAGAATTCATTGCTAATCAACGTATCTGTGTTTATTTCCATGAAATTGTGGTAAGCTTGAACCATTCAGTATCTTTTAATGAAAAATTGAATGAGAATTGTTGATTTATGCCTGTATATATATGTGTAGTTCAGTGGCAAACGTGAGGTAAAGCCTATAATGCTCCAGCCTGAACAGAGGGTGTCGGAGAGAAGTAAAACGGCATGGAATGGCCAAATAGTACACTGACACCTGGATGATGGACTAGAAAGAAATAATGCTGGAAGTGCAGAGGCGTAGTAACCATTAAGAAGGGTAATACTGGAATAAAGTATTTCAAATGAAGCTGACTGTTGGCCTAACGCTCTGAACGCAATGTTTGTGCTGTATTGTGATCAGTGTAAAAGAGAATATAAACTAGTTATGAAGTAGAAGGTACATCCTTCTTGATTTCAGGGACAGTGGTCTTGATGGTACTGAGCAGCATCTGGTCAGAGATTTGCTGAATCCAGAGTCGGACAGCATACTCCTTGGTCTTTTTAGCTATCAGTGAGGTGTCTCCTGAGCCCAGAGGAGAATTCGAGCAGAGGAGTCCTTTCCTGCCGCCATCACTCAAGATAAGCAGAGTTGGCCAGCTGAGCTCAACATTATGTCCCCTCATCTTGAAATAACTTTATAAAATCAACATTAAGAGGGGAATTTACTTGTCTTAAAATCAGGAACTGTGAACATCTCCAATACTGGTCCCTAAAGACAAACTATTGAAGTCATGATGACAAATACCAACAGAGCTTGAACAAAACAAAACCAGTATTACCTCATTTTACTACTACACAACTGACACACATAGAACATTTGTACTAATATATGTCACTACAATATTCAGATTAAATACATTCTGTACATAACTTGTAATTTAAATTGATTGTGATTCCTGGTTCCCTTGTAGTTGAATCAGGACACATATTCATTCATGCTAGTAATGAATACATATTGTTATTTGAACCGTTACGAGTGACTTCTTTAAGCTATTCTCATAGAGTGTTATATGTATGTGAGTGTCACAGTGTTGTTAAGAGTAGTGGATTAAATTAAATTGTTTATCTGTCTGTTGTTGTGACTTACACTTCACCATACACATACCCTAGACACATAACGTAGCATCACACTATTCCAGAATAATTCTGACTGAGATATATAGATATGTGGTAGCAAGTAAGGTTATCTATAATACACTACTCTTAATAGATATAGATACCTTCACAGCTGATCTCAGTCAGTACACTAAGTTCCCTATAAATATTTATAACATCCCACTTCACCACAATCTTCAGACTTCGCGCGGGCTACAACAAATTGGGGTATTATCTATTCAACAAGCTAAAGATAGGAACTACCGATGAGTGTAAATGTGGCACTGATAAAACGACTGCTGAAAGTCTGCTGTAAAGATGCTCCACATATCAGCAACAGAGAAATCACACATGTCCGTCACCGGTACCATCCTTGGATTAAACTCTGTAGAGATACAAATAGTCTGAAGCTGACTTAACAAATTCAAGTCTGACATATGACGTCTAAGAGTGTACGATCAAGTAGCTGACAACTGATTTCTGTGAACATATTCAAGTAGACACGTCTAAGAGTGTACGATCAAGAAGCTGACCACTGATTTCTGTGAACATATTCAAGTAGACACGTCTAAGAGTGTACGATCAAGAAGCTGACCACTGATTTCTGTGAACATATTCAAGTAGACGTCTGAGAGTGTACGATCAAGAAGCTGACCACTGATTTCTGTGAACATATTCAAGTAGACGTCTGAGAGTGTACGATCAAGAAGCTGACCACTGATTTCTGTGAACATATTCAAGTAGACGTCTGAGAGTGTACGATCAAGAAGTTGACCACTGATTTCTGTGAACATATTCAAGTAGACGTCTAAGAGTGTACGATCAAGAAGCTGACCACTGATTTCTGTGAACATATTCAAGTAGACGTCTGAGAGTGTACTATCAAGAAGTTGACCACTGATTTCTGTGAACATATTCAAGTAGACACGTCTAAGAGTGTACGATCAAAAAGCTGACCACTGATTTCTGTGAACATATTCAAGTAGACACGTCTAAGAGTGTACGATCAAGACAAAGATACCACGAGTGGCAGAGTGATTACAGCGCTTGTTTCTCGAGACAAAGTTACCGAGTTCAAAACCAGGTAGACTCACACTCCGGTCTACCAAACTGTAAATGGGTACTTGACTGCTCTTGAGTTACGGAAGGCAAAGGTAAATAGAAAGAGAACTGGCCAGCTGAGACCACGTATAGTTAAGTATCCAACACTCCACTCCTCTACGGCAGTATTTGCTATGGAACTATATAACTTAACTATAACTTTAGTTTTTGCCTCCGTGTCTATCGGTACACAATAACGATTTAGCTTCACATGTCAGAGAGTGTAGCAGACAAGAGACAGAGGAAAGGGAAGGTTGATGAAAGTACGGTGAAGAAGAATGGTGAGGGAACAAGCAAGGGTGACAGACTTCAAGGTGCTACGTGCTTGTCTATAAGAACTTTTTCTCTACTCATCCCCTCTTCCCACGAGTGATACAAAGAGGGAATTACCAGCGAATATGGAACAAATATATGAGAATTTGTTCCATATTCGTTGGTAAGTACGATCCAACTTGAACATTAATTTAAAAAAAAAAAATCCATATATACTGGACCACAAGGTCTTATACATTTGGACATGCACCCTAATATAACCGACGGTCCCGTGAGTCTAGGTTGAACGGGACGTGCTTCACTAATAATAAATCCAGCGTGTCCGTGATTAGATTTCATTCGTCTTCCTGCTTTCCTTTCTGGTTCTCTTCTTTTGAGCATGGAGCCACTAAGGAAGCTGGTCTCCTGACAGGAAGCCTGCATTAAAGCCTCATGTGATCTTGCAGTGGTAGTTTCTGGAGCTACAGTATATGTTTTACATGATGAAGTGGCCAGTCCTAATGTACAACCTTATATCAGTGGCTTCTTACGACGTGCCTGAGATAGGAGTAGTTCTATTCTGTCTCTGTCTTCTGAGAGACACCCCCGGGAACGACATGGGGTTTGGTAGTTTATACCTTCTAAATCCTATTATACAACGTACTTCGCACAGTGGCCCGTATTTTGGGAGTTCGAGTGGGCGGTCCGCCCCGGGTGACAGCTAGAAAGGTGAGGTGGCTTCTGACACTTTTATGACAGTACTGTATGATAAAAATATGCTCGCAAGCAGAATATATTTTTATATAGTGTGTTTATTTATAGGGGCAGGGTGGTTGCCAAAGGCAGGATCCGCCCCCAGGTGCCAAATACTGTAAGAACGCCCCTGAAGTCGCTGAAAAGTAAAATGTTTTTACCAATTTATTTTGGACCTTGGAGGTCCTGAAAATATCGTTGGCAATTTAGAAATATCGTCTACACTTTTAAACATATTTCTAACACGCCGGCAGTGTTACAGTTTCTGAAACAGAATTAAACTGATAATTGAGCAGTATAATTTACCGTTTGTGCTTAGTATTTATCAGGGCTGTGGTGTCGGCAAACAAGTCTTCCCACTCCGACTCATTACATTTTAGAAGTCCCACTGCGACTCCAGTTTTTTACTAGTCATATGGCATACAATTCGGAGCTGAAGTCCGGACATTTTTTACCGACTCAAGACTCCACTAAAAAACGACCGACTCCTCGACCCCGACTCCACATCTATAATGTATTATAATGATAAATGGCTGCAAGCGAGTGCACTGAGCCGTATTGACTTTGTTATGTTTAAACCCACAAATGTAACCCTAATGGTGAAAAGAAAACTGACAGAGCGAGATTATCTCTGGCGGTGTCATCATCATTAACTTTACATTAACTAATACACTCTACGTCGTCTTACACTTAAATCCAAGAACTGACTGTTAATGATAAAGAGGATGTTGACAGGGTGATGTATCCTACAACAATCATCATTATTACTTCGTCACCCTCTGTGGAACATAAGCCTTCAACAAATACGCTCCACGATGACTTACACTTAAATCCACGAACTGATCGTCTTCTTCTGCGTCCAGTCTATAGTCATGCTAAATCTGCAGGCCTGTCGCCAGGATGAAGTCGAGTCTTTTCCAGGTCAGCGTGGCCGCCACATAGCTTCTGCCTCAGCTCAGAACCCTCTGGCCAGGTCAGGCGTTGTGGATCATTGTGGGTTGGGCAGTTTGGGAGAATGTACTCATGGGTCTGGATTCCAGTTCCACATTAACTTTCATTAGTGTGAGATATCCTGAGGCGATAGAGCTGGCCTAGTAATCTGCAGTGGCCAGATCTCAGGCAGAAAATGATGGTTTGCTTGTGTCTATGAAGCTGGTTGATTGGGTCAAATCTGTTGTATATATCTCTCTCCCTCTTCCACTGGCAGTTGTACTAGCTGTGGATGATGGTTGTAGCTTCTCGATAGGGCAATGTTGCTCCATTTTACCGCTACTTTTAGATAAAGCACCAGCTATTTCATTCCCAGTGATTCCACAATGGGAGGGTAACCACTGGAGAGCGGAGGTGACTTTTAATGACGAAGAGGATGTAGACAGAACGAGGTTATCCATACCAGTGTCATACAACTATCATCATCATTACATCTTAGCCCCCTGCGGAGCATACGCCTTCAATAAATACACTCCACGATGTCTTATACTTAAATCTAAGAACTGACCATTAATGACGAAGAGGAATACTAATGAATGAACGAACGAACGAACGAATGAACGAAGGAACTTTATTTTGAAAGGGTTACGCATTTGGCACGCAGCTCGTCTAACATTCAGTACTTCCTCTCTCTCTCTCTCTCTCTCTCTCTCTCTCTCTCTCTCTCTCTCTCTCTCTCTTTCTTTCTTACTTACTCTCTCTGTCTCTCTCTCTCCCTCAACTTGCATACTGTGTCACTTCTTTCCCACATGTTACTTTAAGCATTAATTTAAAGGCATGCTATATATATATATATTCGTTTGACTGCCAAGAATAACGCCTACAACCTCTCGAATAATTCCCAGAACCACATCTAAATTGGTTGATGCTATTCACAAAAACATTCTAGAATAATTAGCAAAAATCTCATCTAAAGTTTTTCGTATTTTTACCGAGAATCACATCAACAGTATTTCGTATTGTTACTGAAAATCACATATACAGTGTTTCATATTACTACCGAGAATCACATTTACACTGTTTCGTATAATTACTGAAAATCACATGTATAAACAAATATAATACTTAAAACTTTTAGAATATTTAGCTAGATTTACGAGTTACTACGTTTAAAAAATAAAGCACTCACTCATACCCACAAACACACACACACACACACATCTGCCGTCTTCTTATTTTTTACTGAGAATCGCATTTTGCAACATCTCAAATAGTTATCAATATCAAATTAACCAACTCCCGTATAATTACCAACGATTGCATGTACAACCTGCCAAATAATTTCTATCCATGCTCATAATAAATGTTCAGTAATCACCTGAAACATTCTGTATAATTACCTAGAATCACTTCTATAATGATCCCGTTTCTTACCCATTGAGGCATATTGTGAATATGGTGTTAAACCCATATTTTCATGATCATCGGCACATAAGGGGTGATGTGGGCAGCATCACATCTATAGCTTCTCGATAATGACAAGAAATCTCTTCTACAATCTGATATACAATTAACAGGTGTGACTTACAATCTCTCACATCTTCTTCTTCTTTGATCCTTAGCATCCGACTATCAAAGCAGTCAGTGGCCATCACGCCTGGAGGCGTCTTGTAGAACAGCTACAAACAACGTCCACTTTGCTCGGTCGGTGGTCATCATTCGTGCAGTGTCCCAGCTCTGGTTCACTCCTCGCATCTCGGCCTCCACAGATCTCCGCCAAGTTGTGTTTGGTCGGACTCTCTTTTGCTTTTCTTCTGGGGTCCATAGCATAGCTGTTCTTGTAATGGCACCAGGGTCTCTTCTGAGGACGTGGCCAACGCAACTCCAGCGTCTGCCAACTATGATGGTGCGTATGTCCTCTTGGTTGCTCCGAGTAAGCAGTTCTTGATTGGTGATGGTATTCGGCCAAAAGATTAGGAGAATCTTCCTTATGCGGATTGTGTGGAAAGAGGACAATTTCGACATTTCCTTCTATGTTACTCTCCAGCATTCCGCACCATAGAGAAGCACAGAAAGCACGCAGCTCTTAATCTCTCACATAATTTGCCTATAACTGTATCTACAACCATTTTATTATTGCACAAATATATAAAAAAAAATAACATCTACAACATCTCTTGGCAGTAATATAGACAAAGTTGGAGGGACAGACAGCGATATCAAAATAAGAATACAAAAAGCAAGAGGAGCTTTCATTGCATTGGGAAATATATGGAGATCAAGAGAAATAGGATCCAACACGAAAATAAGAATCTTCAACTCAAATGTGAAGTCAGTCCTATTGTATGGCTCGGAGACATGGAGAACAACAAAGACAACAACCAAAAAGCTACAGACTTTCATAAATGGGTGCTTGCGTAGAATAGAGGGATTAAAATGGTATGACAAGGTTACCAATGTGGAACTGATGACAAGAACTGGACAAGTGCCAGTGGAACAAGAGATGAGAAGAAGACGATGGCGATGGATAGGACACACACTGAGGAAACCTGTTGATAGCATTACAAGGCAGTCCTTGTTCTGGAACCCCCAGGGCAAGAGAGGCAGAGGAAGACCAAGAAGTACATGGAGAAGAGAGTTGGAAACAGAGGTGAAAATGATGAGGAGAACATGGAAAGAACTTGAGATGATGGCACGTGACAGGAGGACTTGGCATGTGTTTGTTGAAGGCCTATGCTCCTTTGGGAGTGGAGGGTTATGAATGAATGTGCAAGTTGCGGATGTAAAAAAAACCCTCAACGGTTGGAAAATCTACAACATCACGCATTATGCAAAGCTTGCCTTAATACATGAGATAACAAAATATCTTCATTTCATATAATAATAGTTTTTTTTTAAAAACTTCTTACAACTTATCGCATAATTACTAGGAAACACGATTACAATACCAAGGCTACTTAATTACAAAACGCCAGTTCATCTTACCTTGTGCATTACTCAATTGTAACCTCGCCATAGTTTTAAGAAGACATCAAATATTCCCAAGCATAAATAAAGCCTAACAATAAGGTGCGTAGGCTAGTGTGAAATGCCGGGAAGGTGTGCTATCAACCACGACAATCTACAGACAAGTGCCCACAGTGCGACGTTAGGGGAATAATTAACGCGAATGTCGGGGGTTCCTCAGGTGCGTCGGTAAATTGTGCACGGGTTTGCGGTTAGATTATTTTTTTCTTTCGTAAGTGTATACAACATTTAAAAAAAGATTTCGTTCTTCTAGTCTCACAGTTGAAACTGATGTACGGGGAGCGAAGTTTTAGAAACTGAACCATACTGTGTCCAGCGCTTTATGAGGTGAGTTGACCAGATCCCTCTCTGCCTTTTCTTCGTCTTCCTCCAAGAGCAAAGTCAGGTAGGCCTACCCATATTACAGCTGGGTCGACTGGGGCGTGACGTCACCAGATTTTGATCCTGGAACCCAGTAACTGTGCCGCGAAGGAAAGCGCTCTACCGCTTAACCAAAGGGACGCTCATATAAAAACATTAAAGGTAAAAGTTGTCCCACAGCAGCTACTGATGTAGGGGAGTGAAGTGTTAGAGACTTCACCATACTAGGTCCAGCATCGAGAGATGGGGTGACCAGTTCCCTTCCTTGCTGCCTTTTCCTTCCCTAGCTCATAGTCAGGTACCAATTTACAGCTGGGTAAACTGGAGCGTATCGGTACCGTGATTCAAACCTGGCACCATTGCCGCAAGAGACCAGCACATTAAAAAATATACATAACAATAAAACAACGTTAGTGGCAACATTGGTTTGATTTATTATTATACAGCGTGTCCCAAAAGTCCCTTTGCAGTTTTAAACTTTAATAACTTAAACTGACGTATCAATCCTGACTTATGGGAGTGAGTCATGGACAGTTAGTATAAACAAGTACGGAAAGCTCTAGAGGCCACAGAGATGTGGTATTAAAGAGGAATGATTTAAAAAAATACCAGGGAGAGCTAAAAAGTGTAATGAGAATGTCCTGAAAGAGGCCAATGCGCAAAGGAAACTTATTTCACAAGTTAGAAAGAAGCAATCCACTTTATGGGGGGCATGATATAAGAAGATGAAAGCTGGAATACGATGGTAAAACAAGTAAGATTGAAGGAAAAAGATATAGAGGAAGACAAAGAGAGCAAATACTGGACAGTTTGACATCGTGACGTGGACAGAAGTCAACAACAGCACTGATAAATTGTACTGGACACAGAAAGTTGTGGAGAGACATGATCTCATACGCCACGAGGCGTGTGCTTTATGATGATGAACTTAAACAGCACACGGACTTTTGGAACAGCATGTATACGGTCTATTAAGGACATAATTTTGTTTTCTTTGCTGATTCTGTCAGTTAATAAGCAATAACACAGGCCTCGTATGAGCTTCCAATAGGTAGAGTAGTTAGAACGCTTGATTCGCGGTAAAGTTACTGAGTTCTGTGTTAAAAATCGTGCACCGTCACGCTCCAGTCTACCCAGCTGTAAATGGGTAGTCGACTCTGCTCCTTAGTTACGGAAGGCAAAGACAGCGAGGGAAGAAACTGGTCAACCCATCGTAGAAAGCTAGGACCTAGTATAACGAAGTCTCTAACACTTCAATCACCTACGGTAGTATTGGTTATGGGACTACTTGTACTGTTATTGTAGTTCAGAATCGACATTATTGCACTCCGGGCAAACCCGTAAGTGCTCAGTCTACCTTAGCAAATGTCGAAGGGTATGAATGCTAATTGGTCCTGTTGCGTGCTGGTTGTATACACGCCGAATGCATCCTCTCATACGTCCATCCCTGCTAATCTTATGTTTGATGCCAAATTCCAGCAATCTTAACCTTAATGATTCAACGATTGCAGTGTCATTCTCTAATAAGCGATCATTAATTGCACGCAGTATCTCTCCCTTCGCAGTAACCAGTGTCCCCACTATGGGTGCTCTTGAAGCTGATCTGTCAGCTCTTTCATTGCCGCGTACACCTGCGTCACCTGGACAGTAGACAGGACTACCTTTACATTGACATGCCACGTTCTATTAGTATTTCATGTCAGGTGTCATTTTAGTATTGTTCAGTGTCATCACTGTGTTACGTCAGAGACCAGGTCGTCGCAGTGCCGTCTTAAGTCCCGGGCACACTGGGCAGTGCCGTCTTAAGTCATGGGCACACTGGGCAGTGCCCAGGGGCCCCATGATTCTAGGGGCCCCATGCTGGGATGCTGCCATATTGTTCATAAGACATTTCTTGGCAGAGTGGATAATTACTCGATCTCTCGCTGGAAAGGCCGGGGATTAAAATCAAACATGACGTGGGTAAGTTGACGAAATTTTTGTTGAAAGTACAATTAAATTATAAATCTATAGGTTTAATTTTATTGACCGTTTACATGTTTATTCCCGTGGGTGGGTAGGGCTGGTAGGGGCCCAGTGCATTGCTTTGCCCAGGGCCTACAATGCTGTTAAGACGGCCCTGGGTCGTTGGAACTGAGCGTCTAATGTCTGTTAAAGAATCTTTAATTCAGTGCTGTTCGGCTGTGATGAGAAGAACTTCTTGTCCTCATTTCTCCGTTGGCTTCGGTAGTCTAGTTCAGCGGTTCTCAATTTTCTTGTTTTTGCTCATGGCTCACTTAATAGTCGCTGTTAGCTGGAAAAAGGTACTTTACCGTCTTATTATGGCCTCATAGAAATATGGCATGAGAATCACTGGTTTAGTTGATGTGTCAATGACATCTGCTAGTTGGTTAAATGTTTCAGGCTCAGCCATGGCTGGGCTACTATGGTATGCCCCTTTTTGTATTTGTTTCGTTTTTTATTTACCCGTTGCTGTTGTTTTCTATTATCAATTGTTCGCAGTAATTGTGGAGTCACGTATATTTAGCAAATAAGGCGATACTCCATAGCTGGGTGGTCCAGTTTATTCTACCCCAAGGGCCACATAAACCAAAAAAATTTAAAATCCGCGGGAAATTCATGATAAAAAAAAGTATTTAAAATGAAAGCTCAGTGAAAAATGGATGAGAATAGAAGAATGCGAAATTAAAAAATGAAATACAATAAAAGTTACAATAAGCATTCAAAACTATACGGACCTCTGTGTAGTGAATTTCTAAATACAATATCCAAATTAATATATAACAATATAGGGCATAACGGCAAAATAAGAAAGTATAAAAGAATTTTCTGCTAGAACTGTTGGTATCGCCTACGCCTTCAGATTATTTGCTAACGAATAGCCGAACAAGACGGTACCCACATTTTTCAAATTCGTCCGTGACATAATCACTTTTCCTAGTTCTAAGAAATTGTGCCTAAAAATGCATTGTGGAACGAGGAGGGGCAAGGATAGATGAAATGCTAATTCGTTTCGCATTGATTTTAAACTAAAAGCCAATACTAGCACAGGGGCAAGCCTTGCCTTAGGGGTTTCCCCAAAATACGAGGAAAAAGTTAGAACATGCAGACAACTCGTGTCACAAAAACAACCTTAGCTCTTATTTCAAAGGACGTAATTATCACGTAAATAGAGAAGACAGCACATGGAAAAGAATTGAATGTGTAGTGGATTAAAAATAAAAACACTAACTTAGAAAAAAAAAACTGTGTACTTCTGAACCAAGCCAACTAGTCCCATATAAATTGTATATTCGTGTACCTTAGGACTTGTTGACAAAGAATATGGTAATAGTTACGCAAATAGTCCATTAATTAACTAATTATAGCCATAATACTATAGTGGACCCGACCAGACTGTCAAGTAAAGATAATGCCTGCTTATAATTTTTTATGGCATGTTTTGAAAAAAACGACTGGGTAAATGAGGTTAAAAGGTACGGGATATTTGATTGGGTGGATTTTAAAGGAAGGCGAAGTATGATTGGTTGACCTAAAACTAAAAATATATTTGCCTTGGAAACATATTGGGAGTTGTTATTTGAAACGATAGATTCAAAAATAAATGTAAACATGGTCCCATTGGACAAAGCAGTAGATACTGGTACGAAACGGGGACTGTTCACTGCCATTTCAAGTCAATTTTGTGCAAAGCAAGATCGATGAGAGCAGGCGGAGAAATTTTCTAACATAGGAAAAGCCTGGACATAGGGCAGATCGAAAATGTGCCATATTGCCTAGTCATCGTTTACGTGTGTTATTTCCTTGCATCTGTGGTAAGATTGATTTTCTTAACATTTTATTTAAAATAAAATTTGAATGTGAGATACTAACATACGAATATAAGTAAGTGAGTCTATGGCAGACTCAAAACTGAGTCTAGAGATTGATCCAGCATATGAAAGACTATCAGAGAGGTGTAGACCAACTAAGTTATATATGATTATCATCAGGAGCATAATACCTATCCTATTGTATGGACAACAGATTATTGCTGGAATTGCAGAGGCGTTGTAACTATTAGGGGAGAGGAATACTGGTATACCTGGTCACATCAAAAGAAACTGGTGAAAGGGATTGTCGTAAAGAGCTGATCTTGCATGTTTGTTTGTAATGTGCCTGTACTGGTTGTTGAATATTATTGTAGGCTGTTGATTACGAAGGAGGCATATCCTTCTGATTTCAGAGGTTGTGGTTGCTGTCAATAACTGATGCCAGACTACAGTGGGCCGATATATTCATGCCACAGTCTTGCCTTTTTCGGAGACAACTGTAAACCACCATCATTCTTGAAGAAGTCGGAGCTGAAGGTTGTCGTTCAGCGAAGTGCAGGAAGATTCCTACATCATATTACAAAGATAGGTGCATGTTTCGGCACCTGATCGCTCAACTAACATTATAGTATAAATAAGAGACTGGGAATAGTGATATAAACATTCCATCAGTGTCCATAAAAACTTACAAACAACATGCAGAGATGATGATAGTAAACAATCAACCAGTGTATACTAGAAGTCACCTCAGTTAAACAATACAACTACACCCTTGTCGTGGAATATTCTAATCCCCATATATAAATTAAAACGTAAATGCAAAGCCTAACAAATAAATTTAATAAAAGGAAGAAGAATGGTAAAGACCAGTGCTGTCACAATGACTGTACTCGAAATCCCCCTTGTTTTCTACTTCGTCGGCAAATTGTAACGCCTTCACGTTGATAGTAAAAGCCTACTGTATTATTACCCGCTTTCTTCAATGAAACGGGTGCTGTATTTCTTGGAAAAACAGTGAGATACGCAAGCTGAACAATGACCTAATTTTAATATTTCATTCATTCCATTTTATACACGGCGTAACTAAAGACAGATGGACTAAAGGATAGAGAGAAGGGAGAGGCATAAAGCCGAACACGTGCAACACTAAACACGCGTCGCGCGATACACAATTGCTGCCATCACGCGTGTAAGGCCACATGCACTAACTTTATTTCAAATCGACAGTGATAAAATTCACTACCCTTCCCAGAGTTAGGTTTTAAAATCCTGAAAAACGCTTATTAGAAAAGATAACATTAGATGGGTTTACGTTTGAAAACATTACAGTACCCAGACAGCACATCTTCGAAACAGGAGGTAGAAGAAATTGCATATTTTGAACGCAGCCACTTAGCTCTTTTAAATTTGTATATTTGGGTTCCTTAGGGCTTGATGACAAAGAATATGTTAAGTGTTATGCAAATAGTCTAGGAATTAACAAGTTATAGCCAAAATAAAATGATGGTGCTGTCAGACAACACCCAAAATCAGAATCGCTCAGTGGTAGATTTTTTTAAACCACCATTGTACGGGAAATGGGCCACAAGTTACATTTGAACTGATTGGCTGGAATGATATGTAAGGCTAAACACGATTAGTCGGACTATAAATGCTATCCTTGGTTGTTAGGGGAGACGTAGGAAGGTAAAATTTTTTCAAACACTTGTCGAAACGTGGCTCCATTGGCCAGACTCGCTGATATAATCACTTAGGAGCGTTAGTTCGAGACCACTAGTTCAAATAAGCTTGATAAAGCAACAGTGCGTTGAAGCCAGCTCATATTTTTGCTAAATAAAAGCCTGGAACATAAGCAGATGGGAATTTGTGCCAGTATTTGTGCCAGAATTCATTGCTAGTCAACGTATCTGTGTTATTTCCATGAATTGTGGTAAGCTTGAAACATTCAGTATCTTTTAATGAAAATTGAATGTGAATTGTTAATTTATGCCTGTATATATGTGTAGTTCAGTAGCAAACATGATGTAAAGCTATAATGCTCCAGCCTGAACAGAAGGTGTCGGAGGAAAGTAAAACGGCATGGAATGGCCAAACAGTACACAGACACCTAGATTATTGATTAGACAGAAATAATGCTGGAAGTGCAGAGGCGTAGTAACCATTAAGGAGGTTAATACTGGTATAAAGTATTTCAGATGAAGCTGACAGTTGGCCTAACGCTCTGAACTCAATGTTTGTGATGTATTGTGCTCAGTGTAGAACTAGAGTATCAATTAGTTATGAAGTAGAAGGTACATCCTTCTTGTTTCAGGGACCGTGGTCTTGACGTTATTGAGCAGCACCTGGTCAGAGCTTTGCTGAATCCAGAGTCGGACAGCATACTCCTTGGTCCATTTAGCTATCAGTGAGGTGTCTCCAGAGCCCAGGGGAGAAATCGAGCAGAGGAGTCTTTTCCTGCCGCCATCACACAAGATAAGCTGATGTGGCCAGCTGAGCTCAACATTATGTACCCCCATCTTAAAATAACATTGTAACATAAACTTAAGAGGGGAAGTAAATTGTTTTAATATCAGGAACTGAGAACATCTCCAATACTAGTTCCAATAAAGACAAACTATTGAAGTCATGATGACAAATACCAACAGAGCTTGAACAAAACAAATCCAGTATTACCTCATATTACTACTACACAACTGACACACATAGGATACTTTTAATAATATATGTCACTACAATATTCATATTGATAAATTCTGTACATATAACTTGTAATTAAAATTGATTGTGATTCCTGGTTCCCTTTGTATTTGAATCAGGACACATATACATTCATGACAGCAATGAATACATATTGTTATTTGAAAAGTTATCAGTGACTCCTTTAAGATATCCTTGTAGAGTGTTATATGTATGTGAGTGTCACAGTGTTGTCAAGTGTAGTGGAATAAATTAAATTGTTTATCTGTCTGTTGTTGTTATGACTTACACTTCATCATACACATACCCTAGACATACAACGTAGTCATCACACTATTCCAGAATAATTCTGACTGAGATATATGTATATGTGGCAGCAAGTAAGGTTATCTATAATACACTACTCTTATTAGATATAGATACCTTCACAGCTGATCTCAGTCAGTACACTAAGTCCCCTATAAATATTTATAACATCCCACTTCACCACATATATTGGGGTCTCGCTCTTGGGATTTTGAATCTTTCCCTATTAAAAATATTGGGGGTAATTCACTTCAGGGAATATAAGAATTAAAAGGTATCCTTGGGTGGAATTAAATAAGGTTGAGCTCACGGTGCCTGTGTTGTCCATTAGATATATATTTAGAGATTGAATTGTTGGTTAGACATTGTATAAATTTACCTGATAGACAATGGCGGACCTGGCCAAATTTCGATCTGCTGCTGTTCAGACTGCAAAAGAGTTAGGATTAGATGGGCAAGTTATGGTTGCCTATGTCACTACGGAATGTGACAAATTTATTGAACGCGAAGAAAGAAGGTTTGAAGCCGAAAGAAAGTTAGAGGCTGAAAGGGAAATTAAGAAGTTACATTTGAGGCTGAGGCTGAGAAATTGGAAGCAGAAGAAGGCTGAGGCAAAGATTGACAGAGAAAGGGCAGGGAAGAGGAAGAAATTAGGCTGCAGAAAGGAAGAGAAGAAATTAGCTGCAGAAAGGGAAGAGAAGAAATTAGCTGCAGAAAGGGAAGCAGAAAAGGAGGAGAAGAGATTACAAAGGGAACATGAGTTATCCTCGACTAAGGGAGTTTGAGTTTCAAGGCCATGCTCCTGAAAATGGTGCCAGTCCCTTTGCCTCTGATGCCACTGCTAGCCAAGGAGCCTCAACCTCAGCTATGAATTTTCATTTAGATCATTTTGTTGAGAAAGACGATGATATAGAGAGCTACCTAAATAGGTATGAACTATTAGCTACCACGTATGGGTTAGAGAGAGAAAGGTGGAGCTTAAAGTTATCTCAAGGGCTTCGTGGGGCAGCTTATGAAGTTTTTGCCAAAATGAGCAGAGGTGATCAGGAAAAATTATGACATGCTAAAGCAGGCTCTTTTGTTAAGATATGAAAAGAACGCAGAATTTTATAGGAAAAAATTTAGGAATGCTAAACTACTGTCAGGTGAAAACCTATCACCAGTTTCTCTGCACGAATAGAGACATACTTGGAGAAATGGACTTCTCTGGGGAAAACCCAAGATCTTAAGGAATCGATCCTTATAGAGCAATTAAGAGAGTCCATGGCTCCAGACCTGAGAAAGTTTCTCATGGAACAAGGTGCAGAGAGGCTGGGTGAGTTGCTAAATGTTGCTGAAAGGTATCAAGCAGCTCAAGCAGAGGTAACAGGTAATAAAAAGAAACAGGTGGACAAATTTAGGGCACCACAGAACTTTAATAAATTTGATCCTAGGGATCAAAATAAAGGTAAGCACCAATTTGATAGGCCACGGTATGAAAATAAAAATAAATTCCCACAATTCGATGAAAGGAAATATGATGAAAGAAAATCTTTCAACCAAGGAAAAAGGTGGTGTAAAAATTGTAAGATGAACAATCATGACACTGACCATTGTAGAAGGAAACCTCCGCATTTTGCTGCTATGACATCGGGGAAAAAGGAAAAGAAGGGCAAACCTGAAGAATTACAGGAACCATACCACCCCCAGTGTGTGAAGATGTCATCTGTAATGGTGTCACTATAAGATGTTTATATGATACCGGTTTAGATTACGATTCCGTTGTGAGTTCTCACCTGGTGCAGGCCGATCAATACACCACAGAAACAGTGGAGATTCAAACTGCAACCAAGGATGTAGCTACCATGACACTTCCCGTCGCCCGAATAAAAGTGAAAACGCGATATGTGGAAGGAATCATAAAAGCAGCAGTGATAAATGAGCCAATCTACCCTCTAATATTGGGGTGTAGATATGTCTTCTTGGGGAATCCCAAGAGACCTGTGATATTGGCAACAGTGCAGACCAGATCACAGTCAAAAAAAGGAGGAGGATAATCCCATAAATACTCACCCAGATGAGATGAGGAAGGCACAGGCTGAGGACAAAACACTCAAGCCATGTTTCAAGAAGTTGCCCAAATCTCATACACCTCCAGGCAAGGGAGAGTTTTATATGAAGAACAAACTGATATATAGGAAGGCTGGATCTGAATCAATGGTCACGGACAGCTGGTCCTTCCCACTTCATATAGGACTAAAGTGTTGGAACTAGGGCATGCGATTCCCTTCAGTGGTCATATGGGAATCAGCGCAACAGGACCTAATAGCTTTCACTATTTCTCCAGGAATAACTGAAGATATCAAACGATATGTAAAATCCTGTCCAGACCCCATACCCTCTATGCCAACGAGTAGCCCCACCTAAACATTGGACTGCCCCTCCCCACTCTGGGGGAAATCCCCATATTTCCCCCCCCAAATCTCTCTAATCCTATTCACAATATTTCCCACACCCCCCCCTCCCCCCTCTCCTTCCCCCTCACCCAACATCCACATTATTCCCCAATAACACATATTTCTCTCTTCCTACTCCCATACCACTCAATCAAACCCCCCATATTCCTCTTCCAATCACCCCCAAAACCCCTTAACTTCAAACCACCCCACAATCCATCACCATTCACACCTAACCCTTTTCCCCACCATCCTCCTAAAACCTTCACAACCTTCCCCCCCCCCCCAACCCAATACTATATACACCACCCCCCTTTCCCTTCCCCTATTCCCTCAAACCCTTTCCCCCAATCATACCTCACATCTCCCTAATTCCCCCCCTCCCCCCCCTCACCCATTTCCCTACCCATCCCTCCTCCCACAAATCAACACTTTCTTACCCCCCCCACTAACCCCCCCTTACATTCCCCTTCCCCCCCAACAATAAATTCCTTCCCCCACCCCTTACCCCACCCTCCTCAAATAACCTCCCTATTCATCATCCCCTTCTCTTCCCCCAACCAACAACCACCCCCACATATCCATCTCATCCCCCCCCACTTAAACCCCCCCATTCATTCCCCAACCCCCATCCCCAAATCCCCCCTCCCTTCCTCCCCCATCATCACAACCCCCTTCCTTCCTCCCTCCCTCCCAAATTCATATTTCTCTCCCTACATCAACAAAATCCCTTTCTACCTCCACCTAACCCCCAATTCATTCCTTTACCACACCCTAAACTCTCCTTATACACTCCCCCCAACACCTCACTCACTCACCCTTTTCCCTCCCCCCCCCACACCATATCCACACCATCCTCCCACAAATTCCCTCTCCCCACCTTCCTCTCCCCCCAATAATCCCAATACCCACTCCCCATTCTCATCCCCCTTCCCCCCCCCCAAACCACCAAATCCACCCAACCCCCCCATATCTCCCCCTCCCCTTATCCCCACCTACCCCCCCAAACCCTCCCCCACCTCCCTCTCTCTATCCCCCTTAAACACACCACCACCATCCTCTTATAACCCCCCCCCTCCCCTTTCCACCCCCCCCCCCCACAATTCCACATCACATCCCCATCACTCCCCCCCCCATACATACATCCCCCCCCACAACTCAACCTAAATACCTTCTCCCTAAATCCTTCCTCTCACTCCACAATAATCCTTCCTTCCAACAAACTCCCCTATCACAACTACACTAACCCTTATAATACCACAACCTTCCCCACATTCTCCCCACTCCACATACACTCAACCCTTCTCCATCCATCACAACCCTCCTTCCTTATTCCCAATCCTTCACCCCCCACCTATAAATCCCTTCCACCCACCCTCACCCACAAAACCCCCTATTCAATCTACCCTTCACCACACCTCAACCCCCTACCCTCCATCTTAACTCCCCACCCCCACTCAAAACTACCCACCTCCTTCCCCACATTCCATTTCCCAAACACATTCCATACCATCATAAACCCCCCCTAAACTCCCTCCCCATCCTCAACCAACATTAACTCCACCCCCCTCCACCTTATCTTCTCCCCCCCAACAACATTAAATACCCTCCCTCCAACTCATCTTCCCTATCCAATTAAAACCCTTAACCCCAATACTCCCTTCCCCCCCTACCAATCCCCAACCATGTACAATAACATCCCCTGAACCCATCCAATCCCCCCTCCCCTTCCACCTATATTCCCCAATCCCCATCCCAATAAATCATCCTCCCCCCCCAACACCCCCTTATCCCCCCACATACCCCCATATCCACAAACCCTTCCCTCCCCTCCATCTTTCCCCCACCTCCCCTTCCCCATCAAATCCCCCCCACCTCCACATTAACCCCTTTCAAACCCAACTCCATTTACCACCCAACAAAATTCCCCACTCCAACTCTTTTCCCAACCCCCTATTTCCCACTCCCTCCCATTCACAATCCACCTCTCCAACCAATAATCTTCAACCCCACAACAATCCCTCCAAACCTCACATCCAATCCTTACCTACACCCATTATCCCCTCTCCTATCCAAACCACAAACCCTTCCTATCCCTCGAACATAATCCCCTCCCACCCCCAACTTAAAAACATTATCAACTCCATCACCCTACATTCCATCCCCAACTTAACACCCCCTAAATAAAATAAACATTCCCCATACACCCAAAATGTTTCCCCACCCCCCACCACTATCCCCCTTCAACCTACCATCTTCTACCTAAACCCAAATACAACCCCTCCCATTATCAATCTACTCCAAATACCCACCACCATTAACCCATCAACCTCCACATCCTCAATACTTCTACCCACCTTCAACTACCCTCACCTATAAACTTTCATTTCAATACCAATACAACTATTAAAAAAATCCCCCCCCAATTTCACATCATTCCTTACCTAAACACCTCACATCCCTCCAAAAACTATCAGCCATATACCCAATCAACCTATTCCCCCCAAACCACCCAATAACATATCCCCAATCATTTACACTATAACCACCACAATACCAAACTGCCTCAAACAACCCTCTTCTTCTTACATCCCCCCCAAACCATCTCACTCACTAACCCCTCCCCCAACATTACATACCCCATTCAATATAACCCTACACCAAAATATCCTAACCCTATTAAACCTCCAACTACCCCATAACTACCCCCAAACCCCCCCCCCCCCTCCCAATTTAAACCCCCCCAAACCCCCCCCCAATTCTAACCTAAAAAAACCCCCCCCCCTCATACCCCATCCCCCAAAAACCTAAACTCCTTCCCCAACAACTTTCTACTCACCCAAAATCCTCAAACCTTAAACCCTCCCAAAAACCCAAAACCTCCCCCTAAATCCCTACAACTTCACCACACTAACACTTTCTCTTTCCCACCCACATACCCTCCTACACCCTACACCACCCTACTCCCATCCCACCCACAAATCTCCTCCCCTACTTCCATTTCACCCCCAATAAAATCCCAATCAACCCCCCCCATTTCAAACCCCCATAAACCCCCTTCACCCCCACCCCCCAATACTTTCAACTTTACCCAACCCACCTCTACCCCCCCTACCACAACCCATCCCCCACCCCCTCCTCCCCCCCCCCCTTAACCTACTTCCCCACCCCCCCAACTACCCTCCAAACCCCCCAAACCTACCCCCAAATCCCAATCCCCACCCATTTTAACCCCCCACCCCAATACATACCCTTTCACACACCATTCCCAACACCCCCCAACCCCCCCCTTCCACATATAACCCAACTCCCTCCCAAAAAAAAACCCCACCCATCCCCACCCCCCCCATACCCCCCTTCACTACCCCCCTACATTAAACCCCCCCCCCCCCCCCAACCCCTTACCCACCACTAACACCATCAAATCCCACCCCCACCCACCTCATACAAAAACCCCACCCACCAAATCAAAAACAATACCCCAACAAATACCCATAATCATAACCCCAAATCCAACCCCATCCCTTCCCCATATCAATACACAGTACTTTCCTCCCTTACCAAACTCCCTAAACCCAAAACCACCTCTTATACAAATAACCCCCTACCCACATCTTACCCCCCACCACCCATCAATCCATCACCCACTCTAACACCACCCTACACACACTTAAAAACAATTCCTCTCCCACCCTAATCCTATTACAATAAACACTCTACTCATCTCCTCATAATACCACATACCTATTCCCCAAACTATACAAACCCCATACCACAGACCCAATACCACAAAACAACTAAACTCCCCAAACATAATCCCATAACAATCACCCCTCCCCCTAACCCCCTCCCCAAAAACCAACAAAATCCTAACACATCAATCATCCATCCCAATACCCAACCAACACCCCCCACAGTTCCCAACACCCCACCCATACAAAACCCCAACACCACCCTATACTAATATCCATATCAAAACCCCACCACAACCCTAACAACTCACAATATTCACAAATCACCCAACAACTCCCCCCATAATCACTAACCATTACAACCCCCCTAACATTCCCCACAAACCTCACCAAATCCCAATAACCATCCCCAACCTCCACCAAACACACAAAACCCAATCTCTCCATTACCCCATACCCCAAATATCCATACTCAAATCACTACAACCAAATCCACCTATAACAAATACCACAACCCATACACAAATTAACAATTACAAATCTTCCCCACCACCCCCTATCACCAAAACTAACACACCCACCCCTCCCCTATTACCTTCCCCCAATCCCCATTACAAATCAACAAATACCCTACAAACTCTACTCAACCATAACCCCCCACCATTCAAACTACCACTCACAAACAATTCATATTTAAACCCCCTATTAAACACACCCAACCTAACCAACACAACCACCCCACATTAATAATACTAATTCTCAACCCCCCTCCCCAATCAAATTACCCCAAATCCATACATATTCCATAACTATCCTCCAAAAATTAACCACTATATCCCACATACTACCCAAAAAAACTATACTCTACCACCACTCATAAAATCCCCATATCAACATACTCCCCCACATCCCCTCCTCCCAAACAACACACCCAAAATTAAACCTCCACTCAAAACTCACTAAACCCCCACCTCCATATAACCCAACCCTTAATTAAACTTCATCCAAACTAACCACCCAAACCTCCCAACCCACATAAATTAACATATTCACCCCAATCCACCCCCCCCCATACATCCTATAAACCCCTAACCCCACTCCCTAAAACCACCTCATAATACACTCCTTAACACTCCCAATCCCAATCAATCCTTACCTACAAACCCACAATTATTAATCTTCATAACACCAAACTTCCCCCACTAACTCTATCAAAAACCACCAAACTAAACCATAAACTCAACAACCTAATCACAATCCCCCCCCCATCTATCAACCCAACACACTATTACCAACTCACCAAATTCCCATCCACACATTCATTACACACATTACCAAAATAACACCACATTCCCAACCAAAACAAACTAAAAATCCTCATATCTAATAAACCCCCATATTCTTCCCAATATCTCCAAAATAAATCTTAAAAACCCAATCCCCACACTTTCCAAACCATAATTCCCCCACCACTCAAATAACCTCACCCAAACCACCCCCAATAACTCCTACCAACTACCCTCATAAACCCCATCCCCACCCCTACTCCACCAATAAACCCATACCCACAACATCATCCCTACACCCCTCAAACCCAAACCCACTTTACACAAACACTCCACCCACCATTTCAATACTAAACACACCATCACCACCACAATCACCCCACCCAATCAACCCCCCCACCAACTAATCAACCCACTACTTCCACACCCCCACAATCCCCAACCCATCAAACCCCCACCAACCCACCCCCAACTAAACCCACCCCCTTATAAACCCCCAACCCCCCTTATTTCTTATAAACCACTTACCTCCCAACTCTTACAACCCCCCACTTCCCCCATTAACACAATAAATATATCCTTTCCCCTCCATCCCACATATCCCCCAATACTCACAAATACATAACCCCTCATTAAACCTCCCCCCCCAAAAATTCATTACATTCCCAATTTACTCAAACCCCACTAATACCATCCAATACCCAACCCTTATCCCACCCATTCCCCATTAAAACCAACACTACTTCCACCCCCTCAACCCTCCTCACCCACCCAACCTAAATTCTACCTCCTTCCCAAACCCCGCACCATACACCCTACCACCCCCCCCCACCCCCATCTATTCCACATAACTACCACCTCCACCACTTAACACATTCCCTCAACATAAACTACACATCCCCATAAATCCAAATTCTTCCAAAACCCCAAACCTATTAATTTCACCTTCCACGAACCCAAACCCACCCAAAATCTAACCCCTATACACACCCTATCCAAACCACCAGCAACCAAAAACCTCCTCCCCCACCTACACCTCCCTCCACTCCCAACCAAATACAAACCTACCTCCTTCCAAATCTACAATCACAACCTCAAAGTTACCCTTATCTTTTAACATCCTAAACCATTCCATTTCAACTCCCCTACCAAATTCCCCTTTACAACACCCCATACAAACCAATAATTCCTCCTACTACATGTTCATAATTCCAATCCCCCCCACCTACATACCATACCCCCTAATCCCCACACATTAATATACTTTCCCAATTCCCATACCTCACCCAAATCCCCCCACCAATACATCTCCATTTCCCCCTCACTCCCACTTAACCCCATTAAAAAGTCCCAACATAATCCCCCCCCCCACAAACTACCCCTAAAAATCCCCATTAATCTAATCCCACCATTCCCCCCCTCCAAAATCCACATAAACCCAATTCACCCTCTAAAACCCCCACCATTACCAATAATAAACCCCCCCCTAAAAAAACCCATCCATAATTAATACCTCATCTTACCCAATTAATAAAAAACCCTCCCCCCCAAACAACACTTCCAACAAATCAAAAAAAACACTCACAATAAACCCCCAACCCCATATAAATAAAAAACCTCACCCCCTCGCCCCCCCAACTATAACTCATAACACTCCCAAACCCCCACCCCCCACAACACAGAACATTAAACCCTAATACCATACCAGCACTTAATCACCCCCCCCCCATAACCCACCACAAACCCAACTCCTTGCAAACTTTAATCATCCAAACAAACCCCACCAACTCAATAAAACCAAAATCCCAAACCAACTACCCAATAAAACCCCCCACCTCCAATCAACCCTACAAAACCCCAAACCCTACAACACAAACAAAACCCATAACATCATACCCCCATAAAAAAACAACATCAACAACCCCACCCACCTACTTACCCCCATACTAATATCGCACAAAAAACATTCCTCGGAACCAAAATCCACCCCCACCACACCAACCCCCCCAACCCAAACTTTCCATACCTAAACCCCAATGCAAAACCTTCTTTCCTTAAATCAAATCCATAACCCAAAAAAAACTCCTAACTATTCTAACCCCCCAACCCCTACCTACAAAACCAAATCAACCAACCCTACAATTATCCCCAACTACACATCCCCATCCCCAATCTCCCCAATCACCCCAATACTCCACAACTTCGAAATCTCGAATCCATCACAATCATAACCTTCCAACCCCTATAGCCAACACCACTCCAAATACTCCACTCTACACAAACTCCCTTTCCATCTAACCAAACACACTTCCACCAACCCCTTTACCATCAACCAAACCTACTCCTCCCACCACACTACAATAACCAACCTCCATCACACCACCTTCTCCAACCAATAATTCTATCTCCCACTCCTTAAATCCCCAATAATCACTGTACCATCCCCCAAAAACCACCTTCCATCTTCAAAATCACACCAACACCCCAACTCCATAACCTTCAACCCATCCCCCATATTACCCTCCCATATAACCTCCAAATCACTCAGCACAACTCCTTCAACTCACACAACATCCCCAACTATTTACCTCCTCCACCAACCACTCCAACCCGTTTCCACATGTAAACTTACCACTAATCTCCAATATAAACCCTATACCCCCCAACACCATTCCAACAATCCATACCTACCAAACCCCCAGTCAATCCCCCTTCACCCCTATTCAATCCAAAAACCCAAACATTTAAAAATACCAACCACACCCCCCCCCAACATCATAACAAAAACCATCCCCCACACCCTTAATACATCCTTCAAACAATGACCCAGACCAACCCCCATATTAAAAAAAACACGCCCTCCCAAAAATATTAACCCACCCAAACCATACCCATTAACTCCCTACCAACCATCACCAACACATTTACTTTTAACCTCAACACCCATTACCTCAAAACTATATACTAAAATCAATTCCCACCACACCAACACATCAAATCACCCAAGAAATCCATCCCCCAAACAAACCCCAAATATTTAAAACCATAACCCCCCAATCTACCAACCCAAACCCCTCCAACAAAAAACTTACCCAATCCCACCCCCAACCCCCCCCCCCCCACCCCCAAACCCCACCCCCCCCCCCAAACCCCAACCCCCCAATCAAACCCCCACCCCCCCACCAAAAACACATACCCCCACCACCCCCCCCAAACCCCCCCCAAACCCCCCCCCCCCCCCCCCAAACCCCCCCACAACCCAAAAAAAACCCCCCCCCACCCCCCCCCCCCCCACCCCCACACCCCCCCCCCCACCCCCCCCCCCCCCCCCCCCCCCCCCCCCCCCCCCCCCCACCCCCCCCACCCCCCCCCCACCCCCCCCCACCACCCCAATAAACCCCCCCCCCCCAACCCTAAACGCACCCCCCCCCCCCCCCCAACACAAACAACCCCCAACCCCCCCCACAACCCAACACCCCACAAACCAAAAAACCAACCCCAACTTTCCCCTACCCCCACACCAAAAAAAAAACCCCCCCCCCAACCCCCCAATTTCCCCCCCCAAAACCCCCCACACCCCCCCTTAACAACCCAACCCCCCCTAAACCCCACCCCCCAACCCCCCCCCCATCAACCCACCATATTATTACCCATCCCCCCAACCTCAAAACCCCCCATCCCCCCCCCCCCAAAAACAACCAACAACACCCAACAAAACCCCCACCCACCCCAAAAACCCTCAAACCCCCAAACCCACACCCCCACACCCCCAACCCACCCATTCACCCCCACAACCCCTCCAACCCCAAACCTATAACCCCCCAACCCCAAAACCCCAACCTTAAACCCCCCAAAACAAACACCCCCCAAACCCACCCCCCCACCACCAACCAAAAACCCCCAAAATCCCAAACCACCCCCCCCCCCCCCCAACTAAAAAAAACCCCCCCCCCCTTCCCCCATCCATCCCAACCCAACAAACCCCCCAATCCACCCCCCACCCCCCCACCCAAACCAACCACAACACAAACCCCCCCCCCCACCCCCTCAACCTCAACCCCCCCCCTAACCCCAACAACCCCCACCAACACACCCCCCCCACCCCTCCCCCAAAATCCCCCCCCCATTACCCCCAACCCACCCATCATACCCCCCCCCCAACCCACACACCCCCCCCCCAACCCCCCCCTAAACCCCAATAAAACCAAAACCCCAATACATCCTTCCCCCACCCAAAACCCCCCCAACCCCAACAATATCCCTCAACCCTCAACCCCCCAACCAATCCAAACCAACCCCCTCCTACCAAACAATACATACCCAAACATAAACAAACCCACCAAAAACCCCCCCCAATTCCCCCCATACAAACAACCTTACCCCCCTACCTATCTACAACCCCACCCAACCCCACTACACAACCCCACACCCATCCACCTACAACCCATATCACACCAAAACACAACCCACCCCCCATCCAACCCCTTTCCCCCCCCCCCCCACCCCCCAACCTACAACCCCCAACCCCCCCCCCCCCCCCCAAACCACCCAAATTCCCCCCCACCTACCCCCCCCCCCCCCCCCCCCCAACACCCCATTAAATCTCCCCACCCATAAACTCAAAAACCCCCCCTCAATAATACCCCCCACAATATAACCCCCCCCCCCCAAACCTAACCCAACCAACCCCCCCCCATAACCTTAACAAACCCAATCCCCCCTAAACCACCCCCCCCCCAAACCCCCCCCCAACCCCCCTAAACCCTCTTCCACCATCAAACCCCAAATAACTCCAACCCCCCCCCAAACCCCACTTCCAACACCCATCCATAACCCCAAATAAAACTCCTTCTACCTACCAACCCCAAATCAACCCCAATCCCAAAACATAAACCCAAACTCCCCAACCCCCCAAACCAACCCAACACCCCCCCAACCAACCTACACCCCTAAACCAAACCAACCCCAACCATACCCCATACATCAACCCCCCCCCCATCAACTCCAACCAACCCAACCCCCACCCCCAACCAATTCTAAAACCCATCCCCAACCCCAAACCCCCACCAAAACCCAACCCCCCCCAATTAAACCCCCCCATTATACCATTCAACCCCCACCCGGGGGAACCCACAAACTATTTAAATCCACCCCAACCCAACAATCCATCCAATACAAACCCAATCTAAAATTAAACCCCCACAAACTAATAAAAACTCCCCCCCCCCCATTTAACCTCTAATAACCAGAATACCTTCCTCAACCATCAAACCCAATACCCCCCCACCCCCATACTTTCAACCCATCAAACCATCCCAATACATAATACCACCCAACCCACAACACAATCCCAACCCCCACCCACTAACCTTACCCCATCTATCAACAACTACTTACCCCTCCCCAACATTAAATCCCAAACAACAACATACTCTAAATAATACACCCCAACAAAACATAAAATACCCCACCACCCAAAGTTTAACCCACATAACACATCAAAACCCTCCCAAATAAAACCATCCAAAAATCCATCCCACACAACCCCCTCTAACCCCTTCCTTAACCCCATACACTTCCCATTACTAAACAAACCCTACAAATTTTAAAAATCAATACATATATTCCACCCCTAAACCCAACCCAATATCCTCCCATTATCCCCACTCCACACCCATTAAAACAATCCCTAATTAACTTCCACCCCATATCCCCCAAACCCAAATCCTACCCCAACCATTTAATTCACCAAATCACTTCCCATAAACCATTTTCCCCCAACCCATACCCAAATTCCAAACATCCTTTTACTCACCCACACCCACCAACAAATAACATCCATCCCCCCAAAACTCCATATAACCATTCAACATAACAATCCCATCCCCTCTTAACACAAAATCAAAACAACAAAACAAATCCCTATAATTTCACTACCACTTTCACCCCCACAACCCTTATTCCCATAACCCCCACACATTTCAAAAAAAACCCCCATCCCAATTATTAAAACCCCCATCACATCCCACCCCAACATAAATTCCCCAAACCAAATATAACCTTTCATCACCCATTAAAAAATCCAACAAAATAAACCAACAATAACATAATGTTGTTAAACACAAAAAAAACTACAACATTAACTTGCTCACATATAACCAAACCCTAACTCCCCCAACAAATCCACTTATCCCCAATATTTACAATAAATCCACCATTACTCACTGTAAACCTATATTTACAACTCAACCATACACTAATACCAAATCAACTTTAATAAATATAACAAACACCCCCCCCTAAATCAAAACAACTTCTCAAAAATCATATCCCCTTAACACAATAATATTAATAACAATAAAAAAAACAGCCTAAATACAACCCATCGCAAAATCGGCCCCCTTTTAAAACCCTCCAAAAAATCATCATACCACAACACCTATCTACAATGACTGCTAACACACACTCATTTCCTCCAACCCACTTTAAAAACTCCAATACCTAGACTCCATACCTCCATTTTATTCTTCAAAAAAACATAACCTTTACATACTAATAATTTTTCCACTATAAATCAATACCTATTCTATAACAATACACCCGCTTCGCCCAAACTAAACAACCTGATCTAACATCCAACTAATACCACCCTTAAACCCAATAGACCAATATAAACTGGCTGGCCCTAATCCCCACCTACCCCTGGCTAACCCCACCCCACAACAAATGCCCTCTCGCCCTAATCACGCGCTGCTGCGGTCCGCACCTACCTCCGGTTGCTACCCATACCAACTCATTTCCCTATCTTACTACGCCATTCAACCTCCCCTGTATGTACTAATCCATAACCCACTACTATCCAACTACTTTCCATACACCTACAACTAATTCCTGACCACTACATCACAGCCCCCCAATACTACTTCCCACCAACACAACTAACCCCTAACCCTCCCCCTCCCCCATTCATGTACCATCCGTTCCCCCCACCATCAAGGACAACGTACCCACCATTTAATCACATTCTCTCTCCACCCTATAAAATATTTCTAATCCCGTATTACTTCCTTTTCATACTCTTAATACCATATAACCAACCATTGAACTCACACTTTCATTTTATAATTTTTTATTTTTTCATTTCCAACCTACATAGAACCGGTCTATATCAGGTATCCCCCACACCATCTTAACTAATTACCCCTTTATCCATAACCCCAACCCGATTCCAATTCCTACCCACCCAAACAAATCCCACCCTAGAATTATGGTACCCAAACCCACCACCCCCCACACCCCTCCCACCATTAAGTTTACTCCCCACTACACAATCAACCAAACAATTCCTACTTACTACAGGACAACCCCCCCCTTAACTCACACAATAATTAACCAACTCCTCTCAATCTCCCACAACCACATTTTTATAACCACTGATCCATATCCCCAACTAAATCATCACCACCACCCCTTCCACAATCCCCCCCAACACCTACCATACCCTATCCTACTCCCATCACCTCCACACCCCCTTCCCCCATACCCCCCCCACCCCCCCATCATCTCCACTCCCAATCTCACTATTCCCTAACTCTCAAATCATGTCTATTCGTTTTTTTCTCCTTAATTTTACCATATTTCACAACCATTTCCTCCACTCCTTACTTATTTAACCATATTAATTATTTCACCATACTACCAATAAACTACCTATAAAATCCTATCCCCAACATACCGCTTACACCTATAAACCACACACACCCCCCACCTCATAAACCCCCCCACATACCTAATACCCACCCAATAAGACACCGTCAACCCTTTAAATTACACCCAACCCCTCAACACCAACACTAACCCCCACTTAAACCATTTTCTACCAGCCAACACTACCTTACATTCCCACCCTAAAACATTTCCTATACTTGACCGTCATTTCAAACTTCCTATCTTCAATGCGCGACCTGTGGAATTGTAACCATAAATCCTACATACAAACTCTCAGAACCCTTGACAGCAAAACGTGACGTCATACAAGGAGGCCAGCATTCAATAAGAATCTTCCTTATGTTATGGACTATGTGTTGAGGCAGACAACAGAAGGAAGGAAGGTATGAATTCATCGGACATTAAACAAACAAAACAGACCAAAAAAAAAAAAAAAACTACAAGAACTTGAAGATGTTAATTTTGCAGAAGACCCATGTGCTTCTTTTACATAAATAACGCAGCATGGAAAAAAAAAAAACAGATTTAAAGCATAAGCAGTAAAAACAGAACTGCATATCAATACAAATCACATAAAAGAAATAAGAATAAATACCAGGCAAATAGATTCAATAAACATCAATGATCAAACTATTAAAGAAGTGATTTGCTTGACCATATTTGGTAGCAACATCGACAAAGAATGAGGAACAAATCAAGCAGGGCCGGCTTTAGGCTTAGTAAACCTATTTGACCCAATCGGGAACCACGCTCACGGGGGGCCCCAAACTCGGGTCCCTACCACCAGCTTTGAAAATAATAAGGAACGGAGGTTTTTTCTAATTAGATATCAGAAACACAAATTAAAAAAAAAAACAAATAATTAGATTAGTCACCTATACTTTGACATAAAATATGACACACCAAAACTATATTCTTAAGTCCAGGAGGCCCCAACCAGAATGGTTTCAAAACAAGTCTCGCAATTACTAAGGCCAATCCTGAAATCAAGATGACCCTGCCAGCAATAATAAATAACTAAATATTACACTCATAAAGGTATGTCTCAGGTACTCGTGAGAAATAAAGAAGTAGACAACTAGACAAAAAAAAAAAACAAACAAACAAACAAAAAAACAGAAGTGAGTAGCTTGCAGGAGAATCGAACCCAGGGCCTTCCGAACGGCACCACCGCCTAGCTTTGGAAAGGAATTACACTATCCTCCCTGCCAAACCAGCACACCATCACAAGAACAGTGGAGGCTGTGATGCAAAGCAAGGAAGAGAGTTGGGGCACGGCACGAAGGATGACCACCGACCGAGAAAAATGGAGACACTGTGTTGCTGCCCTACAAGACGCCACTAGGCGTGATGACTACTGACTGCTTTATCAGGCAGCGGCTAAGGATCCTAGAAGGAGAAGAAAAATAGCATGTCATAAAGAATATATGACAACACTCCGGACGCTCACAACGTATGTCTTTGTCATAAACAGGATAATTGAAAAGTCATTTCCAGTGTATACATGATTATTTCTTCCCTCCTATCCAACTGACTGACAAAAGGTCAAAATGAGGACACTTAACTGCCATGTTATTACACAAAATGCGATGTCACATCAAATAGGCAACACAAACAAGCCTGTTCAGCGCATGACTGTCATGGCGGGCAGCAAGTTCCGCTGTCACTTGTAGCGTCAGTGTAATGGTCATTTTAAATTTTATTTCATTTCTAGGAATTAAAAAAAAAAATATTTAAAAAATTAGTTGTCAAATGAGAATTATAAAGTATTATATATATTCTTTATTACTGTTTGGTGTAGAAACAGAACAATGAACAAGTAGTTAGAAGAAAGAATTGAGGCTCTTGAGATGTGGATATATAGAAGAATGGGCACCATCTCATATAAAAAAAAAAGAAGAAAACAAATAAGGAGGTTCTAGAAAACTTAGATATGAAAAGAGAACTAAAGAAGTAGATCAAAATTAGGCAGCTAAAAGATCTTGGCCACATAAAAAGGCATAACACCTTGCAGAAGACTATAGTAGAAGGGAGAGTTGAAGGCAAACGTGCAAGGGGAAGACAGCGCTATAAGTGGGAAGATAACATCAAGAGATGACAGAAAAGAGTTCATCAGAGTGCACCACCAAGACAAGAGACAGAAGACGTTGGAGTTCCATTTACAGCCAACCTTCGTTGTGGAGATGGCAGCTGATGATGATCATATCCAATAGACACAAGCAAGGATATAAAAATAAGACGTGAGCTTTCAATCACCTTTACATACGTACCCAATACAGAATGCTCATAACCATGGAAATTATGTACAGTACATCTGATTATGAACGACATTTTACACATGTGAAGCTTGAGAAACTCATATATTACTATCATAGTGGTAGAATGCAACAAACACAAACAAAAAAAAGTAGAAACTAGAAAGATGGTGACAGCAGTATTATGCTTCATTACAGAGAAGGACAAACGATAAAATCTGTTGGACGCGTCTCATAACATACCACAAATCAACAACCAGCAGGATACGTCAACACTGGATCTGTCTTCATGACAAAGGTCAGTCGAAGAAGAAGGTTTCAAGTACCAGGTGACACAAAGAAATTTGACAAGCAGATGTCACTGTCAAGAAACCCTACCTGTCTTTTTACCTGACAACAGCTAAATTAGCGGAAATGCTTTTTCAAAGACGGATAGTCTTCTCCTTCTTCTTCTTCTTCTCAATTTTTCTTTCCGTATGGACCATGGAGCCACCATTGTGGATGGCTCCTTTCAGGAAATCTACATCACAGCACAAACTCTTGCAATGGGGGTTTTCGCAGCAACTTTCTTTACATGGTGAGGTTGCCAGCCCTATACCCAACCGTATATGTCTCATCCTACAACATGCATGAGGGAGTAGTATTCCTATTCTGTATATGTCTCCCCAAAGACCTCCCGGGAGCCACAAGGGGATGAGACACAAATGCTGTTTTTTAAAACAAGTAATTTCAAGCATAGTTTTACTGTCTACACCCCATGACAACGCAGACATAACATTCTAAAACATCAGTCCTTGGGTATGGGTATATATATATATATATATATCTTCTTCTTCTTCCATCCTTAGCCATCAACCGGCAAAGCAGTATGTGGCCAGTACGCCTAGTGGCGTCTTAGGGCAACAACAAATTGATCAATCTATCGCTGTTTCCACCACGCCTGGTGGCGTCTTTGTGGAACAAAAACAGACCAAACAATCTATCATTGTTTCCGTAATCAGATTGGTTGGCAAGCAGGTGATCAGCCCACAGTGCGAAGTTTTTACGGGATGGGGTAAACAGCCCCATGCCCATACCCTCCTTAGTCGCTTTTTACGACATGCGTGGTAGGGTGCAGTGTTACTATTCTTTGCTCCCCTTTCGGGCCCCGGTAACACACGGGTGATATATATATATATATATAGTATATATATATATAGTATATATAGTATATAGTATATATATATATATATATATATATATATATATATATAATATATACTATAATATATATATACCAACGGGCTGATCACCCGTTTGCCAGTCACTTCGATTACGGAAACAACAGCAAATGGATTGATTTGCCGTTGCCCTAAAGACGCCAATAGGCGTGATGGGAAAACAATGGCCCTATCTGCTGTTGTAAGACGCCACTAGGCGTACTGGCCACATACTGCTTTGCCGGTTGAGGGCTAAGGATGGAAGAAGAAGATATATATATATATATATATATATATATATATATATATATATATATATATATATATATGGGAACCCTTTTTTTGCCACGGACGCCTTTGATTGTCCGATGAAAGATAGAGGCCCTTTTGATTGTCCGATGAAAGATAAGGCCCCTGTGATTGTCTGATGAAAGATAAAGGCCCCTTTGACTGTCCGACAAAGGCAATGGATTTCATTGAGTGTACTATGAAGGCTATCGACCCCTTTGATTGTCCGACGAATACTATGCACCCCTTCTTGTCATAAAATATGCATAAAAGCATAAATTTAAAAAAAATGTTACATTTTAAACTTTAGGTTATGTACGCTGACCACATATAATCCATTCACGGACACCAAAAGGTTTATGGACCACAGGTTAAGAAACTCTGGGACAACAGAACTGCCAGGAAGACAAATTTTATTTCAGCTGGGAAAATAAAACAAGAAAGCTTAAAAAAAATCACATATTCAGGTCATTGACTTACAATAGAAATTATTATGTAGACAAACATACCAACGAAAAGCTGTTCACACATTAACAACTGTAAAAACAAGAATTGTCGTGGTATGCCCCATAGCCAAATAATAGAATAAGATAAGTCATGTTTTTCTGTCTTGCTGTTATTGTCTGTATTATTCATGTTTTTGACATTTGTCTTCTGCCATCCCATACAACCGTTCCTTAAATTTTCTGGTTATAATTCTTGAAAGCGTGTCCACAAAAATTGCTTAAAAAACTACAGCTTAATACAAACAATTGAAGACAGTTTATTTTAAACTTTGTAAACTGAATGCCAACCCTTTTCAGGGAGAAACTGTATGATGACAAGAGAAGCCTGAGACAGATTGCCAACTTTATGATAGAAATAGATGTGGTTGCACGAGAGCGACTGAAAAAAAGAGCTGAAAAAAAGAGAAATAGCACCTAGAGTAGCATCAGACGTACCTGAAATTATACTGAAGCATTACATCTACTATGTTTCATTACATCTACCATGTTTCATTACATCTACTATGTTTCATTGCATCTACTATGTTTCATTACATCTACTATGTTTCATTACGTCCACTATGTTTAATTACGTCTACTATGTTTCATCACATCTACTATGTTTCATCACATCTACTATGTTTCATTACGTCTACTATGTTTCATCACATCTACTATGTTTCATCACATCTACTATGTTTCATCACATCTACTATGTTTCATTACATCTACTATGTTTCATTACGTTTACTATGTTTCATTACGTCTACTATGTTTTATTACATCTACTATGTTTCATTACATCTACTATGTTTCATTACATTTACTATGTTTCATTACGTCTACTATGTTTCATTACGTCTACTATGTTTTATCACGTCTACTATGTTTCATCACATCTACTATGTTTCATCACATCTACTATGTTTCATGACATCTACTATGTTTCATTACGTCTACTATGTTTCATTACGTCTGCTATGTTTCATTACGTCTGCTATGTTTCATTACATCTACTATGTTTCATTACATCTACTATGTTTCATTGCATCTACTATGTTTCATTACATCTACTATGTTTCATCACATCTACTATGTTTCATTACATCTACTATGGTTCATTACATCTACTACGTTTCATTACATCTACTACGTTTCATTACATCTACTATGTTTCATTACATCTACTATGTGTCATTACATCTACTATGTTTCATTATATCTACTATGTTTCATTACGTCTACTATGTTTCATCACGTCTACTATGTTTCATCACGTCTACTATGTTTCATCACGTCTACTATATTTCATTACATCTACTATGTTTCATCACATCTACTATGTTTCATCACATCTACTATGTTTCATTACATCTACAATGTGTCATTACTTCTATTATGTTTCATTACATCTACTATGTTTCATTACATCTACTATGTTTCATTACATCTACTATGTTTCATTAGGTCTACTATGTTTCATTACGTCTACTATGTTTCATTACGTCTACTATGTTTCATCACATCTACTATGTTTCATCACATCTACTATGTTTCATTACCTTTACTATGGTTCATTACATCTACTACATTTCATTACATCTACTATGTTTCATGACATCTGCTATGGTTCATTACATCTACTATGTTTCAATACATCTACTATATTTCATTACATCTACTATGGTTAATTACGTCTGCTATGTTTCATTACATCTAGCATGTTTCATTACATCTACTGTGTGTCATCACAACTACTATGTTTCAATACATCTAGCATGTTTCATTACATCTACTATGTTTCATTACAATGTTTAATGTTTACAGCGAGAAAACAAGCTAGCTTGCATACGATTTTGGATCAAACGAAATCTGTAATTTAGTCGGGGAAAAAATAAACAGCTGAGTCTTTCCACATTTCTGTCCAAAAAATAAAGTGAAGGTACAGCGAAACTATCAATGAAGTTTGAGCTAACGTTGTTATATTAAAACGTGCATACAGTAACTTACAGGCACATAATCACACGATACCCGTGTCACGCAATATCAGTCCACAGTTGAGAAACCCTACTTTTAATAAACTGAAGTAAACTCATCTTGTACGCAGGCACTGGACATTGCGGGAGCTAAAATTATGTGCCTCAAATACAGACTTATGTCCTGTCACACTTGGTTAAGTAAACGTTTGCATGAATGAACTAACCAGTTGTTGTTCGGGTCTATTAATTTTTGTAAAGCCGCACTTTAAAAGACGGTGTATTTTGCTTCTCTACATGAAAACACTTATTTCAAGTTAATAATTTTTGAGCTAGAAATACAATTTCTGGTAACACAATTCTAATATTGAAATAATGAGATATTAATATTGCGTTCTTGGGATTCGAATTCCCTTTAAATTCACAGATGATGTATTGCTGTGTTTATCTCTTATGTACCCAGCTCGTATTTACAAATAGAAATATACCCAACATGAGAACGTGACACTTTCCCTTGGCCCCCAGGATTCTTCCTGATCATGAATCTCAACGGACACGCGTGCCCGCATTAAAACACGTATTCCTGCGCTAGATCAACGTTTGCTGATCCCCCAATGACAAGACACCTTTTTATTTCACCCATCTATTTATCACTAACAGCATCCAGCAGTTTTAGTTTTTTTAAATAGGACATTTTTCTTCCGCGAACATTGAAACCCAATCTTCCGTGGAAATTAAATACTAGCCTTTAGAGAAGGGTAGACGCTGTGGTGAAGTGGGATGTTATAAATATTTATAGGGGACTTAGTGTACTGACTGAGATCAGCTGTGAAGGTATCTATATCTAATAAGAGTAGTGTATTATAGATAACCTTACTTGCTGCCACATATGTATACCTCAGTCAGAATTATTCTGGAATAGTGTGATGACTACGTTATATGTCTAGGGTATGTGTATGATGAAGTGTAAGTCATAACAACAACAGACAGATAAACAATTTAATTTATTCCACCACACTTGACAACACTGTGACACTCACATACATAAAACACTCTACGAGGATATCTTAAAGGAGTCACTGATAACTTTTCAAATAACAATATGTATTCAGTGCTGTCATGAATGTATATGTGTCCTGATTCAAATACAAAGGGAACCAGGAATCACAATCAATTTTAATTACAAGTTATATGTACAGAATTTATCAATATGAATCTTGTAGTGACATATATTATTAATAGTATCCTATGTGTGTCAGTTGTGTAGTAGTAATCTGAGGTAATACTGGTTTTGTTTTGTTCAAGCTCTGTTGGTATTTGTCATCATGACTTCAATAGTTTGTCTTTGTTGGAACTAGTATTGGAGATGTTCTCAGTTCCTGGCATTAAAACAATTAAATTCCCCTCTTAATTTTATTTTACAGTGTCATTTTAAGATGGGGGTACATAATGTTGAGCTCCATGGCCACACTCTCTTATCTTTCGTGATGACTGCAATAAAGGCCTCCTCTGCTCGATTATTTTAATGAGTTCTGGAGCCACCCCACTGGTTGCTATATGGACCAAGGAGTATGCTGTCCGCCTCTGGCTTCAGCAAAGCTCTAACCAGGTGCTGCTCAATAACTTTAAGACCACGGTCCCTGAAAACAAGAAGGATGTACCTTCTACGTCATAACTAATTTATACTCTCTTTCTACACTGAGCACAATACATCACAAACATTGAGTTCAGAGCGTTAGGCCAACTGTCAGCTTCATCTGAAATACTTTATACCAGTATTTCCCTCCCTAATGGTTACTACGCCTCTGCAATTCCAGCATTATTTCTTTCTAGTCAATAATCTAGGTGTCAGTGTACTATTTGGCCATTCCATGCAGTTTTACTTTCCTCCGACACCTTCTGTTCAGGCTGGAGCATTATAGGCTTTACATCATGTTTGCTACTGAACTACACATATATACAGACATAAATTATCAATTTACATTCAATTTTCATTAAAAGATATTGAATATTTCAAGCTTACCACAATTCATAGAATAATAAACAGTTTCGTTGACTGGCAATGAATATAGCACAACTCCGATCTGCCGATGTCCCAGGCTTTATTTTATAAAAAATATACACTGGTGCTCAACGCACTGCTTCTTAGTAGGTTTATTACAAGATGTGGCAATGAACAGACGCTCTGAATCGAGTATATTCGCAGCTCTACCCAATGAAACCATGTCTACACATCTTTTCAAAAAAGTACTCCTTTTTCACGTTTCCCCTGACAACACAAGATAGTATTTATAGCCCGACCAATCGTGTTTAGTCTTATATTTGTTGCGCTCCAATCAAATAGGAGTTAACATGGTAGGCTATTTCTGTAACGTAATGTTTTTTCAAACACGTTATAAAAAAAATTTTATGAGCAGAAATGATTTCATGCTGTCAGGCACCCCCACTATTTTATTTTGGTTATAATTTGGTAATTCCTAGACTATTTGCGTAACGTTTTACATATTCTTTGTCAGCAAGCCCTAAGGAACCCAAATATACAAATTTAAAAGAGCTAAGTGGCTGCGTTCAAAATATGTATTTTCTACCACCTCCTGTTCACTTCCATCCCCATGTGGTGTCTGGGTACTGTCATGTTTTCAAACGTAAACCCATCTAATGTCATCTTTCCAAATAAGCGTTTTCCAGGTTTTTTAAAACCTAACTCTGAGAAGGTTAGTGTTTTTATCACTGTCCGTCTGAAAAAAAGTTAGTGCATGTGGCCTTACACGCGTGACGGCAGCAATTGTGTATCGCGCGACGCGTGTTTAGTATTGCATGCTTCCTGCCTTCATTCGCCCCTCTCTCTCTCCTGCTTTATCTGTCTTTTTAGTTACGCCGTGTATGGGATGAATGAAATATTAAATCTAGGTCATTGATCAGCTTGCGTATCTCACGGTTTTTCAAAGAAATACAGTACACGTTTCATTGAAGAAAGCGTGCAGCGACACAGTAGGCTTTTACTATCAACGTGAAAGCGTTACAATTTGCAGACGAAGTAGAAAACAAGGGGATTTCGAGTACAGTCATTGTGACAGCACTGTTCTTTTACCATTTCTCTTTTCTTTTATTAAATTTATTTGTTAGGCTTTACATTTACGTTTTAATTTATATATGTGGATTAGAATATTCCACGACAGACGCGAAGGCAGGATATTTATTCGTGGAGATAACTGATAGCGAGTTTTAAAATGCCGTTTTTTAAATGTTATATTCAATACGTATCTAAACCGTTCATAAAATACATTAGAACGTGCCGCGATAACAATTGATGTAAACCACAGGATTAAACGTCACCCACAAAACGAAAGTGAAATAACTCAAATTAAGCAATTGAATCTGACGACCAAAACGAAATACAGATCTACCCGTGAGGCTTTTACCAGGGTTTTTGTTGTTGTTTGACGAGGGCTGCTGAGTTTTTCGCTCTTTTGCAGCCAATACCAAGTTGAAGACTCCTTGATATTATCTACACAGTAGATCTAGGCCTTTCCTGTGGCTTTTCTACCATTCTGAAACATGTTGGAGTCATGAGCTTCAGTGTTTTTGCATTTAACGGATCATCACATCTGGTCTCAAGCTAGGATGAAGAAAGGAAAGGCATACTGTGCATTCCCTACCAACCAAGGGGGCTCTCCAAATATGCAGAGCTAAAATACTGTGCTCTGGTTCTGGGCTCTCCCAAGGAATTGTAACATCCTACACAGAGTCACTTCTCAGCTCCCCCTGCCTATCATGGGCCCTATAGTGAGATCCTTCTGCATGCAGCCAACCAGGTAAAAAGCCATAGTTACGTCAAGTGACTCCTCTAATCTTAGCGTGCAACGCCGAGTTCTCAACATGTTTCACCACAGGGAGAGTCCCTGAAAGTGTGTGGATGATTTCAAGAGTCAATGAGGATGTAATTAGTCTCACCGACAGTTTCATCGGGGTAAGACAGACATACGACCGAATTTGATAATTAATGAAGAAATATGAACTTTGCGAGCATGAAATCAACACAGAAGAAAAACAATCCGGATCTCACGGAGTATGCACGTCAAAGCTGTCGAGCGCACGATGGTTATGCACGTATCAGCCTAAAAATGGACAACAACAACACATAAGAAGTACCAGAGCAACAGGAACTGAGAAGAAGACGCTAGCGACGGGTTGGACAGACATTGAGGACACCTGTTGTTGGCATCACAAGGCTGTCCGCGTTATGGGAACCCAGGGTAACAGAAGTGGAGGCGGACCAAAGAACACATGGAGAAGAGAACTGGAGACAGAAATAAAATTAACGAGGAAGAGTGTAATGGAGATTAAAAAGCCGAATCCGACGGGGGAAAAAAGGGGAGTTGGAAGATTACTTCGATCAGATTGCCTCTTGTTTTAACGCTCGCTCTGTGCGGAGTTTCCTATCATACATAGCAGCTGTTTGATTTTGCGTAATTTCCAAATCGAAATGACTATTCTTAGTTAAATTATAAATTTTTATTTGGGCTTTGTGCTTAATTCGTAATAGCTAATATAGTCAATATGGCAAACATATGTGTTGACTTGGGTGGTTTAGCTTATAGGCTATTGAGCTGTGGAACAAGTGATACCTAATTCGGAATCCATTACATCATTTAAAAAAAAATCATTATTATTATTGTTTCAATGTCATCGGATAAAATGAAACTTTAACCTCTTCTGTAAAACTGCCTTTTCCTTCCCCTAACTCAAAGATCAGAGTCGGGAAGCGAGGACGGGAACTGGTCATCTCTGTTACGGTGTTATTTTAAATGACGGCGTCTGCTGGGGTTAGCCGTGCGCAATTTTTGGGGTCAATAACATTAATAGAATATGTCGATATTTTACGGACTACTGAACGCGAAATATATGCTAAGATTATGACAAGTTCGCGTTGGGAAGGTCACGCTTGGTGACTTGGTTACATTACCCTTTTTATGCTGTCCGTCAAGCAGAGAAGTCGTGTCTTGTATTTCTTCCAAGGAGAGGCTTAGTATATAGCCTATATATGAATTCAATATAGAACTCAGGGTCAGTTCAGATATTAAGATAAAGTATGAGATTATTAAGTAAATTAAATGATGGAAGGAGAATCGTATTATGATTCAATTTGTAGCTGTCAAGAACTCATGCTCTCATTTCTGGCTGACTGACTACAGCAGCGCATGTACATAGCCATGACGTTCATCTGACACATTATATTGACACGGACGGATATACTTACTTGTATTGCTTGGAATTTATCATTATGCTGAAACTGTATATGAAGTTTGTGAATGTTGGATATTATCTATGTGAAACGTCAATACATGTGGACTCTAACTGAAGGCTTGATATCTTCATTACGTTACGGGTTTGGTTCCACAGCTGTTTAATGTTTATATTTCTCAGCACGATAACTCTCTCACAAGAAAGATCAATTATTGTAATATGCAAATCAGAACGTCGAAGGGACTTATTTATGGTCAGAGTTAACCAATAAAATAACAAACATTAAACAAGTCAAGAGAGTGATCTTGATATTCAACCAACAAATATAAATGAAGGAACCGCGACCCGTTACAACTGGTAGGCCAGTAGTGGTCTTGAAAGTTTTCAAAAGAGCGAACCTCAAGATTAGAACATTTTTCCTTACGAGCCGAAATGGACATTGTTATACGAAACACTGGTGACGTCACGCCCTTGGTAACGGTATGAATCGTTTGCAATGCCGTTCAATGCCCTTTGTTTGTCAGGAAAAATTTGCTACGCGTCTTTCCTTATTACAAACAATTGCTACAATAGTTCGTCCTATTTGTCCTGCTTAACGCCATGTTCATTTTTATACTGCTAAATGTTAATTGTTGTTTATGTTATTTTACATGTCGTGTGATGTTGGTGCGGCGATTCGTAATCAATAATATGGCTCTGAGGATGCCGATATTGATTCTGAATGTTCTTTAAGGCAGTTAAATATTTACATTTTGCAGAGAACCCTATCGAAGTTTCTGCCGACTGGACTCTTCGTCTGCATTTGTAATTATTGGACGTCAGTGTTTTAGCTGTGAAGTCGTGTTAATAACTGGTGTATTCTAAATTGTATTCAGTTGTTATTTTATTCAGTTTTGTAAAATAATGTTCGTAATCTATAGTGTTATTCTGATCTTGCTATCTTTTTATTTTCATAAATAATGTTAACCGTTAATGAGTCCTGTGACGTCATTATTCGTAGTGCCCATATTTTTTTGCTTAGTTAACCTTCACCTTTCTATATTTCCTGTTGGTATACTTAGTTTATAAAATCATTTAATTTTGTGAAAATGTCACTTTTGTATTGTACTACTGTACTGTAAAGCCTTGGTTAATCATTTGTATTGTCTTCATTAATGTCATGATCTAATAATATTTCTGTAAATTAATTTTAATAATATATTTAATTAATTTAATTAAATTTTATAAACTTTGATGATGACTTAGGGGATTTAATCAAGCTGCAGTAGTAGTCCAAGAATTTAATAAAGCACTTTGTAGATGATGAATCAGGCATACATTCATAACTTGATAATTACAAGTAAATATTAAATTAAAATAATTTATTGAATTATTTTCTTGTATTCACACCATGGATAGGTGTTGAATTGAAAAACTATATCTATAATATAGTAATTTGTACACTTTCATAGTACTATATCGTTGACTTAGCACATATCTTTAATTGATTAACATAATTAAGGAGGGATAATGCCCATAATTATTTAATAGTGATATTAGGTGCATGATATAAATTCGGCATCCTAAATAAATAAATATCATAACTATTTATGATATATATTATTGATTACATATAATATTATTATAAAATATTGAATAGTTGTTGAACTTACAACAATTATTAAGAGGATATTATAGTTGGTTATATTGAGTATTCATACGTTGAGTATGTACAAATAATTACATAGATTCTATTGTTGACTATTATAGATCTGTAATTTCTTACAATATTAACGTCAAGATGCTTACGTTAGACCATTTTGTTAAAAATGGGAAAGATTTTAATTTGAAAGGACAGGAACTACGTGAATATGCGGAACAACAACTTGCGAAATATAAAGCAGATTTGGAAGAGCTTAAACAAAAAAGAGAAGAAGGAAGAAGCAGATCGTGAGATGAAAGAAATTGAAAAAGAAAATAGGCAAAGAGAGATTGCTAGACAGGAAAGGGAAGATCGTCGACAAGAAGAAGACAATATAATGAGACGAGAAGAAATTGCAAGACAACAGGAATTGGAATTGACACGTCTTAAGGTGGAAGCAGCTAGATTACAGGCACAAAATGCTAATACTAACCATGGTGATGGTACTGACCCACAAAATGGATCTTCGTTAAATCAAAACAGGATTTATTACAACTTTAAACTACCTCATTTTAAATTAAATTTTGACGATTTATCATCATTTTTATCAAGATTTGAACAGACATGCAAAACAAATCACTTGCCTAAGGATGCATGGGTACTTAAGCTAAATGAATTTTTAGATGGGGAACCATTGACGGCATCTCTGAATGCTGACCCAACAATAGCTACTAATTACGATGCTATTAAAACCTTACTTTTAAGGAGGTTTCATTTGGACGAAGAAAATTGTAGGTTAAAATTTAAAAATATCCTACCAGAATCTACTAAAGACTTTGCAGGTTTTATTGCGAACATACACAATACGTTTAACAGATGGTTAGAACTGGCAAATGTCAACAAATCATACGACAAATTAGTTGATCTGTTGCTACGTGACAAAGTGTTATCCTCTGTCAGCCCACCGTTCTTTGCATATTTGCAAGAACGAAAACCATCTACTATCGAGGAGTTAGAAAAAATTTCATTAAATTATTGTACTGCGCATCCAAATGCGAACATTTCTAACTCTTTGATAAGAGAACCTCTACCTGTGGCTTCCAATATGGCATACTACAACCATAACAAACCAAGAACCCACAGCGTAGACAGAAATAGGGTCAAGGGAAATTACAATGTTAATTTTCAGAAAGGACATAATAATAATTTCAACAATAAAAATGATTTGAACAGAGGTAGATCACGGAATAGGAATTATTCACCTCAGTATAATAGATCAAATAACCACAATAATAACAGCAATTGGAATGGCAATAATCATAGCTCGAGACATCGCACAGGCACCCTGATGTTCAATAGAGGATTAGTAAATGGTACTGTGGTTTCAGTTTTAAGAGATTCTGGATCAACAACCATTGGAGTTCGGCAGTCTTTGGTACATCCTAGCTGTGCAACTGGGGACTATGTCCGTTGCATGACCTTCGGGGGTACTATTGAGTACTACCCCACTGCCATAGTATATGTTAGCACACCATTTTTTACAGGTAGTGTCAAGGTGTGCATGTTACAGAATCCATCAGCTGATCTTACAGTAGGACGCATCCACGGCAGTAAGGATTGCACTCTTAAAGAAATTAATGAATGGGAGAAAACAAATTTGCAATCTTTTAGCAACGCTAACGCTGTTGTTGCGATGGCTACACTTCGTGCCAACAAAATGAATACATGTGGCACAGCAGTTTCCAACTTCACTCTGAGTACTATCCCGGAAACTGATGAGGATGATGGATCTATTGTACAACATACTAAGGATACTCCATGTAATAAGACCAGTTCAACACAACCCAACAAAATGAAAAGATTATTTCGAGGGAGATATACTTTTCCTCGTCAGGTAACTACAGACAATTCTGAAAATAAATGTTGGCGACAGGATCAGATTATCACTGATCCTAAGAAAACTGTTGCCATTGTCAACATTGACAAAGAGGTTACGAAGAGGAATAATATGGTGAAGAATGATGTGGGAGTTAGAAGGAACAGGGATAATGAATTTAAAACAAATAAGTCTTAAGTCAAAGGTTTTACTTTGCCCAACCAAGACATGTCTACGACATGTAGGAAACCTACTACGTTTGGTAATGATAGGTATCATCCTAAGTTCAGTCAGGATGATACCTCATCCAATAAATATACTATGTCTATGGCAAAGAAGAAAGTTAACTTGGTTTATAGGACAAAGAATACATTTCATCATTGTGCACAATTTCATGACAATGATACTACTTATATTGGGAAAAGTGCGTATTCTCGCACAGTGTTAGTGCGAAATCTGCTACAGGATACTACCTGGCAGGCACTTAGAAATTTCTTTAATTTTACAGCAAACGTTAAGTTTGTTCGTCTTCTACCATCTGTCGATGGTCAGAATAGTCAGGCTTTGGTTACATTTCGTAACAATCGTGACGCTCGTTTGATTATCGAGCTTGATAACGGTGTCTATTTTCGTCACCATCATCTACACTTACAATTAGTACCTGATTCTGCGCCACGCAGATAATGGTGTACGCTCACCCTTTTGTCTTATTTCTTGATGACTCAGCATTGTCAGTCATCATTTCTTATCTTTCTTAATCATCTATCCTTATATAGATTGATTTATTGATTTTTTCTTCTCGAAAAACATTTTTGTTTCTTGACATCTTCAAATTTGTACACATGTTTTCTGTCTTATTTGTTTTTTTTACCATGCCTACAAGAAACAGTAATGTCGTTATTGGTATTAACTATGCTCAGCCCAATACAGCATAAGTTAACTGGTCATCCATCACGGCTGTCTTGTCATCTTTTCTAAAGAAGAACATGCCGTTAAGGATAAATTGGACAGACGAATGTGACAGAACCTTTCGAAGTACTGTATCTTAAAATTTTTCTCATGCCCACCAGTTTTAAGATTACCAGATGCTTCTAAAAAGTTTGTCCTTCGTACAGATGCGAGTAATTACGGCCTCGGGGCTTGTCTACTCCAATATCACGATGACATCCTTCATCCTGTATTATACATCTCACGCAAGCTAAAAACACCGGAAACTAAATATTCGACGGTGGACAGAGAGTTACTGGCCGTGATATGGGCAATTACTAAGTTGGAAAAGTTTTTACTTGGATCACAATTTCTGATCCAGACCGATCAGAAATCTGTGGCAGCATTACGTCGGTCAAACCATAAAAGTCCGAAGCTTGCACGATTCGCTATTGCGCTGCAACCCTATGATTTCGAAATACAGTCGATACCAGGAACTGAGAACATAATGGCCGATACTTTATCAAGACATCCTACGGATTCTGAATGACTATTAGTATTTCAAGAAACAATTTACAGACTAATCAAGCATTACATTTGAAATGAACATTATTAATGCTACGCAAGAATATATAATACTTCATATGGACATCCTACTTCGATGAAGAAATTTCAAAATGAACTGTTGTTATCAAAGTATCAAGTTTTACAGATCGGTTGAAAATTTGAACTTCACTTGGACTTTGCGTATCACTCATTTCTATTGCAAAGTAGTAAAAAGGTAAAATTTCTGATAAAGAATGGACAGATACTGTGATGATACATAAACTGAAATGACTTATTCAAATTACGTTCAAAATTTCAATAAAGGAATTACCGACGGTTGGATCATCATATCAGAATTGGATAAGATGAACTTCGTTTCTTAAAGAACTTTCATACAAGTCAATAGGATGTAACGACGATTGGATCTTCATATCCGATATTGTTAATTTTATTAGTTATGAATTTAATATGGAATAAAATAAAGTTGAAGTGTGATGAAATAAAAAAATAAAATATACTAAGAAAAGATGAAATAAAAGAATATCACACCAATTAAACATTTTAAATAGTTTAATTATTAAGGTGATAGATATTAGATGATGATATTTCATATGTATACTTAAATGTATGAATTTTTTTTCTGTTCTTTTCTTTCTGATTGCGTTAATTTAATTAGGTATCTATCCTTATACTTCATTTTAACACACATTACTAATTTAATGTATATTTTAATATTTAGTTTTAATTGTCCGTACTTCTCAATTTTTTTATTTTTTTTTTACGGATACTACTTCTCATTTTCTTTAATTAGATATTAATTAGTTAATACCATACGTACATATTATAATTAATTATTTTAATTTTAATTAGTTAGAATAATTTTAATAACACCTCACATTAGTAGTTAGTCAATACAGACATTAAATTAATTAGTTAATTAATTAATGACAGTGACAAATCTTTATTTAATGTATGATATGACGTTGATTTTATTATAAGATATTACTGACATGACCGCGACACTGTTCTAGATAGAACATCGTAGGCCATACGTCGGGTTTTGTTAAATTTTTAATAATTTGATTAATATAGTTAAAAAAAATCTATCTAATAGATTTTTTTCCCCCGTCGGACAGGAAATCTGTTACGGTGTTATTTTAAATGACGGCGTCTGCTGGGGTTAGCCGTGCGCAATTTTTGGGATCAATAACATTAATAGAATATGTCGATATTTTACGGACTACTGAACGCGAAATATATGCTAAGATTATGACGTGTTCGCGTTGGGAAGGTCACGCTTGGTGACTTGGTTACATTACCCTTTTTATGCTGTCCGTCAAGCAGAGAAGTCGTGTCTTGTATTTCTTCCAAGGAGAGGCTTAGTATATAGCCTATATATGAATTCAATATAGAACTCAGGGTCAGTTCAGATATTAAGATAAAGTATGAGATTATTAAGTAAATTAAATGATGGAAGGAGAATCGTATTATGATTCAATTTGTAGCTGTCAAGAACTCATGCGCTCATTTCTGGCTGTCTGACTACAGCAGCGCATGTACATAGCCATGACGTTCATCTGACACATTATATTGACACGGACGGATATACTTACTTGTATTGCTTGGAATTTATCATTATGCTGAAACTGTATATGAAGTTTGTGAATGTTGGATATTATCTATGTGAAACCTCAATACATGTGGACTCTAACTGAAGGCTTGATATCTTCATTACGTTACGGGTTTGGTTCCACAGCTGTTTAATGTTTATATTTCTCAGCACGATAACTCTCTCACAAGAAAGATCAATTATTGTAATATGCAAATCAGAACGTCGAAGGGACTTATTTATGGTCAGAGTTAACCAATAAAATAACAAACATTAAATAAGTCAAGAGAGTGATCTTGATATTCAACCAACAAATATAAATGAAGGAACCGCGACCCGTTACAATCCCACCTCTCGATGATGGACCTAGTATGGTGAGGGTCTCTAACACTTCACTCCCCCACGGCAGTATCTGCTATGGTACCACCTTTACCTTACCTAAAACGGCAACTATTTCGTCCGTTTCTGTAGCATCTGTGACGAAACGGGGCGACCTCTATCGATTTTTGGTTCTCCCCGGCAGTATCGGTACATTTGTGCTACTGATTTCTATTAGGTGCTGTCAATTATCGCACTTTTCTTTCTTTCTTTCTCTCTTTCTTTCTTTTTCTCCTTAGTAGCAGATATCTGATTTTATCAAATCACCATGTAGGTGATAAATATTACATTTGCAAGGAGTGCTACCCAGATTTGTGGTTATAGGCGCGGCAGATTAAAACTTACATCGGTCTGCGCTATCTGCTTAAATTACCGATAAGACCCGGAGTTTGCGCACTCATACGACAGATACTGAGATTACTGTCTGGGTGACAGAGGTGAGCAGACAAATGTGATATAATTGCTTCCGGTCCTTGGTTAAAAAGTAATCATGGATTTATTATATTTTACACAAAATGAGTCTACAAATGTGTTGGTGAGAGTGTGTGCAAGACATCATATTACCATATATGGGAGACGTGACCTTTTGAGAAAATTTTCCGGGTAGGAACTATTTTGAAAGTGCCACACCCGACCTGTTTGAAATGATTGGATCTTTCTGATTAGATTCATAACATCACTGGAAGAAATATAGGCTGACAATTTCACTGTTTTATTTCTCTGTGATTTGCACGCTCGCCAAGACCACACAAGACCTTCGCCAGAGGAAGAACTAGATTCATAATTCTATTTGTTAACCGGACCTTTTATTGGAGAACCAGATAAGACTTAGAAAAGCACAGGAAATCTCTACACTTAATAAGGAACACCGGAACTAGAAAAACTGAAGAAACACGAAGTCAGAAGGGGCAATCTATTGTAAAATTCAAAGAAATCCCAGACACGTGTTGTAAGAGAACAATTCGTCTCTTCGATTCATCTGTGCGACACGTCTGTAGCCAGGATTGGCGTAAGTTGTGATTTACATTTCATATTTTATTACTAACATGTGAACTAACATATATATTACCATGTGAATTTTATTGTGTGAAACTTGCTATTGGATGTCAAAGTCATTTGAGGCTGGCAACCTCAGCGTATAGAATGATGATTCATGAACCACCACTGCACGGGCTGGTGATTGCTTTATTGATAGTTTCGTAAAGAGAACTAAAAGCATAAAGTAGTTCCAGGTTCCTTATGGAACAGGGAGGGAAAGATAAAAAGAAATGATGTACATTCTAAGCATAAGACTTACATTTTCAAAGCCGTGTGAATGTCCCTATAAATATATTCACTTTAAAATTAATGAAAGGTTTCACGCTCTAAACCAGTGTAAGTGTCCATGTGAAAATATTCATTTTAATTAATAGAAGTTTCAAACTTTTCCAAAAGTGTAAATGAAAATGAAACACGAATGAATTTATATTGTGAACACTTTTCAAACAGCGGAGATGTAAATGTAAAACATATTATATCTGTACGTAAAGCCTTTTCATTTAAATGTAATGTAAAGCTAAAGCTTTCGGTTTAAATGTAAAGGAAGTTTTATTCCGAGGGATTAAATTTAATTCTCATCGAGGGTTAACTCTGAGTTAAGTGGGATGTTGAAATAGAAGAGGGGGGACACATAACTATGTGTCAGAGAACGCTGTACTTAGAAGAGCGTTCTTTTCTATTCTTCTATCACAGTTATTGGTGGTACCAGCAGAACGTACTATTTCTGGAACAAGACGAGATCAGTGGCCTACTCTTTAAGACAAAGGACGCACTGTGTAGACTTTCCTTGAAGTTTCTTGGAGACGAGCTACACCCGACAACCTTGACCAGAGATGAGTGATCAGTGTGAAAAGAAAGAACCGTCATTGGCAGCTAAGTTCAAACATATGCTGCCATTTGAACTTCTTAACCCTTTTCGCAATCCATAAATACGAGGATGATAGCTTTTCTTTATCCATAACTAATCAAATTATTTTCAAACTGTTAAAATTTAAAACGATTATTAAATTTTGTTATTGGTAATGTTACAAATTTAACTTCGATTTAATCCTTTTATGTGTATAAGATGTTTATCTCAGTCAAAGTTACTAAACACACACTCTAACTAGAGCTATATACATATATAATAATAATAATTCCACTGATTAACTCAGCGGCGGGGGCTTAACGAGCTAGAATAAACCATTGCTAAATTCTTCATAAAAGTGTCGGCAGATTATAGAATTAACGTGCATAGCAACAGCCAGCATCGTTTTCGATATCTGAATATCTTATGAAGACTCCCATGTCATAGAAGCTTTACTACTCTTCTATCGACATTTCTGCCAAGAGTAATCTTCTATAAAGATAGACTCCATTGAAGCATATAATAGATACTTACTTACTTAGTCGTTCCCCTTCTACCGTGAGGTGTAGAGGTTTGGAAGAGAGAGCGCCAGACTATTCTATCGGCTGTCTTCCTCCTGGCCTGGTTCCATTCTAGTCCTCGGTCCTTCAAAGATTGTCTAATGTTGTCCTCCCAGCGGACTCTGGGTCGTCCTCGGGGTCTGGATCCTTGGCTCTTTGTTTCCCATGCTTGACGTGGTAGCCGATCTTCTCCCATTCTGCAGACATGGCCAAACCATCTTAGTTGGGACTGTTCTACTTGGGTCTGTATGGGGTGGCATTTTAGGCCTTGACGTATCGTCTGGTTGCGTACCATGTCTCTTCTTGTTACTTCAACCACCTTCCTCAGATACCTCATTTCTGAGGTTTGGATCTGGCTTTTGTGGGTTGTAGTCATTGCCCATGACTCGCATCCATATGTTAAGACTGGGACATAGGTGGAGCGGTATACAGCCATCTTCGTTTTCTTAAAAACCTCTCTCTTGCTGAGGAATCCTCGATTTATGGCCTGAAAAAGTCTCCCAGCTGCTGCTCTTCGAGTGGCCAACTCTTCTTTGATGCCTCCCTTTCGGTCTATAATAGCTCCGAGGTATTTAAAGTGGTCGACCTGCTCCAGGACCTGTTCTCCCAGCTTAATCTGATGCCTTCTTTCTTCTCGTGATATCACCATGGATTTTGTTTTAGAGCTGCTTATGACCATCCATCTCTTCTCCAGCTCTTCCTTCCAGACTTGCAGGTTGGATTGGAGATGTGCCTCTGATTTCACATATAATAGATACTCTTGAGTTTTGGCCACTGTTGGACCACTACTGCAAAGCAGGGGAGGCTATACCGTCACAGCATCCACCTTATCATGTAAAATAGATTTCTACATATACCAGCGCTGCAAATGCACATGCATATTTTTGTAAGGTTTCTTGCAAAGGGGACTAGCTTCCATGGTACACAATTGCTATAACATATGTAAACAATAAAGAAACATAGTGTTGGGGTAACCAAAGTAACACATTAAGACAATAAAAAAAACCTCTCCCGTTTAAAGAGCTCTATAGAGCTTAACGTAAGTATTAAGACATATTCTTTAGACTATCTTCTGATTTTAGGGGAACGCTATTAACACTGTTCCCCTCTCGATAAAGTTTTAAATTAAGAACAACAGTGCAAAATACTCCATAGAAAAATCTGTTGTATATAAAAAAGCAAATGTACAAATGCGGAGTTGTTTTTTTAATTTTGTATACGCGTATATTTCTATCTCTTGAAAGTTTTAAAGAAGTTGTATACATAAACAAATAAATTAGGATGCAGGACGTACTGTAACAATTAATTTCTGTTGAAAAAACTTTAGTCTCTGGGGAAAATTGCAATACTTAAAAAATAACAGACATTATGTTTTGTACGTGTATATTAAACGCGTGACCTCTTTCAGATATGCCAGTAATACTTCCGATTGCACCTTATGCAATCTTATCAACACATATGTGAACTCATTTCCTGCGCAACATAATCTCCCCAGACGGGTTATCTGTATTATCGATATAGAACGTCCATCGGAAGCGATTATCTAATAATCACCTGTGTCTTCGCACATCTCTCAGACGGCTTTTTCAGAAAGACAGAGCGCGAACCCATGTGGTCGCTTGCCTGTTTGTCGCTGGCCCCGGAAATGAATTACGCCAAAGTCGCTATTATTCTTCACGTTAACTGTCAGCATCAAAGGTGGCTAGACGACTTAAGTGATAAAAGTATTATCTGCTGACCGGTCTAATTAGCTTGCTAATACTACGGTTCACCTTGTGAAAAGAAAACAAATCTGGGAGCGGCTAGGCAAAAAATTTAGGGTGTGAAATATGCCAAATAAAAGGACGATCGGTGATGAAAATGAACAAATGAAATGATACTGCCGGTGAGAACGACAGTTATGAAAAGTGCACAACTGATTTCGTCACAGTAAGTAGAAAATGAATTCAAAACATATTTTTTATGATTCCAGGACGGCTATCTTGATGACATCCTTCGTATATTAAAACTGTCTACGTTGACTTGCCAACTCTTTTATTTCTTGACATATTAATCTTTGTTTCTTTCCCTTTCGGTTTGGAACACACACATGTCCCTGCGATTCATCCACCAACCTGCATTTAGTTGTGTTAAATAAATAAATATTACACACATAAAGGTAGGTGTTAAAAAATAATAAGTAAAAGACGCCGTTACACGCCCATTGATGCATATTGGGAATCTTGTGTTAGGCCCATATTTTCTTGAACATCGGCACACTATGGGTGATGTGGGCAGCATAACATCGGCCAAAAGGTATGTGGTGATTACTGTAAATGCTCACCATGTTTTCAATGACAATATTCAGTTTGTATTTTTAAAAGAGATTGGAGACTCTAAGACTGTAGGCTATATATAAAAGTAGTTAATAATCAAACTAGCATCCCTACAATGTATCTCAAAATACAAAATTAAACAGATTAAAGGAAATAAACATTTGACATATAAACTTCTAATTTTCATACAACACAAACAATAGTAACAAAGCACCATCATTAAGAATCAACACAGTACCACACACACACCCACACCCACACCCACCCACACACACACTCACACACAAACACACACACACACACACAAGTACGCACAATCATATAACCCTAAGAGCATTCTGATATAACCAGCTCTTCAATGAATAATGGTTGAACGATGCGAGACTTTTTTTTTCTTTTTCCTTAACCAGCGGCACTTGGGCTTTCAGCCCTTCGGCCCAATGACATGTCATTGCGAGGCTGGGGAGCCTGTGGACTTTCCTTCCAACCCGGCTAGGAGCTTCGCTCCTTCCCATCAACAGAGGTTTATCTCAGTGTGACAGTGCCATAGTCATCTCGACTGTTGTCCACAGCCATTTTGTCGTTATGTGGCAGCCATCTTTGTTTACATCTAAAAATAGCTACCTTAGTATAGCGGCTTACGTATAGCAGCTAATCAGAGAAGAGAAGCGTCCAGACGCCAGCGTCATTTGAAAAATTCTTTATCATTCCAATCGCGGTCGCGGAGAGAGACCAAGCTATTGATCTGAAGTCTAGTTCATGCAAGAACATGCCTAAGACTTGTAAGTAGATATAGTATTATTCTGCAACATTCTAAAGTCTTTACAGTGTTAGAAAGGATACTAGGTTTACCATCTTTGTGCCGTATTATTTGAAATGAGTGTATATTTAATTCTGTGGTGTTTATTTCGCGTCCGTTTGACGTTAGATCTTAATCTATTCGGAAATGGCGTGGGTCCATGTTCAGGAAATATAACACGTGGCCGGTACTAGAACTGGCATATTCAGTTATTACATTTGTGTAAATGATATTTAATGGTTAAGTATTTCCATGTTGTTTGGGGTTCAGGAAACCTTCCATGAGCTTTTGTAAATCCGACTCGTAGTTGGTTTGAATAATATTTAATTGTGGCGCGATTTAGATTGTTATATTTATTAATTACAGTGCTGATGCCAAAATAGTTTATTTTAGTGTGGCGAGAGCTGCAAGTTAATATGTTACAGCTTACTAGAATAAGTCCTGTGCTTCTCCAGTAATATTAGTGTTATAATGTAATGTTACTATAGAATGTACAACCACGCAGCTTAGCTGGGTGTTAGCGTGGCTATATGCCGTTCTCGCAAGATGGCGTAGCCATAGAGCGCGTGGTATGAATGGGTGCCTGTAGCTGATTGATCATGGCTGACTGTGGTGGGCGCATGTTTTCTGAATGGTAAGTGTTATTATTTATGCTATTGATTTTCACTTAGACATTGTTTTTATATATTGTTTTTCAGAAAGTCTACGAACACTGTCTGGGTGTTCGGTAGTATTAAATGTTGATCTGTATAAGGCTTTGTGTTGCTTGAATTGCTAAGTCTGCTGCTGAGAGGGTTGCAAGCAACCAATAATTGCAACCCCTGTCAAACGATCCTTAATAAATTTTCTTAGTGCATGGGTTTTGGGTGTGAGGTACACCTAGCCCCTGTCACAAGTGGCGTCGTCGGCAGGATTGACAGACAGCACGCAGTGAAGCAACTCTTTAGCAGTCAGAGTAGCAACAGCCGAAACAGTAGAACACCCAGTTCAGTGCAAGGCAAGGGACGGGATCATCCAGTTTGTCAATATTTCTAGTCAACTCTACTCGCAACAAGATGGCGACACGCAGCACACGTGCTGCTGGTAGATTGGATAACGAAGATGTGGCTGAGGTGGATGACCCTGTAGTGGGGCTGGATAGTCAACCAGAACGAGTACAGTACATCATGGTACCTACTCACAAGAAAGTGTGGTACTTTGGGGAGCGCACGGGTCCTACGGCCGAGGAATATGTCAGGAAGGTGAGAGCTGTCTGGAAAGTAGGGATGATGAGCAAAGAGGACCAAGCGGATGTTATTTGGGACAGTGTCACCCCGAGTGTCCGTAGGGAGCTGAGGATTCAGACTGAGGATGATGACGCAGAAGCGATGCTACATTCCATTCTTAGGGTGTATGGGGAGCGTCGAAGCATTCCAGAGCTAATGGCCATTTTTTACTCTACCCGGCAAGGTGCAAGGGAGTCCCTTTGGGAATTCTCCCATCGCATCCACGAGGTGTTCGGAAGTGTTGTAAGAGCACAAAGACAGAATAATGTCACTCCGTTGGAGCCATCCTTCCTTCGAAACCAGTTTGCTGCTTGTCTGAGAGATGACCTACTGAGAAAGTTTGCAAAGGAAATGATCTATAAAGAGCCTACAGCATCGTTTAAGTCGGTAAGGGACTATGCCCTACAGTTTTTAGAGACTGAACACGCTCCTGGGGCTGGTGTTGCCAGTGTCGGAGTAGTAAATACCGTGATGGTACCCGATATACATGCATTAGGCGCAGAAGTGGAGCAGCTGCGAGCACAGGTGGCTCGATTACAGGCTAAAATTAATGCGATGTCTCAGGAGCAGGGGAGACGTACCAGGACAGTTCTCTGTCTTAGACGCAGAGGACTAAGGCCACGTACAGAATCGATATCCACAGGCATTAAACTAGATCCCTCTGCGGCTGGGAGTCAGGTTACGGAAGGGGAGCAGAATGACTCAGAGATAAAGATGGTTGGTGGTCGACCGTGTGATGTACTAATAGCAGGAAAGAAAGTCAGGTGTATTCTTGATACGGGGTCACAAGTTTCAACTGTTACGGAACAGTGCTTTCAGCAGCTTTTTGGAGATCTGGCCCTGGATGAAAGTAAATGGGTACGACTAACTGCTGCCAATGGTGTCACGATTCCTTATGCTAGCCATCTAGTGGTTGACGTCAAGATTGGGGAGTGCCATGTCAAGAACTGTGGCATCTATGTCGTTAAGAGTGTCAATGGGCCTGACAAAGCGCCTGGTATAATAGGCACCAACATACTGGCGGAAGTAAAAAACATGAACAGCTTCCTCAAATGGTAAGCTCCAGGAAAAGGTACACAAGAGGTAAGGTTAGATAGAGTGAAGGTGTGGGTTGCAGGAGGAAGAAAAACCCACATACCAGCTCGCTCGATCGCTACTATACAGGTGAAATGTAGAAGAGGCTCCAGATCAGAGAAGACAGTGCGTTTTGAACCCTCAAGAGACTTAGACCATAAAGGGCTGGTTATATGTTATACACTAACTGTACTCAGAGGAAGGTTCTGTGAGGTCCAAGCAGTAAATCTTGGAGATGAAGACCTTTTACTGGCTAGGGGTACTCAAGTTGGAGAACTTTCTGAGGCATGCGCAGACTATGAGAGACACGTCAGAGTTGATGGAGCCCAGGAAGTGAAGATATCTGCACAGCCAGGATGCCCAGCCAAGGTCCCTGTTTGCAGCCCAGTTGATTTAAATGGGTTTGAGGGCAGCCAGGACGAAAAGCGCCAACTACAGAAGTTACTACAATATAACAGCCTTTTCGCTAAAGATGAGAATGATGTAGGGTATATGTGGTGGTTTTGTTGGTATTAAGTGCGGTTGCTATGTTACCTAGTGTACTGTATGAGGCCAGCTGTGAAGGTCCCTGAAGATAAAAGTTTATGTGAGTTTTTTTCAGGATTACCTTTCTGCTACCACCTATGACCTCAAACAGACTTATTCTACTATTATGTATGTTAGCTACGTTCAATGTCTAGGGTACTGAAATGTGGTGTGCAGGTAATGAAATACACAGACACACACATATAAACATTAGGTCTAATACTAAACCCTATGATCAAGTTACTTAACACTGGGTTGAAATTTTAAAATTTACAATTTTTTTTAACGTTATTTAGTACTGAGCAAAGTTTTCTTATGGTCAGGACGTGTGAATCAAAATGAATTTATATCAATCAAATAGCATATAATTGAATGATCACATTAAAAGATTTGTACATAAATATATATATGTAAAATTTGTTAATATGGATACTAACTACAGAGTCATTTGGAAAAACTAGTACTAGATGACGGGTCGTGGTGGTATCATCATGTCTAGTTCTTGCATACTGTTCATAGTTTTGTTAACAGGGGTAATGGTGGTAAAGTTTTTATTCACAGGGTTTTATAAATTTAGTTATTTTTATTGATGAATCAGCAGCAGGCCAGGTCTTCAGTACTTAACTGGCCTGTGTCGATGTAGTCAAGATGTTCACTTGGCCCACTCCTCACAGTTGCTGAGGTAAAATGTTAGGCTTCTCCTCACAGTTGCTGAGGTAAATGATAGGCTTCTCCTCACAGTTGCTAAGGTAAACTAATAGACTTCTAGTCCTCCACCGTTTGATCTCTTCAGAGCATCTGGCACTAGCACAGTGCCAGACAAAGAAACTCTGAAACCACAAAATTAGGCTATGTCATAGCATACTGCCTACTTTACCCTGTTTACTAATCATAAAACATAAATGACAAGACAAGATCAGATCTCTCTGACCGACCCAGCACCTCTCATCCAGGCTGTCATCACGTAGCACCAGTTTCCCATGACTGCATTGCATCTTAAATATGTTCATTAGTCTCTTTTTCCATCCAATAAGGTGGGTGATATGTTCCCACTGATCTGAAATATAGATCTGTCTTCTATATTCTTGGATATGTTTTCCCATATTATTCATTCACCTCTAGGCCCTGGACTGTCGCTGGGGACCTAGAATAAGCACTCACTTGTCGTAATCATTTTTCATGACATGGCAGTATCAATCACTCAGAATTATTAAATAAAAAAGGTTAATAATCTTTCCCTTACCACAATTCAAATGAAAACACACAGATACGTTGTCTAGCACAAACTCAGCTGAGCTGCTGGCTATACTATGGCGTCCCACTTTGAAATACTATCTATCTTTATTGGGCGTCACAGTTCTAAACATCAACGATCTGTTGCAGTGGACAGTCTTCGACAAAATGGCACTTGCCGGCTAATTTTTGTCACCAATATTACTCGTTCGTCCAATCAAAATACTTCCCCTCTATAGTTTAAATATTTAAACTTAAATGTCCAATTTGAGGCTAGTTTCGGTCTAGTGTGAAATGTACTTATGTCGGTCTGTCCGTCCGAACTTGGTTTTTCCCAAAATTACACTTGGTTTTAGACCAAACTACAAAAAAAAACTACACAAATTTTTGTCTCACTACGTATAAGAATTCTATGCTAAGTTATTTTTAGCTTCTACCCTCCTTCTTTGCCCCTTGTCCACATGTAGTTTGTTTTTCTGCGTTAGGCTCAAGGACGCGTCAAAAGTAACTTTTGTAAGAAGTATGCACAAATAACTGTCTGCTCGTCTGTATTGAACAATACAGTCTTTCGTCAATATCTTCCGTGTCATCTGTCCGGCTTTGTAATTAAAAGTATATTATTTCTCAGGGAAAGATGGGCTATCAAACTAGCTAATTTTTATTCTCCTAAACTTATTATTAAGAAAATACCTAATTTTTTTCCTGTTATTCTTGAAATTTGTTTTTACTACTCGTTCATGGCGTTTGCCGTTATATTCAAATTAAAACGAATATTTACCGTAGAACGTCCAAGATACGTCTGTTTCTGACAAGAGCTAAGGTCGTTTTTCGTCCAATTTATTACATTGTGTCAACAGGTGGCGTAATTTTTTCTTTAAAACTACAAATTGCGTCTTCTAGACTTTAGATTCAAACACGTGTTCAGACCGTCATAATTTTTTTTCTTTTATCTCCGTTTCCCTCCTGTCTAAAAGGGTAAACCGTTTAGTCTGCATGTTCCAACTAGTTAGTTTTTAATGACACTAGAAAACGCTGGCGTGGGCGAAGAAGAAGCAGCGTATCTTATCCAAATTTTATCCCTACATTTCATTTTAACTGTTATCTTTATGAATGGAGGAGTTTTAGCGTTGTATCACTGAATTTCACCACACATCTCCCCACCTGAGAACATGCACTAATGCAAGTTCCAAAACCAGTGATAGACATAGATAAAATTAACTCCTTACGCCTGCCAACTACTCTAATTTTGATCACAGGGGTGCCTACTAAGGAAATCTGCACCGACATTCTGTGAGCCCGGAATATATTCAATGTTAAACTGATATGGTTGTAACAATAAAGACCATCGTAACAATCTTGCATTTTCATGCTTGGCCTGAGATAAGAACACGAGAGGCTGGTGATCTGTTTGGACCACAAAAGTCCTACCATACAGATATATTTGGAACTTTTTTATTACCCAGATTAACGCTGAACACTCTTTTTCGCTTGTGGAATAGCCTTGTTCCGCTTTGTTCAACTTGCGGCTAGCATACGCGACTGGGTTCAGTTCCCCATTGGGTGAAGAGGACCTTTGCAACAACGTAGCTCCCAGGCCTACATTGCTTGCGTCTGTTCTCACCACAAAGTCCTGAGTCAAATCAGGCAATTTGAGAATAGGCTTGCTAGTGAGTTTTTCCTTTAACTCTTGGAATGCCAATTCACATTGCGCTGACCAAACAATTTTATCTGGATTTCCCTTGCGAGTCAGATCAGTCAGAGGAGCACATATAGAGTTAAATTTTTTGATATATTTTTGGTAAAACCCACATAACGACACGAATGATCGCACGTCTTTTTTTGTTTGTGGTCTAGGTGCTCTCTGCAGTTTTTCCAAGTTCTTGGGGTCAGGGGTCATGTTACCCTGATATACAGTATGTCCCAAGAATTCCAACTCTTTGCATCCAATACAACATTTTGTTGGTCTAGCAGTTAAGTTTGCTTTTCTGAGCCTATCAAATAGCATATTCAGAGTGTTAATGTGTTCTTCAAATGTTTCTGTGGCGATGAGAATATCATCCATGAAATTCGTGATACATGGATTATTCAAGGGATCCAACAATTTGCGCATCATCCTAGAAAATACACTCGGAGCACTTTTCAATCAGAATGGTAACATGTTGAATTCATAATGTCCTTCCGAGGTGCTAAAAGCTAAATAAGGTCTAACTTCAGGCTTCACTGGAATCTGGTAATATCCTTTGCTAAGATCCACCTTCGATAAGTATTTTGCCTTGTTCAATCTGGCAAATAACTGTTTTGTGTCCGGTAATGGATCCACCTGACCTTCTGTGACAGCATTCAGTTTCCTGTAATCTATGCACAGTCTATGTTCCCCAGACGGTTTCCTCAACAAAACTACACTGGAGCTAAAAGAAGATTCACTGTGAGAAATAATCCCTTCTTTCAACAAATAATCTATCTCCTCTTTCAATGCCTTCTCTTTAGCAAACGGAACAGAATAGGCTCTCATACAGATTGGTGTTGAGTCTACCAGCTTCATTTCATACTGTAGCAAATTAGTATGCCCCGGTTTGTCTGTTAACACATCCGTATGTTCCTCCATAACCAGTTGAACTCTCTCCCTCTGATTTTTAGTCAGGTGCTTACTGACTTTTACCTGTGCGGCTGTCTCACATGGGTGTAATGGGTATTCATGTGAGGTGAGTGGTTCCTTTTTCATTTCAGCTGCGATAGCCAAGGTCAGTAAAGGGGTGCCTTCCTGGATTTGTCTGTCCAGATACTTCTTTAAAAGATTCACATGATATATTTTCTCCTTCCCCTTTTTGTCAATTTTATAGTTTGTTCTAGACACCTTCTCTAGAACCGTATATGGACCTTGCCATCCAATTTGCAACTTATTATGGCTGCCGGGTAGTAGAAGAAGCACTTTCTCTCCCACAGCTAATTCTTTGTCCTTTGCTTTTCTATTAAAATAAGCTGCATGTTTCTTCCTGGCTTGTCTCAAATTATCATTTGCCAGTTTCCATCCAGCTTTCAGACAAGTGGTCAGCTCGTTCACATATTGATATGATGAGGTAACAGTCTCTTCTGCCTTCTTATCTGTCCAGGTCCTCAATAATTTGCATATGGACTTTTAAATTTTTATACTTATTTTTCATGGCACTCGTCGGGTCCTTTCCATTAGAAGCACTGTAGTGAGGACCTTTCTTCCTATAATCATCACTCACAAATCGACCACTACCAATTTTTTTCTTGGGTTTGTCTCCCCACTTTAGATTACTTATGAGAGATCTTCGCTCTCGTTTAGTTTCCTCCAGTTTATATAATTCTGACCGAGGGATTGTCAGCTTATTCTGGGGTAAAATTACTCTTTGTACTCGTCGCAGAGTGGACATGTTAATACATTCAAGTGAAGACTGAGTGTGAAAAGGGGGCTCCCATTCCACTTTGTCTACTTTATTATAAGTATTTTTCCTTTCAGGCCTAAGTTTGCCCCGTGGCGTTTCTAGGTCCTGCACATTTTTTTCCTTTGTGGGTGTTCCCTCATGAAATACGCCACATGCTTCTACAAAGTTCTCAATATCGACATTTACGTCGGGCCAATAGTATTTTCGAGCAACCTTTTGGCAGATGGTACCTATTTTCTCATGGTCACCATCTTTTCCAACATGTAAGCTCCTTATTAATTTTGCCCTATATGCCTTGGGAAGAACCAACTGGTTGTGACCATTTGTTCCAGTTCCGGCCTTCCTGTATAGCAATTAGTTCTTCATAATATAATCTCCCTTGTTTGGAGGTGTGTGGCATTTGGGCAATTTTTTAAAACATGGCTTGAGTGTCCTATCCTCAGCCTGCGCCTTCCTCATCTCTTCTGGATGAGCATTTATAGGTTCACCTTCTTCTTCCTTTGACTATGACCTGGTCTGCACTGTCGCCAGGATCACAGGTCTCGGGATTCGCCAAGAAGACGTATCTACACCCCAATATCAGAGGGTACATTGGTTCTTCTATCACTGCTGCTCTGATTTCTCCTTCCACATAGCGAGTTTTCACCGTTATCCTTGCGATGGGAAGTGTCATGAGTGGTATGTCCTTAGTCGCATCTTGTATTTCCACTGTTTCGGTGGTATACTGACTTGGGTCCACTAGGCTAGCCTTCACAACTGAATCATAATCCAAACCTGTATCATATAGGCACCTTATGGTGACCCCGTTACAAATAACATCCTCACAAACTGGGGGGTGATAGGGTTCCTGCTGTCCATTAGGTTTAACCTTTAATCTCTGGTTCCCCGATTTCATTGCAGCAATGTTAGAAGGTTTCCTTTTACAAAATTCGGTGTTATGGTTGTCCTTCTTACACCATTTACACCACCTCTTTCCTTGGTTAAACGGTTTTCTTTCATTATATTTTTGGTCATTGAACTGTGAGTTTCTATCACGATAATCATTGCGTGGCATATCGAAGTTTGTCCTACCTTTGTTACCTTGTTCTCTGGTATCAAATTGATTAAAGTGCTGTGTAGTCTTAAAATTCTCTATATGTTTCTTTTTAGTGCCAACTACCTCTGCCTGGGATGCTTGATACCTCTCAGCTACATTAAAAACCTCCCCCAACCTCTCTGCACCTTGTTCCATGAGAAATTTTCTCAGGTCTGGAGCCATGGACTCTCTTAATTGCTCTATCATGATCATTTCTTTGAGATCTTGGGTCTTCCCCAGAGCAGTCCATTTCTCCAAATAGGTTTCCAGTCTGGCAGAGAATTGGTGGTATGTCTCCCCAGACAAAAGTTTGGCATTTCTAAACTTCTTACGATAAAATTCACCATTCTTTTCATATCTCAATAACAGAGCCTGCTTTAGCATGTCATAATTGTCTTGGTCGTCTCTATTCATTTTAGCAAAAACTTCATAAGAAGTACCTCTAAGCCCCTGGGATAACTTAAGACTCCACCTCTCTCTCTCTCTAACCCATACGTGGTAGCCAAAAGTTCAAATCTACCCAGGTACCCTTCTATGTCATCGTCTTTCTCAACAAAATGGTCTAAATGAAAACCCATAGCTGAGGTTGAGGCTCCCTGACTAACAGTGGCATCGGAGGGAAAGGGGCTGGCACCATTTTCAGGAGCATGGCCTTGAATTTCCAACTCCCTTTGTCGTAATTCGTGCTTCCTTTGCAATCTTCTATCTTCTGCTTCAGCAGCCTGTCTCTTTTCCTCTCTTTCAGCAGCCTGTCTCTTTTCCTCTCTTTCGGCAGCCTGTCTCTTTTCCTCTGCTTCTAATTTCTTCTCTTCCAATTGGAGCCGCTTTATTTCAGCCACCCTATCTGCCTCCAATGCCTTTGCCTCTTTGTTAGCCTCAATCTGCAGCCTCTTAAGTTCTTTGTCAGCCTCAATTTGTAACCTCTTCTCATCAGCTAACCTCCTATCTTCCCTTTCAATATACTTGTCACATTCTGAAGTTACATATTGGATCAAAGCCTGACCCTCCATGTTCATCTCCTTAGCAGTCAGCACAGCAGCCGATCTGAATTTGGCTAGATCTGCCATACTGTATCACACACTTTAATAATTTCTAAGACAAATTACCAAAGTAACACTAATTAAGTAATTACCACTGGCTGTGAAGATTCATCAACTTTTACTTTCCACCTTAAATATTACTTTTAATTTTAGGGACACTGTTGAATTTATACAAGCCTATACCCAACTAGTTTAATTCCCGGACCAGGAGACCCTTATATGTGTGATAGGAGAGGTTTAAAATCCCGGACGAGCCCCCAATATATGAGCTGGTTTTGATGGTATTAAGTGCGGTTGCTATGTTACCTAGTGTACTGTATGAGGTCAGCTATGAAGGTCCCTGAAGATAAAAGTTTATGTGAGTTTTTTTCAGGATTACCTTTCTGCTACCACCTATGACCTCAAACAGACTTATTCTACTATTATGTATGTTAACTACGTTCAATGTCTAGGGTACTGAAATGTGGTGTGCAGGTAATGAAATACACAGACACACACATATAAACACTAGGTCTAATACTAAACTCTATGATCAATTAATTTAACACTGGGTTGAAATTTTAAAATTTACAATTTTTTTAACTTTATTTAGTCCTGAGCCAAGTTTTCTTATGGTCAGGACGTGTGAATCAAAATGATTTTATATCACTCAAATAGCATATAATTGAATGATCACATTAAAAGATTTGTACATAAATATATATGTGTGAAATTTGTTAAAATGGATACTAACTACAGAGTCTTTTGGAAAAACTAGTACTGGATGACGGGTCGTGGTGGTATCATCATGTCTAGTTCTTGCATACTGTTCATAGTTTTGTTAACAGGGATAATGGTGGTAAAGTTTTTATTCACAGGGTTTTATAAATTTAGTTATTTTTATTGATGAATCAGCAGCAGGCCAGGTCTTCAGTACTTAACTGGCCTGTGTTGATGTAGTCAAGATGTTCACTTGGCCCACTCCTCACAGTTGCTGAGGTAAAATGTTAGGCTTCTCTTCACAGTTGCTGAGGTAAATGATTGGCTTCTCCTCACAGTTGCTGAGGTAAACTAATAGACTTCTAGTCCTCCACCGTTTGATCTCTTCAGAGCATCTGGCACTAGCACAGTGCCAGACAAAGAAACTCTGAAACCACAAAATTAGGCTATGTCATAGCATACTGCCTACTTTACCCTGTTTACTAATCATAAAACATAAATGACAAGACAAGATCAGATCTCTCTGACCGACCCAGCACCTCTCATCCAGGCTGTCATCACGTAGCACCAGTTTCCCATGACTGCATTGCATCTTAAATATGTTCATTAGTCTCTTTTTCCATCCAATAAGGTGGGTGATATGTTCCCACTGATCTGAAATATAGATCTGTCTTCTATATTCTTGGATATGTTTTCCCATATTATTCATTCACCTCTAGGCCCTGGACTGTCGCTGGGGACCTAGAATAAGCACTCACTTGTCGTAATCATTTTTCATGACATGGCAGTATCAATCACTCAGAATTATTAAATAAAAAAGGTTAATAATCTTTCCCTTACCACAATTCAAATGAAAACACACAGATACGTTGTCTAGCACAAACTCAGCTGAGCTGCTGGCTATACTATGGCGTCCCACTTTGAAATACTATCTATCTTCATTGGGCGTCACAGTTCTAAACATCAACGATCTGTTGCAGTGGACAGTCTTCGACAAAATGGCACTTGCCGGCTAATTTTTGTCACCAATATTACTCGTTCGTCCAATCAAAATACTTCCCCTCTATAGTTTAAATATTTAAACTTAAATGTCCAATTTGAGTCTAGTTTCGGTCTAGTGTGAAATGTACTTATGTCGGTCTGTCCGTCCGAACTTGGTTTTTCCCAAAATTACACTTGGTTTTAGACCAAACTACAAAAAAACTACACAAATTTTTGTCTCACTACGTATAAGATTTCTATGCTAAGTTATTTTTAGCTTCTACCCTCCTTCTTTGCCCCTTGTCCACATGTAGTTTGTTTTTCTGCGTTAGGCTCAAGGACGCGTCAAAAGTAACTTTTGTGAGAAGTAAGCACAAATAACTGTCTGCTCGTCTGTATTGAACAATACAGTCTTTCGTCAATATCTTCCGCGTTATCTGTCCGGCTTTGTAATTAAAAGTATATTATTTCTCAGGGAAAGATGGGCTATCAAACTAGCTATTTTTTATTCTCCTAAATTTATTACTAAGAAAATACCTAATTTTTTTCCTGTTAGTCTTGAAATTTGTTTTTACTACTCGTTAATGGCGTTTGCCGCTATATTCAAATTAAAACGACTATTTACTGTAGAACATCCAAGATACGTCTGTTTCTGATAAGAGCTAAGGTCGTTTTTCGTCCAACTTATTACATTGTGTCAACTAGTGGCGTAATTTTTTCTTTAAAACTACAAATTGCGTCTTCTAGACTTTAGATTCAAACACGTGTTCAGACCGCAGCAATTTTTTTTCTTTTATCTCCGTTTCTACCCCGTCTAAAAGGATAGGCCGTTAGTCTGCATGTTATAACTAGTTAGTTTTTAATGACACTAGAAAACGCTGGCGTGGGCGAAGAAGAAGCAGCGTATCTGATCCAAATTTTATCCTTACATTTCATTTTAACTGTTATCTTTATGAATGGAGGAATTTTAGCGTTGTATCACTGAATTTCACCACAGTATACAAGTAAGGTATCTCATTCGATTCAGTTGACGGATGATACTCCAGTAAAACAACCCTACAGGCGAATTCCTCCAGCTTTCTACAAAGAGGTGCAAGACCACCTTCGGGGTCTCCTCGACAAACAAATTATAAGAGAAAGTTCAAGCCCCTGGGCTTCGCCTATTGTGCTCGTGAGGAAGAAAGATGGCAAACTGCGATTATGTGTAGACTTCAGAGCTGTCAATGCCGAGACCAAAAAGGACGCCTACCCTCTTCCTCGTGTGGAGGAATATTTAGATGCTTTAGGAGGAGCAAAAATATTTTCTTCACTAGATCTAGCAAGTGGCTAATACCAGGTAGCTATGAGGGCAGAGGATCAAGAGAAAACGGCGTTAACCACACCATTTGGATTGTATGAGTACACTAGAATGCTCATGGGACTAGCTAATTCAGCCAGTACTTTTCAGCGACTGATGCAGAGTTCCAGGCACGATATGATGTTTCAGCTGTTACTGGTCTATCTAGATGACATTCTTGTGTACTCAACCGGCTTTACAGAACACCTGCGGCGGTTGAAAAAGTGTTCCAGCGGTTGCAGCAACTAGGCCTGAAATTGAATGCAGCTAAATGTCATTTCTGCAAGCCGAAAGTGGAATTTTTGGGTCATACGTTATCTGATGAGGGCATTGGAGCGATGGAGGATAAGATACAAGCTATTACAAGGGCATCAATGCCCAGAGCACAGAGTTACGTGCATTCCTCGGTCTTGGCAGTTATTATCAGAGGTTTGTGCCCGGGTTTGCCACTATAGCACGCCCACTGCATGAACTGGTTGCTCAGTTAAATGAAGACCAAGATCCACAGGGTAAACGAAGGTCTAGGAAAACTGCAATAGGAGAACTGTGGACCAAAGAGTGTGATGCTGCTTTTAAGCAGTTGAAAGCTATGCTTACGTCTACTCCTCTTCTTGGTTTCCCAGATTTTTCTGTGCCTTTTATACTGGAAGTGGATGCCTCATACCAGGAATTGGGAGCCGTGCTGTCACAAGTGCAACTTCTTCTTCTTTGATCCATAACCGCCAACCGTCAAAGCAGTCAGCGGCCATCACGCCTGGTGGCGTCTTGTAGGGCAGCAACAAATTGATTCCACTTTGCTCGGTCGGCGGCCATCCTTCGTACAGTGCCCCAACTGTGGTTCATTCTTTGCATCTCAGCTTCCACAGTTCTCCGCCAAGTTGTTTTTGGTCGGCCTCTCTTTCGCTTTCCCTCGGGGGTCCATAGCATAGCTGTTCTTGCGATGGTATCGGGGTCCCTTCTGAGGACATGGCCAACCCAACTCCAGCGTCTGCCAGCTATGATGGTGTGCATGTCCTCCTGGTTACTCCGAATAAGTAGTTCTTGGTTGCTGATGGTGTTTGGCCAAAAGATTCGGAGAATTTTCCTTAGGCAGATTGTGTTCACAAGTGCAAGATGGCAAAAAAATGGTGTTAGCATTTGCCAGTCGCACTCTGCGACCATCAGAGAAAAATGCCAAAAGTAGCATGAAACTTGAGCTGCTAAGTATGAAATGGGCTATGACGGAAAAGTTCAGGAGTTATCTGCTCGGTGCTCAAGTTGAGGTGTTTACCGACAACAGGAGTTTGGTTCTGTGGAAAAAGTCTAAGCTTGGCGTAATCGAACAGAGGTGGATAGCACAGATGTCGATGTTCAATTACTCTATCAAACACAAGGCAGGTAGAGCGAACGGAAATGCTGACTACCTCTCTCGGTATCCTATAGAGAATCCAGAACACACCGATGAAGATGATGATGTCGCCATCAGTCACATAGCATTAGTGCCAGCCCGCTCAACAACTATACCCCCACGGTTAGGTTTGCTGCAGAATATGGAGTTAAGAGCCATGTGTGGAGCAGTGGAGATGGGAGATGCACCAGGCCCGGATCCAGGTACAGGTGCGTCACAAACGTTTCCTTCCTATTCTCTTGAAGAACTGTTAGCATTGCAGGAGGCTGACACTGATATTATGACAGTCTCCAGAATTATGAGAGATGGTACTAGATTGCCCAAGGAGGAGATGAGGAGATTATCAAAGCCAGCAAAGAAGTTACTAAGGCAGCGTAGGTACTTAACACTAATTGGAGGCTTGCTGTATCGGACAGTAAGCGGACCAAATGGGACTAAGATCACACAACTTGTGGTTCCAGAATCTTTAAAAACGCGAGTTCTGGAGGCAGTGCACAAAACTGGCCATCAGGGTCGTGATCGCATGTTGCAGATACTGAGGAACAGGTGTTTCTGGGATGGCATAACGTGTGATGTAGAGACATTCTGCAGAAGGTGCAGTAGATGCAATAAAGCAAAAGCCCCGCATCTCAAGATTCAAGGTCCATCGGGAAATCTGCTGGCATCCAAGCCTTTTGAGGTAGTCGCCTTGGACTTTACGCTGCTGGAAAGAGACGCACGAGGCTACGAGAATGTACTCATTATGACTGATGTATTTAGCAAGTTTGCAGTTGCCGTCCCAACCAGAGACCAAAAAGCAACCACCGTGGCCCGAGCGTTGGTAGAAAAGTGGTTTTTGTACCTAGGTGTGCAGCACAGACTTCATTCCGACCAGGGTTGAAATTTTGAATCGGCTGTCATATCCGAACTGTGCAGAGTATATGGCGTCGAGAAAAGTCGAACGACGGCATACAACCCTCGTGGAAATGGCCAGTGTGAGCGGTTTAACAGGACATTGCATGATCTCTTAAGGCCATTGTCCACAAATGAGAAACGGAGATGGTCTGACCACCTGGCAGAGGTCCTTGCAGTCTACAACGCTACTCCCCATGCATCTACGGGTTACTCCCCTTACTATCTTTTGTTTGGGAGGGAGCCGAAAATGCTCGTCGATTTCATATTGGGCCATTCATCCGAGGACGAACAACCAGCTACAGTTGACCAGTGGCTTGAAGGGCACCTTTCCAGGTTACGGGAGGCGCACGTAAGAGCAGAGGCACAGTTGCAAAAGTTGGCAGCAGTCCGGAAAGAGATGTGACAAGCTGCCGTGTTCTACTCCACTACAGGTGGGAGAATTGGTGAGGAAAAGAATGCACTACGCTGAGAGATCCAAAATTCGTGACATGTGGTCAGAAGAGGAGTACATTGTTTTTCATGCTCCCACAATGACAGGAGGTCCGTATGTCATCCAACGAACAGACAGAGCGAGTCCGAGCATTAGAGTCACTGGCAACGAACTGAGACGAAGTGAAGACAAAGATGATTCTCCAGATTTGGTAGATACGACACTAGGCCTACCTGAAGCACCAGATTTGCCAGTGGAGACAGACCCTGGGGAGGACGCACATGGTTTAACGCCCGAACCAGACTGGTATGCTGTTGCCAGTAATTTTAATGGAAGGGGAAGTGATCTGGAAAATGTTAGGTGAGCAGATTAGATTATGGGTTGTCGTTGCTTGAAGACGTGATTGTCTTTAATGTTAGGTTAAATTGTAATAGGGGAATTCTCTCGTATGTTCGAGAAGTAAAGTTGGAAAGCGTGTGAATGCTATTCAGTTCAATGGTGTAGAGGTATGTACTCCGAACTGTTTTGAGCTACGGGTGTTTAGCTATTTGTGGCTAGCCCGTGCAAGTAGTGAGACTGAGCGGTGTTTTTTGAACAGCCGGGTCTCGTATCTGTTTTAGGCGGGAGATGTGTATTCCCGTGGAGAGTGAGTTTTTGGGCATCGACTGGAGAGGTCGGCTCCACAGTGTGTGTTTTCGATGGTAAGCCTGCGCAGTGCTGAAGATGAGAGGCCATTATTTGTGTAGGCCATTATTTCCTGAGAGAGGATAATTTTGATATGTGAAGACATGTTGATAAGTGATATTATTGCAAACTGCCGGGTGTGCAGTATTGTGAGTATTTTGATAAGGGATCCATTAACTTATACATGTCATATAATAGCGCTGAGATGATTGAAGAGGATATTATTGCAAACTGCTGGGTGAGCAGTATTGTGTGTATTTTGAGATGTTAGGATCCATTGACTTATATTGTGATATAATCGCGCTAAGGTGAGTAAAGGCGAGATTATTGCAGACTGCCGGGTATGGAGTCTGGTGAGAAATTGCTGGTAGGACTCATTAGATTATGACAGCGCTGATGTGAGGAGTATCTTGAGGATGCTATTTATGCAGTAGCACGGCGATGATGTCCGTTTGCTATCTGTGAGGAGGCCATATTTACGGATCCATTATTATATCTTATAGCGCAGGAGAGTATCTTGAGGATGCTATTTATGCAGTAGCACGGCGATGATGTCCGTTTGCTATCTGTGAGGAGGCCATATTTACGGATCCATTATTATATCTTATAGCGCAGGAGAGTATCTTGAGGATGCTATTTATGCAGTAGCACGGCGATGATGTCCGTTTGCTATCTGTGAGGAGGCCATATTTACGGATCCATTATTATATCTTATAGCGCAGGAGAGTATCTTGGATGATGCTGGGAAGTGGAGTAGCTGAGAAGTGGAGTATTGTATTTCTATGACTTGTAATTTGACTATGACTGTGTATTCTATATTAACGTAACGTGTTGTGGTGTAATAAACGTCATTAACTTTCTCCTGTCGTTACACCATTCCATGCCTCTGATGTGTGTACCTGTAGTGTGTGAATGTATCTATACACACCTCACTTATGACACCAACACACAACAGTGGTATTATTATCAACAGTTCCCAGCCATTAGACATTAAATTACTATTATCATATGCCCTGCAGCCGATAGAGGGTCCTGCCCCGAGACGTTCTGAGAGGTTACGACTGAAGCGCCTAGCTTAGTGCAGTTGTCGGGACGACAACAAAATCAGGCGGGGAATATGTGACAGTGCCATAGTCATCTCGCCTGTTGCCCACCGCCATTTTGTCGTTATGTGGCAGCCATCTTTGTTTACATCTAAAAGAGCTACCTTAGTATAGCCGCTTACGTATAGCAGCCAATCAGAGAAGAGAAGCGTCCAGGCGCCAGCGTCATTTGAAAAATTCTTTATCATTCCAATCGCGGTCGCGGAGAGAGACCAAGCTATTGATCTGAAGTCTAGTTCAAGCAAGAACATGCCTAAGACTTGTAAGTAGATATAGTATTATTCTGCAACATTCTAAAGTCTTTACAGTGTTAGAAAGGATACTAGGTTTACCATCTTTAGTGCCGTATTATTTGAAATGAGTATATATTTAATTCTGTGGTGTTTATTTCGCGTCCGTTTGATGTTAGATCTTAATCTATTTGGAAATGGCGTGGGTCCATGTTCAGGAAATATAACGAGTGGCCGGTACTAGAACTGGCATATTAAGTTATTACATTTGTGTAAATGATATTTAATGGTTAAGTATTTCCATGTTGTTTGGGGTTCAGGAAACCTTCCATGAGCTTTTGTAAATCCGACTCGTAGTTGGTTTGAATAATATTTAATTGTGGCACGATTTAGATTGTTATATTTATTAATTACAGTGCTGATGCCAAAATAGTTTATTTTAGTGTAGCGAGAGCTGCAAGTTAATATGTTACAGCTTACTAGAATAAGTCCTGTGCTTCTCCAGTAATATTAGTGTTATAATGTAATGTTACTATAGAATGTACAACCACGCAGCTTAGCTGGGTGTTAGCGTGGCCGTATGCCGTTCTCGCAAGATGGCGTAGCCATAGAGCGCGTGGTATAAATGGGTGCCTGTAGCTGATTGATCATGGCTGACTGTGGTGGGCGCATGTTTTCTGAATGGTAAGTGTTATTATTTATGCTATTGATTTTCACTTAGACATTGTTTTTATATATTGATTTTCAGAAAGTCTACGAACACTGTCTGGGTGTTCGGTAGTATTAAATGTTGATCTATATAAGGCTTTGTGTTGCTTGAATTGCTAAGTCTGCTGCTGAGAGGGTTGCAAGCAACCAATAATTGCAACCCCTGTCAAACGATCCTTATTAAATTTTCTTAGTGCATGGGTTTTGGGTGTGGGGTATACCTAGCCCCTGTCACATCAGGAGCCGTTCAGGTTATTCATTCAAGATCCCGGTCGTTGACACTCTTTCAAATGCTGACGCTCGGGCTTGAACCTTGAACACCTGATCGCCAGCGCAACGTTGTAACCATTACACCAGCGCGGCTCCCAAAGATGCGCGATAAGCAGTAAACAAAACTTCCATTATACATATGATAGTATCCCTGTCTCCGATTTGACAGTCACAGGTAAGTTGAAACGTCATGTTCAAAACCATTGTAAGAATTAAAACTAAAATATTTCAAAAAGCAAATGCACTATTGCGGATGTTTGTCTTTTAAATTTTGGATATGTTTTGTTTATTTGACAGTTTTAAAGAAATTGTAAATAGGTAAAGTAAAATGTGAAGCAAAGGGACAGTACACATTTTCTTAGGCAAAAAAAGCTTTATTATCTATGGGTAACAGCAATATTTTACGAATCAATGAATTACTCTTTAAAAAGTATTTTATTACCATTATTGTCTCCCTTACACAAACATGTCAACTATGCTATTTTCCCTTTGTTGCTGAAGTTTGTTTCGCTTCACATATATAATTACCCTATGCAGTTACATTATTCAAAAACATATAGAAAAGCAGTGATAGCATATAACAAAAAAAGGACAACAAATATTAACAGAACATTATTTAAAAAAAAAAATTAAGAATACTAATGGATGTAAGAACTGAAAAAGGGAATACGGCAGATAGGTGAATTAAATACGAAGGTGAGCAATTTAGAGAACTAACCGAATTAATTGTAATATAATAATAATAAAAATAAAAATAATAACAATAATCGTAATAATAAGGAATGATTCAGAATACCTCCCCAACATTTCATAAGAATATGAAAATATTAAAGTGTACCATAACAGTCTAAAATATGAAAAATCAGATAATCAGCAAATATGTCAGCTCTCTATGCTGAGATATGGCCCTGACTGTTCATGTGTTATGTAACGTATTACATTATATGTACTGACGAATTCACCTACAGCCTGTATAAGTCTTCAGCTTACCAGGGCTCAGTTTGTTTAAAACTTTATTATGTCTGAAATACCTACCACCCATCTACATAAATTGTTACCTTGTGTCAATCATTAATTATATTTTTTAAGTAAGATCAGTTCCCATCTTCTAAAAAAAGAAACAAATCTCCCACGCACAAAAAAAAATGACTATAATTATTCACACAAACGTTTTACTAACAAACATGTAAAAAGGGTTTTAAAAAAAGGAACCCGTTACACGCCCATTGAGGCATATTGGGAGTATGGTGTTAGGCCCCTATTTTCTTGACCATCAGCACACTAGGGGTGATGTGGTCAGCATCACGCCGGCCGCCTTAACCTTCCCAGAGTTGCTCTGGTACCCAATTGGGACTGGGTCGACCCAGGAGCCGTTTGCGGCCTAAAAAAATCCCACTTCATCTGGGGATTGAACCATAGATCACTGAGCTAGGAAGCCAGTGCAAACATGTAAAGCAATATTAAAATAATTGGCGATTTCTTTTGTGCTTGTCTTTTTATTGAAGTGACAGGTGTCCACATGCAGTCATTATTTATTCTGGAAGGTGCATGATTCTGCGTCATTTACTAATCCTAATTGACTATCTTAGTCAAATTATAAATATAACTTTAATAATAATAATAATAATAATAAATTCTTTAAGCGCCAAACACGGCGCATAAGGCAGAAACCAGTGCTCTCCAGGTTGTTCGTTGTGACGCCACTCCTCTTAGCTCTTGCACATTATTTAGGCCCAACGTTCTTCCTTCTCTTATTATTGTTCTTCTGAGTGTTTCTTTTGGTCTTCCTTTTTTCCGCTTACCCTCAGGAACCCAAGTGAGCGCCTGTAGTGGTATTCTGTTGTTTTGCATTCGTAGGACATGACCGATATATGACCATCGTCTTTTCCTTATATAGTCGGAGACATATTTCTGCCTAGAGTCTTCTCTTATTTGTCGATTAGTCTTGAATTCTTTCCAACTGATGTTCATGAGTTTTCTAAGACATTTGTTCTCGAATGTATTCAGCTTGTTCTCCAATGATTTTGTTATTTTCCAACTCTCACAGCCGTATGTTAACACTGAGATAACATTTGAATTAAACAGACGAAGCTTGGTATGTATATTCAATGATCGTCATTTCCAAATGTTAGATAATCTATTGAAGGCGCTAGCTGCCAAAGCAATTCTAGTATGGATTTCTCTTGTTGTGTCACCATCCTGAGTCATTTTACTGCCTAAATAATTGAAACTTTCAACTTTCTGTAGTTTTTCCCCGTTCAAGATGATATCAAAGGTCTCGTTAGAAAAGTTCTTTAATAAACTTTAATAAACCCTAGATATATTTGGGTTTTGTGCTTCATTCGGAAAGTATACCCCCTCCAAATCATGTTATAGTCAATAAAGCAAACATATGTGTTGGCTGGGTAGCTCAGCTTATAGGCTGTTGAGATGTGGAACAAGTGACCACAGGTTCGAATCCATCACGGCATTTAAAAAAAAAAATTCATTATTTACTTTTAATGGTGTTATCGGATAAAACCTAACTTTACCCTTTTCTCTAAAACTGACACTCTTTCTTTCATTTTTTTTTTTTTTTTGTGGCACACATCTTATCATGTAAAACTAAGTGCTACGCAAACCACTGTTGCATGAGCACACGAATGCTTTTGTGCAGGTTTCTAGCACAGCCGGCCACCTGAAATTGTACACAATTGCTATATACTGTATATATATATATATATATATATATATATATATATATATATATATATATATATATATATATATATATATATATATATATATATATATATATATATATATATATATATATATATATATATATATATATATATATATATATGTGTGTGTGTGTGTGTGTGTGCGTGCGTGCGTGCGTGCGTGCGTGCGTGCGTGCGTGCGTGCGTGCGTGCGTGCGTGCGTGCGTGCGTGCGTGCGTGCGTGCGTGCGTGTGTGTGTGTGTGTGTGTGTGTGTGTGTGTGTGTGTGTGTGTGTGCACAATAAAGAAACATAGAGGTTTACTAGCCTATGTAGAACTGAATACTAAGTGCAGTACATACTTTTTAAATTTTCGGGGAACGCTGTAAACACTTCCCCTCTAGATAAAGTTTGAGCTTGCAGAATATAATAGATAACTTATAAAAAAAAATTAAAAAATGTGTCCCGTTTTTGAGAGGAGCGTCCGTTCAACCTAGACACAAGGTCCGTTTGTTATATTGGGGCGCATGTCTAAATAGAAATGATCTTATACGGTCTGTTTCAGTGTACAATGCAAATTGATAACTAACAGACAGTCTGTTATATATCAAAAAGCAAATGCACAAATGCGAAGTTCTTTTAAACGTTGCATACATTTGTGGAATTTCTGTGCTGCAAACTCTGGAAAGTTGGCCACATATTAAGCTTACTCGCTTACGTGATCTATAGTGTCAGGCTCTTGCCTTTGATGTGATGTTGACGCTGATGATGATGAGTGCACATGGCACATAAACTCATGAGCTAGCAATAGCTTGACTACTGACCCCAAGACGTTCGAATGTGTTCAGCGTTAAACAACTATACATGGGGTTGAAAGTGAAGAAGTAACAGCATACACTTCAGCAGGACATAGCTCATACTGCTTATACATTGTTCTCATGCACACCATGCTTCTACGCTGGTCATGGAAGCTTCTTCTTCTGTCTTGCTAGCTTAACACTCTAGTGGATACTTGGGATGGGTATGAAAAAAAAATCGAAAAAATGTGATTTGTCTTACGAGGACAAAAGACAAAGAAAATAGCCAACGTTGCGGCCACAAGGCCTTCGTCAGGGAAAGGAAAGAAAGAAAGTGAGGGCTAGATAGGACACATAAGAATCTAAATAAATGTGGAAGGAAAAACCGTGCCCTCTTAAATTTATAAAGGACAAGCGAGGCAAATTGCTTACTGCCCCAAAAGAAGTAATGGAAAGATATTTTTCAGAACTCCTGGATGATGAGCAATGTCAAGCATCAGAAATGATAACCACTGGCACAGAAGAGGAAACCCATGGTGATGAAGATGACATAAAGCTGGAAGAACTGAAGACAGCTCTGGAGAAAAACAAGATGGGCTAAGCAGCAGGACATGATGGCATAACACCAGAAATGGTTAAGTACATGGGAGCAGCAGACGACCTATTACTCCTAAGGGTCCTACAGGCAGCTTGGTGCAACAAGACCATACCAAAGGATTAGGAGATTGCCATAATAACACCGATTTTCAAAAAGGGTGACAACCGACAATGGGGAAACCATAGAGGCACATCCCTTCTCAGTGTTCCTGGTAAAATCTACTCTAGAATCATGGAGCATAGACTCAGACGCCTAGCTGAGCAACAAATGGATGAGGTCCAGTGTGGCTTCCGAGCAAACCGAAGTACTCAAGATCTAATCTTCACACTCAGACAGTTGAGTGGAAAGGCTATTGAGTATAAGAGTGAGATCCATCTTTGCTTCTGGATAAAAGGTATTTGACAAGATCCCCTGGAACAAACTCTGAGACTGTTTGGCAAGGAAGAACATCCCATCACCTCTGATTCATGCTATACAGAGCTTATACAAGTCTTGCAGAAATTATGTGAAGACATCAAACCATAAGTCAGAAGAATTCAGGACCACCTTTGGTGTAAGACAAGGTGATATCCTGTCGCCTTATCTTTTCATCCTTCTTATATACGATGTCATCAAGGCATGTTAGGAGAGGACAGGAAAGTATTCAGTAGGATACTGGAAGGTGAGACAGGTCTGTATTTCAGAGCTGGCATTTGCTGATGATGTTGCCCTGATTGCTAAATAAGAGGCACATCTTCAATCCAGCGTGCAAGTCTGGAAGGAAGAGCTGGTGAAGAGAGGGATGATCATAAGCAGCTCGAAATAAAAAACCATTGTGATATTACGAGAGAAAAGAAGACATCAGGTTAAGCTGGGAGAACAGGTCCTGGAGCAGGTCGACCACTTTAAATACCTTGGAGCTGTCATAGACCGGAAGTGAGACATCAAAGAAGAGTTGGCTACCCAAAGAGCAGCAGCTGGGAGACTTTTTCAAGCCATAAATAGAGGATACCTCAGCAAAAGAGAAGTTGGTAAGAAGACGAAGATGGCTGTATACTGCTCCACCTATGTCCCAGTCTTGACGTATCAATGCGAGTCATGGGCAATTACTACAACCCACAAAAGCCAGATCCAGACCTCAGAAATGAGGTATCTGAGGAAGGTGGCTGAAGTAACAAGAAGAGACATGGTCCGCAACCAGACGATACGTCAAGGCCTAAAAACCCAACCCCTGCAGACCCAAATAGGACAGTCCAAACTGAGATGGTTTGGCCATGTCTGCAGAATGGGAGAAGATCGGCTACCACGGCAAGAATGGGAAAGTAAGAGCCAGGGATCCAGACCTCCAGGACGACTCAAAGTCCGCTGCGAGGACAACATTAGACAGTCTTTGAAGGACCGAAAACTAGAATGTAACCAAGTCAGGAGGAAGACAGCCGATAGAATAGTATGGCGCTCTCTCTTACAAACCTCTACACCTCACGGTAGAAGAGGAACGACTTAGGAAGCAAGCAATAAAACAGGCACATTAAAAAAAATGTTAGGTAGTAATTGAGGACGACGAGTTTTCATTCCACGCATGAGTTTAGACCCAAGAAATACAAGCCTTCCTGTCACCACGAAACGTCAGTTTCTTGTGATATTAATTTTAGCCAAGGCAACCAACAAAGTACACAAACAATCTTTTATGTCAAAGTTTCTTAAACGTTCTTGTGCGATGGGCCCCTTTTATTGTCCGATAAAGGCTGTGTGTCCATTCTTGTAAAAAGTGTACATAAATGTATAATATAAAATGTTTTATTTTAAGTTTATGTAAACAGACACCTTAGAATCCGTTCACGAACCCGCCAAGGGACCCATGGACTACAGGTTAAGAAACCCGGATTTAGGTGTATGCCTTCCATAAGCAGTCTTTGCTCGTGTTGAAAGTCGTGTTCTTGCGAGGAGGAACCCAGACAATCTTAAAGTATATATTCAGGACCACAGGCAATAATAATAATAATAATAGCCAGTTCAGGTGGTCCTGGAAACAGTCTGCAGCAGTGCAGCCTGGCTGAGCGAGTACAGATCGAAATGGGAAGGCAAACCCGGTCCCTAAAAAATGCCGTGCTGAAGTCAGATGTGTCGACCGAAAGGTGCAGATATCACAGCTTAGGTGTAAACAGACACAACGCAACCACCGTCCTTTTCAGGGCGAACGAGGAAGAAGAAGAAGAAGTGATATGGGAAAGGTAGACTCTTTCTTGTCTCTTGTCTTGATGGTGCACTCTGGTAGACTCTTTCTTGTCCATCTCTTGTCTTGATGGTGCACTCTGATAGACTTATTCTTGTCCATCTCTTGTCTTGATGGTGCACTCTGGTAGACTCTTTCTTGTCCATCTCTTGTCTTGATGGTGCACTCTGGTAGACTCTTTCTTGTCAATCTCTTGTCTTGATGGTGCACTCTGATAGACTTATTCTTGTCCATCTCTTGTCTCGATGGTGCACTCTGGTAGACTCTTTCTTGTCCATCTCTTGTCTTGATGGTGCACTCTGGTAGACTCTTTCTTGTCAATCTCTTGTCTTGATGGTGCACTCTGATAGACTTATTCTTGTCCATCTCTTGTCTCGATGGTGCACTCTGATAGACTTATTCTTGTCCATCTCTTGTCTTGATGGTGCACTCTGGTAGACTCTTTCTTGTCCATCTCTTGTCTTGATGGTGCACTCTGGTAGACTCTTTCTTGTCAATCTCTTGTCTTGATGGTGCACTCTGATAGACTTATTCTTGTCCATCTCTTGTCTTGATGGTGCACTCTGGTAGACTCTTTCTTGTCCATCTCTTGTCTTGATGGTGCACTCTGGTAGACTCTTTCTTGTCAATCTCTTGTCTTGATGGTGCACTCTGGTAGACTATTTCTTGTCCATCTCTTGTCTTGATGGTGCACTCTGGTAGACTCTTTCTTGTCAATCTCTTGTCTTGATGGTGCACTCTGATAGACTTATTCTTGTCCATCTCTTGTCTTGATGGTGCACTCTGGTAGACTCTTTCTTGTCCATCTCTTGTCTTGATGGTGCACTCTGGTAGACTCTTTCTTGTCAATCTCTTGTCTTGATGGTGCACTCTGATAGACTTATTCTTGTCCATCTCTTGTCTCGATGGTGCACTCTGGTAGACTCTTTCTTGTCCATCTCTTGTCTTGATGGTGCACTCTGGTAGACTCTTTCTTGTCAATCTCTTGTCTTGATGGTGCACTCTGATAGACTTATTCTTGTCCATCTCTTGTCTTGATGGTGCACTCTGGTAGACTCTTTCTTGTCCATCTCTTGTCTTGATGGTGCACTCTGGTAGACTCTTTCTTGTCAATCTCTTGTCTTGATGGTGCACTCTGGTAGACTATTTCTTGTCCATCTCTTGTCTTGATGGTGCACTCTGGTAGACTCTTTCTTGTCAATCTCTTGTCTTGATGGTGCACTCTGATAAACTTATTCTTGTCCATCTCTTGTCTTGATGGTGCACTCTGGTAGACTCTTTCTTGTCCATCTCTTGTCTTGATGGTGCACTCTGGTAGACTCTTTCTTGTCAATCTCTTGTCTCGATGGTGCACCCTGGTACTTGTCCATCTCTTGTCTTGATGGTGCACTCTGGTAGACTATTTCTTGTCCATCTCTTAATGTTATCTTCCCACAAATAGCGCTGTCTTCCCCTTCTTTCTTTCTTCCATTATGGTCTTAGATAAAGTGGTTGTCTTTTTTATATGGGCAAAACATTTTAGATGTCTAATTTTGGTCTCCGTCATTATTTTCTCTTTTCATTTTGTGGTGGGTTTTGATGGTATGAATGTTGTTGTTATGTATTTATTGTACTGAATGAGGTCAGCTGTGAAGGCCCCTGAGTATAACAAGTATTAGGGTGAGTTCTCAGGGAGTCTTTCTGCTACCACCTTATGACCTCAATCAGACTTATTCTGGACTAGTATGTATGATAGCTACGTTTAATGTCTAGGGTGATGTAATGGTGTTGTGGTGGTACTCTAATACACAAACATACAAACACCAATGTTAAGTTCTATGATTAACTTAACCAGCCCTGTGCTTTAAGTTTGGTATTTACAAATTTTTTTTACAATTTTATTAGTCCTAAACCTAATATTCTTGTGGTTAGGACTGTCAATCAAATGAGATCTATATATATATATATATATATATATATATATATATATATATATATATATATATATATATATATATATATATATATATATATATATATATATATATATATATATATATATATATATACATACATAAATAATAGGCAAATTTAAATAACTAAAAAAGGACAATTTGTCCTTAAGCATATATATATATATAATATATTACTTTTTTTGTTAAATCTCTAGCTAATTCTAAAGTGTTACGAGATTGCTGGTTGGGGTGTTAACATCACGCCCAGTCTTTTTCACAATGTTTCTTTTCTCTTGATACACTTTAATTCTTGACAGTAAGTCTTTCTTAATATTTCAGTTCAGTTATAATAATGAGGTGAAAAAGTTGATAAATTCTCATCGTGCCAGGTCTTATTCACTTATCTGGTACTGGAGGATTAAAAATAGTTGTCTAGTCTGCCAACATCCACTGTTGTTCTTGTCCAAAAGTAATAAGGTAGGCAGCGTGTACACCTATCACTACTGGAATATAAATTCTTCACTCAGGAATCTGGCACCGGACTAGTGCCAGACAAAAACCCTGTAACGTGAAAATTATGTTCTGTCTTAGCATAATATCTAATCCACCAATTTTTACAAACAATACTATATTTAACATAAAAGACCTGGGTCAGATCTCTCTGACCAACCCAGCTCATCCACATAAATAATGTAATACTTTGTCCAAGTTTTCATATTCCTCTCCCTAATGGCTGCACACCTCTGCCATTTCCAATGATCTTTCTCAATACACTATGATGGGTGATATGACAACCAAGTGATAACTCATAAAATCTTTTAGTTCTACCTCTCTGGTAGCATGTTATAGTGGAGCAACCAATAGGCCTTGCATAAGTCTGCTAATGACTTATGTACTTACAGTCGCAAAATATCTTCATTACCCAAGTCAAACTACACAATTAATAATATAAATAATGTTAATAATTTCGGTCTTACCACAAATTCAATGAATACACACAGGAACGTTGAATTAGCACAACTTCAGATGTACTGCTGGCTGGACTATGACGTCCTTATACTTTCTATTAATTATATATATATATATATATATATATATATATATATATATATATATATATATATATATATATATATATATATATATATATATATATATATATATATATATATATATATATATATATATATATATATATATATATATATATATTCAAGGCACGTCACACTTCACAGCTTTCAATCGTCCTGCTTCTATGAACAGTATTAGTAGAATGGCGCCGAGCCTTCAAATTTTTCAATAATATTTAATGAGCTGGCCAATGAGATCGGACGGTTACCAATTTTGATTCAAATTTGAAAAAGAAAGCCAAAATTACCCAATAAAGAGGTACTTCGGTCTGTCGGTCCGTCCCATTCTTGGCTTTTCAAGTTAAACATAGACTTGTTTTTTGGCCTAACTCTACAAAAAGCAATATTCAGTTTGAGCCACCCAATAATATCTCTCCCTCTTTCACACTTCCCCCAATCAGACTACATGTACCCTCTCCTTCTTAAGTTCCCCAATTGGACTTTGACCCTCCCCTCTTCTGCCTCTTTTTAACAACGCGTGCAAAAAATTGTCACCGATAGTGAATGCAAAAACAAGCGTCTGTTCGTTCGTCTGTCTGGGCATATCTAGTCTTATGTCAATATCTTTAGTATGTATGGTGCGATTTTGAAAATTGTAACATAATATTACTCAGGAGATCATATGCTACCGAACTAACTAGGTTTTATGGGCCTATTCCAGTAATAATGAATTCCATATATTTTCCACATTATTAGGCAATTTCTACTTTTCCATAAATACGCCATCTTTCACCTCTCTCCCGCGCTGTTCAAATCCAAAACCACAAGTTGCTTACGTCAGAATACTACGCTACTTGCATGCAGAACGCTGTCTGTGTGTTTATATATTTTGAACTGCGTGTCTAGAAAAGGGAGTGTCTCTGCAAAACTTTCGACAACGTTACCGAACACCTGCTAAATGTATCGTCTCGCACTGTCGTCCTGGGTAGCTAGCCCAAGAGTATAACGCTTGACAATTGGTAGCATGTGTTCGCTCTCTCACTTTTATGCGTTCGTTTATGCTTCCCTGTTTTATTCTTACTATTTTTTTGGAACAACTAAGCTTGTCGTTTTCAAAATTGTTACCGTTAACCCTTCACGGGCGAGTTATAAAATCTAATGCCACTGGCGGGCGCAGGCGATAAGGTTTCACACAACTTTCTTATTTTATTCTTATGTTATTTTATCGTTATAAGCAAATAGTATTATTACTATGGGATCGGTGTATCAATGTACATCACACATTTGCAGGTTTTCTAGGGCTTCGTCATTTGATGTCTTCTTCTCTTTCCCTGAGATGTCCCCCATTCTTCTATATAAGTATTTACACAGCTGAAGGGCCTCAATGCTTTCTGCCAGTTGTTTGTTCATTGTCCATGTTTCTACACAATTCAGTAATAAAAAATATATATAGTATTAGATGATTGTCAGTTTAAATTTGTGAGTTAATTATTTATATGGTAGTATTTGTCTTATGTTGTTGAATGAGGTTTGTGCCATTTCTATTCTTTTCTTAATTTCTGTTTTACATCTGCCATCTTCTGTTATTATATGACCAAGATGTGAGAAACTGTTAACGTATTCCAGGATTGTCCCATTTATTGTTAGCTTTCACGTTGGCTTATCGCCTGCTTTGATAATTACCACAGGTTTTATTTTCTTCTAGTTTTATTTTTCTTTTCGTTTATTACATCCGACAAGCTGTTTTTATAGCCTCTTGAACCGTACATTCACCACACACAGAAACAAAAATTCTTAAAGAACTGTTAAGTTATTAGTCAACTAACACTATATCTACCTTTCTCACCTTTCAGTCTTCTAAATGCACTGCAGATGCTGAACTGTGAAGATGGTTGCTTTTATTCTTCTCCAGTCATTTTTTTAATGGGTATGCTTGCTCGTACATATATATTTATATATACATTACACATACATACACATAACTGTGTTGTATGTTTAGCCATAACAGTGACAAATAAACTTGTTGCCCATATTATATAAGAGCGCGTTTTGCGAAAAAGCAACTATATATGGAATCCCATTTGATGTTTCGGGGATTGCTGAATAGGCAGTTCCCCTCTAGATATAATTTAAAATCTACGTTCATATTAGATGAATTTATTTTTTTCCTTGCATCTGTTATTTTGCTGTTATACCCTGTTCAACCAAAACCTGTTGAAGGGTTAAAACGGTTATATTGGGGTATATAGGGTGTTAACGTCTTCGCTGGTATCACGTTCCTAGTCCTGGAGATGACTGGTCCTGAAAAGGACCACTAGCTGCCTGTTAGGTCCCTACTCGTTGTTGTCTTTTTCAGCTGTGTGTTGTTCATGTCTTTATATTTGGTAGGAGTTCCTTTAGGGTTTCGGTAATTATTTTGTCTTCCGCTTCTTTGCTTTTCTCTTCCTTGATTGCTTTTTGGTAGGCGTTCCTCTACGATTTCGGTTATTATTTTGTCTTTAGTTTCTTTGCTTCTTTCTCTTCTTTGATTGCTTTTTGTTATGATAGCCTCGATGATCCTTCTCTCTGTTTCAATTCTTTTGAGGACTTCTTCATTCTCTTCCTTTAGCTCTGCGAGTTTGGCGATGTCGACTTCTATTTGGTGTTTGATGGATTTCATGTCCTGTAACATTGCCTGGGCGCTCTGTAAGGCTCCTATTGTTTCGTCTCTTATGGCATCTGAGTCTTCGTTGTGCTGCTTGTTCTTCTCGACTTTGAGTTTTTGTTTTATGTCTCGCACCTCTGTGGTTAGTTTTACCAGCTGGGCTCTAGTAAGCTGTTCCTGTTTAGCAATGCCACCTGAAGCCACTAGGTGTCTTGCTTCTCTGAAGGAGATGTTTTTGGTTACAGATTCCTTCAGTGTGGCCTTTGTCTCATAGAAGATCGGACAGCCACGGTATCTTGCCCCGTGGTTCCCGAGACAGTTTGCGCAGGTTCTGTTGGAGTTGCGCACTTTATAGTTGTTATTCTTTTTCGCATGAGGACATTCATTGTAAGAGTGACTTCCCGAACAGTACCGACAAACTGTCTCTCTCTTGCATGTTTTCTTAGTGTGCGAAAATTGCTGGCAGTTTGAGCACTGCATAACAGGAGGGATGTACTCTTCTGTTTTTCGACATCTATCGTCTAGGTTTAGTTGACTTGGTCTTGAAGTCCCTTCAATAGTTAGGATAACTAGGTTTGTGTCCTTCTTGTCCCATGTCTTCAGTCTTTCAACCTGTGTTATTGTGATATTCTTGTTTTCTGTTTGCAGGCAGCTGTAGACTTCTTGTGTAGACCAATTGTTGTCGACCCCTCTTACAACTATCTTTTTGGTCTTCTTGTAGATCTCCACAGTAACTTTAATCTGGTGGGGCAGCTGGACTTCTTTGTGTCCGGACTCTAGTTCGACCATCAGTTCGTTTGTCTTCTCCGTGTTATTTAGAGCTATTATAACTCCTTTTTCGTGTCTTGTAACTCTCGTTATACTCCTCCTGCCCGTTATTGCCTCGAGGATACCGATCACTTTATTGTCAGATAGGGCCCTGATTGAGGCCTCACCTCCAGACATCTGAGTGATCTTAATGATCCTCTCCTGTAGTGCCACGTGAGAAACGGCATCTCTTTGCTTGCGAAGTTGGCACGTTCCGATTTCTGTCTCAGTTTGAGCGTGTGGTCTGCGGGACGGATTCACATTCTGGCTCGTTGTCTGCCTCTGATCTCGTTTTACCGAAGTTGCCTGGTCACTGCATGATGGAGACTCGACTATGACATCTTGTTTTGGCGGTGGATTTACTTTGTCGGGCTTCAAAGCATTGTTACCCTCTGTCGTCAAAGTTTTGTGGCCGTGTTTTGCAGATGTTGTCTGGTCACTGCACAACGGAGCCACCGCCTCGACATCTTGTTTTAGCGGTGATGTTGCTTTGTCAGGCTTCGGAGCCTGGTTGTCCTCTGCCTTCGAAGCTTTGGGTTGCTCATCGGTCGTAGTGTCAATGGTTGCGTTGTTCGGATTCTGAGAAGGATCGGCCACGACTCTAGTAGTTGGGGCAGTCGTGCTCTCCGGCTGACTGTCTTTGTTCTTTGCAGATTCATGTTTGCTGTCAAGTGTTGGCGGGCTTCTATAGATTTTCCTCTTTTTTGCTTGTGGCTTGGTACGAACCATTTTAGCATATTCTATCGTACAATGAAAGTGACGATGCTGTGAATATTATTATATAATGTCTGTAGTACATCAAAAAGCTAGTGCATGAATGGCGCTTAATTTTGTATAATAAATTATTTGAAAGATGTAAAATAAAAATAAAAATAAGTCTATAAAAGAAATCAAAGTAAAAGCAGCCTAATGCTTATACAAATTATGCAACTAAAATTATATAATTACTAGCAGTTATAAAATGTAAAGGAAATAAAGGCTTAACTTTGTTTTAAGAAAATGTTTATTACTATAATTATTGTTTCCCTTAAAACAACATGCCAACCGCGTTATTTTCCCTTTGTTTTGAAGTTTGTTTATCTCAACGCATTTAATTAAGTACCCTACGAAGTTTTTTTCATACAAAAGCACAGAGAAAAGCAATGGCCGGATTAGGAACTCCGGAGGCCTTAGGCAATTAAAATATTTTGGAGCCCCTCTCCAATCTTCTAAAATGTAAAACTCGAAAAAAAAACTAATTGATTTCAGATAAATGTTTTATTAATATTTAATATTATGTTTTTTCCACGAATTGTACTGGTGACGGCCTTATGCGCTTTCTTTGTTTTTCATATGTTGGGCACCTCTGAAGTAGATGTTTAGTAGTTATTTTAGCGGTACCACAGTAACACTCATCAGTAGTTCCTATCTTCAGTTTGTTGAATAGATGGTATCAAAGTGCTGTCTTAGCCAGGAGTGGGAGTTGAAGACGAGCTCTCAACTTCATTTAAATGCACCTACGCATGCGCAATCCATAGCCTCTGACAGCAAAGTCCAGCTCATTGTCTTCACGTGGCGGCCATGTTTTAACAGGAGAAGGGTTGAAGAGCCTAACACCCCTTTACAACCTCTAAAGAAGCCTCGCGCCCCTTTACACATCTAAAGAAGCCTTGCACCCCTTTACAACCTCTAAAGAATCCTCGCGCCCCTTTACAACATATAAAGAAGCCTCGCGCCCCTTTACAACATCTAAAGAAGCCTCACACCCGTTTGCATCATCATTAAGAAACTTCGCACGCCATTATCTTCTAACTCACAAAATATGCCAAAAATGAGACAAAGTTACAAGTATGTTTTGGGAAAACATGACTGAAATTCGGTTTTGAATTCACGTTGTCAGTGTTCTATTTTGTACAAATACAAGGGGATTGACATAAGTCTTGGGCCTGACCATGAAGGACATGTCACAGAGAGCTGAAATTTTGTATAGTGTTTATTCCTTTTCAATATAGCCACCGTCTGAATTGACACACTTCTGCCATCTCTGCTTGAGCTTGAAAAGACTTTTTAGAGTAGAACTCCCTATTTATCAAACTAAACCAGTCATCATTTGCCAGTATAACCTCTTCACCGCTGTAAAAATGATTTCCTTTTAGCAGTTTTTTAAGATTTGGGAATAGAAAAAAGTCTGATGGAGATAAATCTGGAGAATGTGGTGGGTGTGGAAGAAATTCAATATTCAAATCGTTGGCTGCTAGCTGCACAAGCCGTGCTTTGTGGGAGGGCGCGTTGTCTTGAAGCAAAGGAAGATTTTGAGTGCGCGTTATCCCTCGTTTCCTGGTCACAACCTTTCTTAGTTTTGTGAAAAGATCTGCATAGTACTGTCCATTAACTGTGTTACCACGAGGCAGATAATCTTTCAAAAGGACACCTTTGCCGTCCCAAAAAACAGCATCACTTTTCCGGCAGATTTCTGCGCCCTCGGCTTGACAGGTATTGGGGAGCCCGGGGTTTTCCATTGCATGCTGGCAACTTTGGATTCGGGGTCATAATGGTGTACCCAAGTCTCATCTACTGTCACCATGGTCTCCAAAAAATGTAGGTGTTTTTCCCTAAAACATCAGAAATTTTATCACAGCTCTGGCCTCCTTCTTTTCCATTGTTTTGTCAAATCTTTGGAGCAGCAGATCCGGTCAATAAGGTACATTGCGCCGTGCACCGTAGCGAGAAAACCCATTGAAGAAACAAACGCGCACTTCACACATTCAGTGCAAATATGATGAACTTTAAATGTGCCAAGTTTCATATTCCTCCTGTGACTCCTTCATGGTCAGGCCCAAGACTTATGTCAATCCCCTTGTACATCTGAAGTCTGTGTATTATATAATATTAATGATGATTCGCCTTCTAAAATAACTAGCATGTCTCGCATCCCCTGAAGGGAGGTTTCGCACCCCTGGTTAAGAAGCATTGATCTAGGAGAAGGAAAAATCTTATGTCAAACCACCTGCTGCCTTGCAGATAGGCTTAGGACAGTCAGAGGCTAAGGAAAGTTACCCGACGTAAATGCCTATTAAAATTGGATGCACTTGGCTACAGGATAATCGAAACAGTCCAACCCACTTCCTGATGATGACGTCATGAATTAAAATTAAACATATTTGTGCATACCGGTTTTGCAGTACTTTATTAAATGTAAACAGCTGTTACATTTGGTTATCATTACAAAATAGCTGCTGTCTTAAAGGCTTATTTTTCTCTACATTTAAGATCAAGTATGATAAGAATATAGTATCAAATATAGCTAAATGGAGTATCAGAACAATTCAACAAACAGCAAAAGAAATAATGTTAAATAAAAAATTTAAAAAAAAACCCAGAAAGACAACACGAAAAATTAAATGGAAGGCAGAAGAAAACCTGCAATTAGTTGACTAACAACGAATAAATTAACAACATAAAGACAAAGAGGAATATAACAAGATAAATACAGAAATAATAATGAAATGCAGTAGTGCAGCAGAAACGTTAAAGACTATTAAATTAATGATTAAAAAAAGGCGTACACAACAATATGACAACTAACAGACAAGTCGTCACACATTAAGACATATAAGTATTAAACGTTTAAGAGTGATGCTAGAGTGCTGAGAAACGGAACACAGACGATAAATGCACATATTTTAGATAGGACATCCTTTTTAGAGGACAGCGAACAGAGCAATAATAATAATAATAATAACAGTAAGAAGAAGAAGGAGACGGGGATGAAAAGAAGAAGGAGACGAAAAATAGGAGACGAAAAGAAGGAGACGAAAAGAAGAAGAGGACGAAAAGAAATAGAAAACGAAAAGACAAAGACGAAGAAGAAGACGAAGACGAAGACGAAGAAGAAGAAGAAAAGACGAAGAAAAAAAAGAAGAAACAGAAGAAGAATAAAGGAAGGACCAGGAATACTTCCGGAAGTAGTCACGATAGCTATTGAGAACATGACAATAACCAAAGTAATATATAAGCTCTCTGCGTGATTCTTCATCCCTTAATCAATTATTACTTGACAATGGCCACTGAGTTTCAGGTGAGTTTGTCTACGTTTTCATAGTCTAACGTTCTTTTTCTGCCATGCCTTTTTGGTTGCTCAAATTCTGGTTCAATTTTCAGTTGAGGTGCCAGCTGTTTTGCCTCATCTAAAGCACAAATGATTTTGTCATCTGTTCTATTATTTGGAAGATTTTCGGTGTGAAAAGTTATGTAAATAGATTACATGAATCCGCACGTCTTTGCTTCCCACCTGGCTTCCCACCTTTGCTTCCTTATTAGTATTCACGGTTTTCTTAACGCAGAACCCATGCACTTCGATATCGGTCTAACTCATATTTTAGCCACGCCTATTTTCTTTTTTTCTCTATGTCTTACAGGCACTAGTGAGTATTTACAAACAGACCTATTAGCTAGTCCACGAGCGGACAGGTAACAGCCAGCGAGTAAGAGCCGTTAACTGAATTATCATGCGAGCGATTGGGCAATCGTTGAATAGTGACAGATCAGACAGAGAACGCGCGTAGAAAGAGAACGAGTCGTCTATTTGTAGAATCAAGGGCGATAAGGCAAAAGAAGTACCTTTGTTGGTTAAATTTCTCAGTGGGACTTAAGCGAATGAAGGAAGGGACGATAACCACAGTTACCGACCACACCCGTTTGTTCGTGATCCCAGGGGACGTAATTAGCTACAGAGAGAGACGAGATCAAAAGACGGTCTGCTCGTTAGCGAACGTCTATGTAGTCGGCATAGGTGAGAAAGAAAGCTTTAATTCGGGAATCGAACCGTACATTTTCCCAAAATGCGGGCTAAAGCGCGATATCTCGCCCTAGCTAGCGAAAGAAGACCAATTTTATATAAATTCCCCATCCGTTAAAATCAATTATCTAGTCGCCTCAGAAATTTTCGGAATATCTAGCTCGAATCCTAGAGCCATGGTACAAAGTGGATCACTTAGAATTCCGTGGAGATAGTTTCATTTTCTGTGTTGCGGTAAAAAATATATACTAGCACTTGAGTGATTTAATTGTTAAAATTCGTCAGTTTATTTCACTAGGATTTACTGTGCTAATTGACTAGCGTATTAAATAACATATAGCTAATTTTTTTCCAGCTGTAACGTAAATTTAGTTACTCGCTATCACCCAGAAAGAGATGTTTTAATTGACTAGTAAATGCACTAGGCGATTGAGTACTGACGAAATATATATATATATTTCTAATTCATTATGTGTAATTTTGTAAATGACTAGCGCTTATTTCACGGGTTAAAACGATAAGATAAGCTAGACACTTGTGGTTTCTAATCAAATTTAATAACCGAGTGTATAAGAAATCATACCTTTACGCGGGTTAGGATAGAATACTGATATTGTGGTTAAATGTTTTGTATTTTCTTCCTAAATCTAGTACGGATCACAAACCAAACCTACCAGCGGCCTAAATCTGAGAAAAGGGGTCTAAGTCTAAGTCAAATAGTACCAAAAACATTCTTACGTAATATCGGGTCTTCGAGGTTGACCTGTTCGGCCCTCCTGTTTCACCCAGAGAGAGAGAGAGAGAGAGAGAGAGAGAGAGAGAGAGAGAGAGTAAAAACATATGACAATAAGAATAACTATAACTGGACATATAGCTACCCAGATTTCTGGTTTTTATTCATTTTCATTTACATTCAGCCTGCTGTAGCGAAAATATCAAACTTAACACTACCCGACTACCGACCACTGTGTTGTGGCGAGGATTTATCCAGAGATTTACTCACCTGACATTCTCTTTAACTATCGGAATTACAAGCTGCTATACACTGTGAACACTAGATCTCGGTAATTAATTTTCTACCTGGATTAATTGATGTGACATAAACATATCCAATTATCAGCACCAAAGTAAGCGTTCCCCATTAGGAGAATTAATCAGTCTTGGAGGAATTGGGGCTTATTTCGGCGAAACCCAACACTGGATTAGTATTTATATCATGGAGATATGTTCAAGATGTTGTTAAAACAACTATTAGGTAAGCGAGACTGAATGTGGCCACAGGTTTGTCAGAGCAGAGAGAAAGAGGAGTGAATAATTCTTCAGTTGTATAATCATTGTACTCATTTCTTTTTTTTTTTTCTTCCTTTTTTTGTTTGCTAATACTGTTATTTTCAAGATATATTAATTAGGAACTCTGTTCTTTACAGTATAGTCAAATTCTATACCATAGCGCAAATCTTTTTACCTTTTGGGGGTTATTAACTACTTCTTGCGGGATCTTGTCTCAACATAGGGGATTGCACTTATGGGTTTATATTTTGTTAATTTCTGTAACCTAAGATTTTCTATTGCTATTGATACATTGGATGCTGTGAAGTTTTTATGATAATAAACTTTAACAAAACTTAATTACCTGTGTTGGTCAGCCCAGCTCAATATCCATACCCCATTTACTATAGTTTTCACGTTTGTGCGTCTGGTTGTCGTCACTTATCTGTGGTGTGTGTATGTGAGTGGTAAATAGTGTATATGTTAATATATACGGACAGGAGAATTGTCTGATAAACAAATTACAGTCGTAAAGATAGGCTGGACTAGAGTATCTTCTCAATCCAGTGACAGATTCTACCTTTAACTATTCACTAGTGAAATCTATTTCTTTACCTTATCTCTCACTGAGTTACCACTTTTTCAGTTCTATTCAGACGGGACCAGAATCTATCTTAAATACCTATCCTTCTTCTTCTTCTTCTTCGTTCGTCCTGAAAAGGACGTTGGTTGCGTTGTGTCTGTTTACAGCAAAGCTGCGATATTTGCGCCTTTCGGCCGACACATCCGACTTCAGCACAGCATTTTTGGGACCGGGTTAGCCTTCCCTCTTCGATCCCTACTCACTCAGCCAGACTGCAGTGATGCAGCCTGTTTCCAGGACCACCACTTGGAGGTGGAGTAGGGTCTTGGTCAGCTCTGGTTCGCTGACCCTGACGCAAGCAGTCTAGCAATGGGTCGCTAACTGCATTTTTCACTTTTGACGCGTCTAAGGTCCCAATACCTATCCAAATCTACGACATTCGGTAGCTTTTGATAACAATGCGATGGCGTGCGATCCCTACTAACATAATTACCGATGTATATGTTACGTCGGTCGGTCTCACTCAAAATAGTAACTCGCGCCAGAAAATAAAAGTGCGCAACACACGGTGTGCAACTTGCGCGGCGTGGGTGTTATATAAAACAAATACTTTGGTTTTTTTTATTTTTTTATTTTATTTTTTTATTCTTTCACGAAATTAGTAGCGCTCGACAAAGAAACAGTGCATAAAAATTGGTGCGCATGAGTCCTCACCCGATGTACAAATCATGAAAACTTGAAAGTTTTTGTTACAACCACTTATTATCAGGGAACACTCTTTGATAACAATCCACGCACTTTCACACGAAATGTTGTCATCAAAGAACTTTTAAACTGAATCTAAGATAACATAAGTCTCGCCGTGTGTACGTTGGTCACAGCTGTGGAACGCAACCGTGTTGAAAAATTTTATTGTTTCCAATATATATACTCTCCAGAAAATAGTTAAGTAAATAAATAAATAAGGGTAATTAACAGGTACTCGTTGGACATAAAGGGTGGCACTAGACAACTGAAAAGAAAATATGAGTGATAGGCTTAACGGGAATCGAACCTAGGACCAACCAGACGGGGCCATCGCCTTGCTGTGACAGTACATCGTGAACGAACGATGAGCCAATTTTGCACCCAAAATGATGAATTATCAACAGTTTTGTAAACCACTATAAACACAACTTCATCAATGTCCTAATGCTGAAAGATAAATAATGTTTGTTTTCAAACTCAAGTCAAATTCTATAACTCCTGAGAGACAGTGTCAATACCTTTATAGACACTATTGCATTTTTGATTATCTTAAATTCTATAAATATTTGATTGAATACATATTCGATATATGACATCTTATTTCCATCAGTAAAGTTTCATTGTAAATTTCTAAAATCAAGACTTTTCTTTGGTGTTACAGTGATGTCTAATACTGTAAGATTATGTCATATTTGTATTTAATTAATGGTGGATCTTTCTAATAATTCAGTACCTTAGGGAAAAGTGTGGCCTGGATAACTACTAACTCTTAGTCTACTCCAAGGATTCTCAACCTGCTAAGAGACAGTTACTTTCCAGTATCCCTATAAATAGATCTGCCAGTGATTCTCACTCTATTTTCTCCCTGCGGAACAATACTTACATTTTCTGCAGATTTTCCTCGAGCCAAAATTTCAGTGGGATTATCTTGGACAGTCTTGGTACTTATTCATTCATTCATTTTCTTCCATCTATATATCAATATAATCAGCCAGGCACACGCACACGCACACGCACACGCACACACACACACACACACACACACACACACACATATATATATATATATATATATATATATATATATATATATATATATATATATATATATATATATATACACGAAAAATGGCCGACCTTCGTAATTTCTCTCCCCGCAACGAGATCAAGTGAACGTCCCAGCTGATGCGAACAATTTTTTTTTCTTCAAAATTCTAAGTGCAGAACTGCCATAAATGTATGCAAACAACGACAGCAGCGATCAAACTGAGATTAATCTTCAAGTGCGTGTTTAAACTGTGCAAACAAACAAGGGAGAGAGAGAGTTTCAGTAATATAGACATCTCGATGACAGGACATTACTTTGACAGGAGCAAAAGTTTCACGAGTCGAAATTAATTTAAATGTGTCTACTCCACATTGACACGGCGAGCCTACAATCAGTGTGGTTGTTATAAGAGGTTAAAAACTGTTTGATTACCGTACATGCGATGTTGATATATGATTACGTATCATGCAAGGATTACATGCGATGTTGATATATGGTTACGTATCATGCAAGGATTACATGCGATGTTGATATATGGTTACGCATCACGCATTTGAAGAGACAAAGAATGAATAGTACTATTGAACCCTCATGCATGTCGTACAAGGCGACTAGTAAGAAGGTGTACATGGGCTTGGCAACATCGCCATATAAAAGAAACGGCCACAGAAAGCACTATTGATTGGTTATTCAAGTTTTAAGATGCATTCTTTCTCCAAATGCGTTGATGTCATGTCCTTGTATATTGCCACTGAGGCAGTGTATTTTTCGTGTTTGCAGTGCTTCTATGTCACTATCAATAGTTACAATTTTTCCTTCAAAAGTTTTTATTTCGAATGATTACCAGTCAGGTATTTTGTATGTTTTATGAACCACGAATGCTACTTCTGCCTTCACTGCTGTCTACCAGAGAAAAATTATATTAACTGAATATGCTGAAGGTATGTGGTCTTCAGATAGTTGAAGACTAATTAATGAATACATAAAAAAAAAAAAAAAATACTGACCATTCAAGCTATCGTCTCACCACACCTTCCAGCCTAGTTAGGCGTATCACAATAAGCAAATCTAAACATGCAACCAAGCCACAAACAAACTAATATTTTAATAAATCTTACCATCGTTGGCAAAGAATTCGAGTTATCTTCTATCCCGCTGTCCTCTTCTGGCCTGCCGACATATCTGGACGCGTTGGCCGTGGATGCTTTTCCATACTTCAGCCCAGACATGCCTAGATCTGTAGGAACATTGTGGTTACCACTTGATGTTTTCAATGTGGAACCTGCTAAATGATAAATGTCTGCGCCGAGAATGCCCCCTCCGTTTACTGTGGAGAATTCTGGGTTATTGGCTTCATCATGTTTCGAGGATTGAAGGTCCAGATTATTCTTCCAGCCACTTGAATCACTGGTCAAAAGCAAATCTTCACTGTCACTGAGGTCTAGGTCGGAAGGATTGCCCTCCGAACTACTGACCTTGTCCAGTTCCTCCAGCAACATACTGAAGGCTTTCTCCATTGAGGTTACTGGTTGTCTGGTGTTAAAATTAGAATGTGGAAGTGTGTCAGAAGAAGCATTTTTCAATGTCTCCAGCTCTACTGGCTGATGCTCACGTGTGCTTCCACAGTCTGGTATGTTAGAGCGGTTCATTACGGCAGTATTGTTCTGGTTCAAAGTGTTTTCAACCTGATGACCTTCGGATGATGTTGACTCCGCTTTAGGCAACTGAATGTGCAAACTGTTGTCAAAACTGAGGCTCTCCTTTGCGACTCTTTCTTCTGATTCTTTAGAATTTCTCGACTTTTGACCAGATTCTATAAGGAAATCATTTGTACTTGTTCGTGGTATCAGTGGTTTGTACTCGGTAATTTCAGTTACTGATTCTTTTGCAATTGCTGCTGTGGGCATCACATGTACCTCGAGATGAGATACATATGTTTTTGGCCGAATGATGTGAGACTCCGTCAAGCTACGTCCTAATGGCTTGCTTCTTTTCAATACAGTTTTCGGTTTGTTGTCTAGAATTATCGCACTGTCGGTGGCGGTCACTTCTCGTTGTCTGTTTTTAAAGTCAGCACAATCAGAGCTGCTAGCAGGCTTGTTATATTTAGAAACTTGAATGTCTTCTTTTACAACGATTGACTGTACAGCTGGGCGCCCGTCACTAGTGATAGGCCTATTGCTATCTCTACCATCAGCTTTGTACCCATCTTGCGAGCTTGCTGTCCCAACTACCACGAATTTAACCTCGGTTCTGTTAGAAGGTAAAGCATTTTCAACTTTTGAGTGAAGAGACTGACCCCTTCTTAATTTAGTAGGTGAAAAGCTGCCCTCAGCTTCATCAAACCGTGCAGCGAGAGAGCTTACAAGCCCTCTAGATTTAGAAGGTCTTTGGCCTCGTTCAAGTCTCTCAATGTCTGTAAGCTGTGCTTGGCCTCTCTTAAATGGATCTGATGCGTTTGATTTTTGGAGCTCATAGTTCGTTGTTGATGTGGCTGCTTTAGTACTTAACGTTCCTGGAGGAGGTTTTGAAATATTGGCAGTTTCTACTCTGCCACAGGTTGCCGATCGCCGTAAGTCATGCCCACTGCCAAAATTTACTGATGAACGAAAAGTCGTATCTGTTTCTCTGCCATCAAAACGTCGATGCTGTTCGCCGTTGTAATCTCTAACAAATACATTCCCACCTTTCAGATCATTTCCTCTGATTGGTTCAGTCTTGTAGTTTGCGCGCGCCTCTCTAGGAACGATCTTTTGACTCTCCTTTTGGTCTGCGCTTTTGTAATATGTCAGACTACCCTTTTCGTGTTCCCTGGACGTCTCAAATTTTATGGATTTAACTTGCGATGATAATATCACCTGGCTGCTTGTCGAATGTTGAATCGATTCTTTTTCTTGATGTGACGAAGTCAACGTTGATTCAGATGAAACGCTTTGATCCTTTCCGTCTTTGGAATGAAGAGTAATATTTGCAGTCTTTAGTATTTCTTCACGAGCTTCTCTGTATTTGTCAGATGCTCTCTCAGAAGGTCTGTCAAGGCTCCGTATTGACGATGTATCTGTACTTGAGGTTAATGTTTTCCCTTCTGTATTTGTTCTGGGAAAGTTAAATACAGTTCCACCCCCAGATGTGAAATCATTGTCAGAAGGCGTATATGACCTAATTTTGTTAGAAGAGTAAGGAAAATTTGGACTTTTGCTTTCTGATGTTACGCTTTCACTCCTAGACTTGAGTCTGGCCTTGACCTGCTCCACCACGTGTGAGACATCGTCGGCGTTGTCATAAACTGGTTTAGTGTTCAATATTCTGGTAAAGCTGGAGGATGCGTCTGGTCCATTATTGCTTTGACCTGATAGAGCTGTGCTGCATTCTTCTGAGGTCTGAGCAACGTCGTTTGCGTACACCGCTGCAGGGGGCGCTTGAAAAGCACGGTCAAGTGTTACTGACCTCTGCAACTGCGGGTCTCTTGATGGTGAAACGCCAGATTGGACTATTCCAGGGCTGGACGTGAGCCGCTCTGTGGATGAGAATGAGACCGATTATGCTGGACTATATGTTCTGGAATTTTTATGAGTTACCACATAGGATATTAATTTCACTATGGTTTTTAAGTGTTTAAATGGTTATTCCGTGCTATACAAATTAATGCTACCAGGGCTACCGTTAAAATAACTAATGAAGACAACTGAAACTATAAAGGTTAAGAAAGGTCATGTTTATAGCACTGATGGTAATAACAGAGCCTGCCTTGGCGGTGTTAAAACTATCGTACTTCAACGTTGATAAATGATAGCTACAGATTTGTCTATTATAGCCCCTCTTTAAAAAAAAAAAAAGCATTAGCAATGTTATATTAATCCCATTTGGACATGTTGTTACTTAAAAGAAAAAAGAAAAGGTCTTTCTCGTTTCTGTTTGCCTCCTACGTATGTTTTTCTTCATGTTTTCCTTGAGTCCTGTTTCTACCAGTGGCGTATTCTCTATGTGTGCTGTGCGTGCAGCGCACACCTATGCCCGAAGGAAAATAAAAATGTAATTTATTATTCTATAAAATATTTCTCTTCTAATGTTCTGCTTTCGGACCGCACGCACCAGGATAACGGATTTTCCCGCATAGAATCTACGAGTATAATCTAGTTTCAGTTTCCCCAGACGCTTTTTATAGTGCAGTTTTTTATTGGTTGGTAGCAATCGCCCGAAGTTTCTCGGGTAATTCCGTCACAATGCGTGCGGCACGTTTCGGATTCACGTCTGAACACTGGTTTGATTGGATCGGGGTCATGGCCAGATACGTAAATACAATGCGAACATGCGTGCGGTGGTCCTGCAGCTCTCGAGTTGTAAAAATCGGTTGTGTCCGTCCAGTGTTTTTTGTGATTAATTTTTGTTAGTTGCCGGGAATGCAGATTATTAGTGACAGTGAGTTTCAAGTTGTAAGTTAATTAGTATTTCGGAGATAGTTGACATATACCCCTAATAACTATCGTTGTGTAATTGAATATAGTTGGTTTTTAAATTAAGAGGGGAAGAAGTTAAATAGTAGGCGTACATATTCATTTTAAGTAGCAGCACGCCTAGCTCGCATTACCAGGATACGCCACTGGTTTCTACACGGGTCATTATACAGGCCATGGAATGGCATATGTGGACAAACACACTTAAAAACCTGCGCTAATTTTTTACTATATTCTCTATTTTCAATAGTGAACTAAAGCGAACGATAGCGGCTACAGCAAATCTGGTGCTTTTGTAGTAACTACGACGATGGAAGTTGTTTAAAAAAAACGGCAAAATGGTTGTGATCACAATTATGATGATGGTGGTCAGGCCCTATGAGAGTGATGACTAGCAGGGCCTATTGGCCCGAGCACAACCTCACACGGGGACTTCAAATCAGCCAGAGAGCTATGTCTTTAAATTAAAATATGTTTTACCCCTATGCCTACACAATGAGCTCCACAATGTGAAATGGCCCGGATCTCATTGGAGCTATCCAGAGGTCTGATAATTTAATTTGTCCTTTTAGTTCCGTAAGTAGCATGGAGCCACTTGCAGGAAGCCTGCATTAAAGCATTCATGTGTTATTGCAAAATTAGTTTCTGTAGCAATTATACTACTGGACAAAAGTTAAGGGCCACCAAGAAAAACTCCTCTATGGACCAATTAAATGCAACCAGGTGTAAACAATTTATTACCAAATAAAGTTGATTCATCCGTGAAAAAGATCAGTCAAGTGTTTTTTAATAATGTGTGACTTACTAATAAAAAGAAATTCAACTCACTTTTTCACCTTTTGAACTAGTGGGGCGTGTTGCAAAAACGACAAGTTTTTGCAGCAACAATGGCAATTTTCACGTGCGGGTTAAAGTGACCCAGTTTTTGGACATTTAAAAAAAATTTACCTAATGCACACAGAATACATTTATGGTACATAAGGGTATTGTGAGACAATAAACATGCCTAATGATAAAATGTTTAGGTCAGTTTTGTTATATTTTTAAAACAACTTTTACTCTGTAACTATAGGGAAATGATACAATGAAAATACTTTTATTGATTATAAAATAAATTATTTTATATAATGTACACATGTAACATGGGAGCCGCGGTAGTATAGTGGTTAGTGCACTGGCTTCCTAGCTCAGTAGTCCATGGTTCGATCCCCAGTTGAGGTGGGATTTTTTAGGCCACAAACGGCTCCTGGGTCGACCCAGCCCCAATTGGGTACCAAAGCAACTTCTGGGAAGGTTAAGGCGGCCGGCGTGATGCTGACCACATCACCCCTGGTGTGCCGATGGTCACGAAAATATGAGCCTAACACCATATTCCCAATATGCCTCAATGGGCGTGTAACGGGATCCTTTTTTTTTCAATAACAAAGACAAGAAAGAAGCACTGGGAACGAAGGAAAGAACGAACTCTTTATTTCATGAGGGTAAAGAAATAGGCATTATTGCCCTTTTAAATTTCTGCCCTGCAATAAGATAACTCTCAAAGTGTTTTTAAATTAAAACATTTTTAACTTCCCCTGAAGGAAAGCGAAAGCGACGCCGACTAAAAACAACCTGGCGGAGAACTGTGGAGGCCGCGATGCAAAGAATGAACCAGAGCTGGGGCACTGCACAAAGGATGGCCGCCGACTGAGCAAAGTTGAAGCAGTTATTTGCTGCCCTTACAAGACGCCACCAGGCGTGATGGCCAATGGCTGCTTAACTTCAGTAATCAATAAGATTGAGAGAGATAAAGCACGTTGTGACAAATGATAAAACTATTGGAAAAAAGAACACCGGACAACAGAGGATAATACTGAACAACTTACAAAATGTCAATTTATGGAGCAAATATCAGAACTGATAAAACAGAACTACCAATAGAATGTCATGGAGAAACAGTTCAAGAAAAATGGAAAGTTACAGCACTATCGTAACAACGGCAAACTTGGTGACGTAGTAACTTTGATGTACTGTCACCCAGGTGTCTGGACTGTACGGGGACTTTTAGCACGATCAATGTTTAATCAGTGACAAATGTTTCTGATGTTATAAACAACTTCGATGCTATTTTATGTGGCTGGGCAAAATAGACTCCAATACCAGCCCCCATCCTGTTTTGTATTTCATTTATTGTTTTCTGTTCATCAAATGATGCACAAAGGTGCATAACCAACAGTAGTATTTTCTTGAAGGTCGGCTTCATGTTAATTATTTTTCCCTTTTTACATTTTTAGCTTATTTCTGATCGTTATAACAAACGTGTTTAATGTAACAGATGTATTGATCCTAAATATATTTACCTCGGTGATACAAGAATCAATACAAAATTCGTCTTCTTCAACACAAAAGCAAATACAAACGTGTGCCCACTCGCACGTCCAAAGTTCATAACATGTAAGGGATACTACAACATTGTCACGCATAAGTTAGCAGAAGGTCACAGTAATTGTGAAATATGTCAACAGTATCAATCAGCAATATAAATGGTAGTACACGCCATGGTTACAAAGGTATTATATCTGAAATGCGCTACAATGCTTAGGGAAAGTGGCGCCTCATTCCTATGGAATAGTAGGGTCAATCTCCAAGTCTCCGTAAATATAATACAAACGCTATAATTCTACGTTGAGCCTCCCCCTTCAAGTTCTCTCTCTCTCTTTCTTTCTCTCTCTCCCGTCTGCTTCTCTAACCCTGTGGATTCGAGAACAAGGACTGCCTGGTAATACAATCAATAGGTTTCTTCAATATTTCTCCGTCGCGTCGCCCTCGTCTACGTCTCATCTCTTGTTCAACTGGCCTGTGCCTGGCGCTTGTGATCAGTTCCACTTTGATGACCTTGCCGTTCCATTTTAATCCTTCTATTCTACGCAAATAAATAAATGAATAATAGGGGGAAACCCCGGTAAAACCGGTAAGCCTATCATTTCTGTTGTTTTTCTGTTGTCTAGTTTACTTTTTCTTTATTTCTCACAAGTGCCTGAAACATACCTTTGTGTGTATTATTTATTCTACGCAAGCACAAACACAAACATGGGTGCCCTAGAAATTCATAAACAGAAAACAAAATTCAAACCTGAGAAATGGGATATTTGAGGGCAATATGGGGCAAGCTAATGAATGCTTATCGCGATGGATGAAACTGTTCTTACTTAGCCGTGTTAATTTCTTTCGTTTGTTCGTTTGAACCCAAGGGATTTGAGCTTTCCCTCTTCACTCTTGCAGCATTTAGGGATAGGTTTTTTGAACGTTCTTGCAACCCTTGAGGATTTCACCAGCTCAGCGGGTTCAACAATGGTGGAGGCCACGCCAGACCCACAAACTGGCGGGTGATGCAATGCCACGACTTGGATGGGCCTCTACCCTAGAGGGGTCGCACTTAGCCTTGTAAATACATATGAAGATCAGTGGATAAGATATATAATCGCTAAAAATCCAGTTAGACAAACCTGCATAACTGACGATATATGGTTGAATATTATAACGAAAAGCAAGAAGGCCAACCAGGCAAGTGAAGATATATAGAATAGCTGACCAAGACAAGCGTGCTTAAAAAATCATCTATTACCTGATTTGCACGCATGAGAATGCTTGTTAATTTTCTCAGCAGGATTAACAGCCATAATAGGTTTTAAAAATAGAATACGTTGAAGACAAGAAGAAGCGAAAGGTGAAGGATGAAGTGCAAGTAAACATATTCAATTTTAGTATTACAAATTAAAGTTGGTTTTTTTTTTTACTCGTGTCAAATTTCACAAGTTCCCTATAATTTCAAATTATAACAATTCCACATTATTTGGTCTGTCACACAATGAAATGTATTTAATAAAATTCAGTGACGCGTTTTATTAAGATGTCCAACCAGGCAAGTCTCCGATTTAATGAAGACCGAAATTAGTTGACACGAAATAGACCGTCAGTAATCGATTATTAGGAGATTGATTTGAGAACCTCATGAAAGGCGGATCGATATCACATTCATTGTGCATTAACAGACACAAATGGGCAGCGCTTCATTTTTCCGCGTTTTTGTCTAATCCTAATGAGAACAACTGCAGCACATGGGGATACAAATGAGAGAGCAAATGCAGTAAAAATAGAAGGACAAACCACACGCAAAAACTTAGAAAGGAAGAGGTAAAAATTTAGCGCTGAAAAATAGCGCCGGTCAACGTTTTTGCCTAAATATATCCCAACGTTTAGTATGAAATTAGTTTCGATAGTTTTGACTTAATATCACGTGTCATGTATTTTTTGACATGTACAACGATACATCTGCGTGTAGATACACACAATAACAACGTTTAGAGAACAATTCACCACAACCGCAAGGCACGACGTAAAATTACGATACTGAATGACTCAATTCAAATACTGCGTAATACAACCTTCTTCATTGTATACAATAACTTTTGTAAGATTTTGAACACAATCCCGGTATATATGACAAACTCTGGCCTGAATATCCAAATACTAATAACCAAGATTATTACTGACTGTGCATCGAAATAAAACCCTGCTACTATTTGACACAACAGGAATCCTAACAACCTTATGCTGCAAACGTCATGCATATTTGAAAATGCAAAAACCACTAATTATATATATATATATATATATATATATATATATATATATATATATATATATATATATATATATATATATATATATATATATATATATATATATATATATATATATATATATATATATATATATATATATATATATATATATATAATTATTATCCAATACCATAATTCCCGCCGTAAGTACGTCGGTCGGTCGGTCACATCATGCACACCGTCATTTGCGCACTTTTCTATTTTCGAGAGAATACATTAATTTCAACCACAGCTTAGGGGTGCAACTGTGGTTTAAAGTTAGACAATAATTGTATTTTTCCCTTATATGTACTCTCCCGAAAATAGAAAAGTGCGCAAATGACGGTGTTCATGAACAGTTTAAGTATGGAAAGAAGCCAACAACACAATTGATAAACAGTACATTAACTGGAGACAGGAAGGTGCGGAGATGTAGATTAAATCAACAGACAATCAAGATACTTTTCTGTCCACTTTCATTCGGGAAACGGATTTAACTCATCATTTTCATAAAAATAACCTTAAAATGTAAGCTTTTGATTGTTTCTTCAAGAAAAAAATTTAAAGTATTGCAGACTTATTATTATGGATCAAAATGATAAGATGGCTGCAATTAAAAACCTGTCAAATTTGACGGGTTGTTGCTAGTTATTATTATAATTACAGTGACGTTACTGCCGCTTTGATGACGAGACTGGACGAACAAAGAACCCCTCTTCTGACAATGCAGACTGCTACTGCTGCTGCTATATAACCACAGCAAATGAGTGCTTCAATATGGAGGTCTTTTCACATAAAAAACAATTAAGTGTCTCAAGCACGATTCTCTCTCTCTCTCTACCCCCAACCCCCTACCCATCCACCCCCTCATCCCTACCACCTTCCTCCATTATCTCTTCTCCCTCC